>BTHU01000004.1:40861268-41421268 GCA_036184795.1 Tokudaia tokunoshimensis | reverse complement strand
GGAATTCAAGGCCCATATCTAAACATAGTAAAAGCAATTTACAGCAAACCAGTAGCCAGCATCAATCTAAACGGAGAGAAACTTGAAGCAATCCCACTAAAATCAGGGACTAGACAAGGCTGCCCTCTCTCTCCATATCTTTTCAATATAGTACTTGAAGTTCTAGCTAGAGCAATTAGACAAGAAAAAGAGGTCAAAGGGATACAAATTGGAAAGGAAGAAGTCAAACTATCACTATTTGCAGACGATATGATAGTATACATAAGCGACCCAAAGAACTCCACCAGAGAACTCCTACAGCTGATAAACGACTATAGAATGATTTTTAAAGTAAATCATGAGCTGAGATTAAAAACTTGGATAATCTAGTGGAAGATAAGGGGAGCAAAACTTTTTACATCAAACTGATTTTTTTATTTAAAAACTATAATGAAAACATTATTTCCTGTAGGATAGGATGTTTTACCTTACATATAGCATATGCTATGTATACATACATACTCATTTTCATTTTAAATGTTTAAATAATGATTTAAAGTTTAAATTGATGCTAGATGGACACAGTACACTTTCCTTTATTATTAACTTATTATTACTTCTGTTCAATTATTATTTGAAACTCAAACACTGTGTAAGCATTTTACTTTGTGTTATTAAATAACTACAAAACCCTTTTGTAAACTTTGGTCTGAAAGATAGGGATAACTGGGAATTTTTTCTTCAATCTGTGTTTCTCTTTATGCTTTTAGTTTTGACTTCACCCAACCTCACTGGAACACTTTGGAAGGGATGAAAGCTCTAATTTAGTTGGGAGCAAGTTGCTCAGTGCACAGTTTTGATTATGGTCTTGATTATGCCTGGCAGAATGAATGAAAACAACATCCAGTTCCTTAAAGATATTATTGCATTTGTGTGAGCTATAATACGAGTTTATGGAGAGCTGGGAAACAAAAGCACAAGCTTTTAAAGCCCCATCTTAGTTCAAATGAAACATTTAGATGGGAATACAAATGGATACTGTCAGTGTATCTACATCTTAATGCATTCATAAAAGTGACATATTTTTTTGAAGTGGGGAAAGTAATAACTTCAGGGATTCATAGCCCTGGGTATACATAACTCCTTTCATGATTTCTTTTTTACAAAGTCTTATTAATAAAACAGTAAGTATATGGAATTCTTTTCAAAATTAATATTGCTTTAATTAACAAAAGAAAATAGTTTTGAACACACTGCCACTTAACAGTGAAGGCAAACACCTCCAAGCCTAGTAGTTTCCACACTGAAGGTCTTAACCCTACCGAGCTAATTGAATGTATATGACACTTACTTCATTGCCTTGTTCATTTTCTTTCTTAATAAACAAAAAGTTCCCGGGAACTACTCTGTCCTAGAGATCAGATTTGTAACAAAAAGCTGAGAACCCAATGTACCTTTACTTCTAAATTCTGTTCCTTTGGGAGGATGCTCTCTCTTCTTTGAACTTTCGACTGTCACCTGTTTCCTCTGTTGACCTTTATCATTCATGAGATTATCAGGGTCACTTCCTTATAATCAGAGTGCCCACCTTGTTATGAAAGTATGATTCTTTCAGTAAGTTGCTTCTTAGACATTCTTAATACATTGATCTTAATTCAGTCTTACAGAATGATTTTAAAGTGTTCTTGATACATTGTTTTTAACATTATTATTTATAATTCTTTCAGTGCCTAACCTAAATAGACTTCCGCTTATCCTTTGGCCATGTGTTTATTCATTTAGCAAACACTTATTCAGCACCTACAGTGCCTTTAGAACTATACAGTAGAAACTTGAATTTAAAAAATGGAAAAAATATCCTGTCTTCCAGATGCTCACATAGAAGATCAAAGCAAGCAGACAATTGTGTACATTGTGACCTTAGGGGATGGATTAAAGTTTTGTGTGTTGTGAGGATACAGGAAAGAGAAAAGGAAGCAGGAAGAAATGGTTTCCCAGTAGAAATAAACACTAAGGTAAATGTTAAATTATCAGTAAATGTTAGACAATGATGAGAATGGTTCTCCAAGTCTCTGGTGGCCTTAAAATATTCTCAGATATTTCTTGTATGTGATGCTGGCTGACATCTTCAAAAATCTCCCCTGAAGACTCACCTCTGTGCTCACATGAAGGCCATACTGCTCTCGCCTTGTCCAAAGTCCCATCCAAATACCCCTGGATACTTATGATGATTTGTCATTGTGAGATGCAAGATTCCCCTAGTTCATTTTTCTTTACTCTTAGTTGGCCTGGCAGACACTTGGGTAGATGCCCTGAGATCTGCACATCTTTCTTTTAATTCTTTTTATTCCCTCTCAATCTTTATATTTCAAACCTCATATTATAAAGCAAGTGGTATGTTTAATTTTTCTTCTTCTTAAGTATGTCATAATTATTTTATGCATATGTCTCTTTTATGACTAATTTATTGGCCTGATTCTCAGACAACCTGAACTAATAAAATGTATACAAAGAGTGAGGCAAAGAAAATGGGTTTGAATACTGGCTGATTTATTGTCTAGCAAGTTAAAATGATATAAGAATATTGAGTAAGATGCTTACAGGTGGCTAAGGACTTAAGAGATTTTATAAAAGGCAAATATCTAAGTTGTGAGAACAATAAGCTCCCCATGGGGTAGTTTGCAGTTTCCTTCCTTCCTTGCTTATCTTCTTTCCCTCACTTACTAACTAACTAACTAACTAACTAACTAACTAACTAACTAGCTAGCTAGTTAACTAAATAGTTAACTACTTACTTACCTATTTTAGTCCTTTTATGGCAGAGTAGATCTTTGATGCCCTGAAAGATGTTGGACACGACAAGATCTAGGAGCATCATCACACCACTAAACAGATTCTTCTCTTTGTAGTTTGTGTGGGAACTGTGCCATGCTAGACTGCAGATACTTTTTTGTTTGTTTGTTTGTTTGTTTTTTCTATAAATCTTTTATTTTGAACAGATGTGTATTTATAAGTAATTTATAGTTCCTTCACTTGCTTTCTGTTTCAGCTAAATTAGATGAGTTTACTTGTTAGGGGTATTATTCCTTGATGCCTGTATAGTAGGCATGATACTATAAACCTGACAGATGACATGAAGGTTACTTTAGAGTTTTACAAACCACTATACATTGCTGCCTAAAGTAGTCACTGTCTTCTCTACCTTCCTACGTTATAAAGAATTTACTATCTTTTTTCTTTTTTTTTAACTTATTTTCTTTATTTACATTTCAAATGTCATCCCCTTTCCTGGTTTCCCCTCAGAAAACCCCCTAACCCACTCCCCCTCCCCCTGCTCATCAACCCATCCACTCCTGCTTCCCTGTCCTGGCATTCCCCTATTCTGGGGCATCGAGCCTTCTCAGGACCAAGGGCCTTTCCTCCCTTTGATGTCCAACAAGGTTATCCTCTGCTACATATGCAGCTGGAGATTTTTGCACAACAGAAAAGATGCATTTCTCAAAGCTTGCTCCCGTCTCCCTTTCCATAGACTTAATTAAATCTAATATTATCCTGTATGTCTAAGGGAAGGAGTATATTGTATCCCCAAGTGACTTGAGTGCTTCATTACTGAAAGGAGGAAAGAAAGTAATTCTACAGTTGAATTTTCAACATTGGGGAACTGTATGATCATTTGTTAAGAGTTAATTCAGTCTAAGGTACCCTTTTTAGGGTCTAGAGCTTCTTAATGGATTCTGATGTCATTTGGAAAGATTAGTAAATGTATTTCTTTCATTGCTCTCATAGACTCAGTCCCTCCTTCTGTGGACAGTTGAAATGTCTGTGTCTTACTGAAATATACTGGAGGAATTAATAACAATGTTAGTGTAGTTGAGCATGTTGGGTTAGATATGTAATGCTAGGCTAAAGTATTCAACAGAGGTTTTCATCCCTCAGAACTTTATATAGAGCACAGCAGTCTGGAAGGCCATGAGAATGACCTTGGGAGATCTGGTAGCAACACCATAAAGGTTAGAGATGACTTTACTGTGCAGGTTAAGCATGATGCCCAAGGCGCAGTCACAGAGATGAGTCACTGACATGATAGAGAGAGACACCCTCTCTCTAAGGCACTGAAAGAAGGTGCCACTGATAGCACTCTAATTGCACCAGACTGCAGTTACTGTGATGAATTAGAAAGGCAGAGGGATATTTTGGGGATTAGAGGCTTGGTCCATAGAGAGTTCAATAGTTGGGAAAATTCTATAGAGAAAAGAATATTTGTAACAAACCCAGCAGTTAGCTAAAATTGAAGTTGCTGACTGTGCCAAAATAAAAACAAAAACCAAAAAACAAACAAAAAAAATGTTAAGCATGGAGAACAAAGATAAAGAGGTTAATCGCTCTGAGTAATCTATTTATATGCTGCCCAGTTTTTGCATAAATAGATTTTTTTTACATTTAAAACTAACTTATTAAAGAATGGCAGTATCCATAGGTGGAATTATCCTGCAATAATGTAGTGAGTATATATTTTATACCACCGATTCTTCTTCCAAAGGGAACTGTAGAAATGTCCTTCTACACTGGAGAAAAGGCAATTCTTAGGCATTTGAAGGACTGCTAGACAGAATGCCTGAATTTCTGTTGTCAAGGATACTCAAAGATGCCTTCTGAGAAGGTGCTCTTAAGGCTCCTGCCTGCCAACTCCCTTGAAAGCACGCCCAACAATAACAAACAGGACTCCACACCCTGCACCACTATTATGCCTGGTTTTCCTGAGGCTTGCAAGCACCAGAGACGCCAGGCAGGTGCCTTGCAGAACTGTCATGCGAGAGGCTTCACAGAGACCTGAAGGAAACAGATGCAAAGGCCAACCGCCAAACATTAGGAGGAGCTTGGGAAACCCTGTGGAAGACAGGGATGAAGGCTTGAGGGGGCCAGAGAGGTCAAGGACACCACAAGAGAACCTGCAGAATCAACTAACCTAGGTCCATAGGGGCCCCCAAAGACTGAACCGCCAAACAGACAGCATGTATGGGATGGACCTAGGTCCTCTGCATATACGTAACACTTGTGCGTCTTGGTCTTCCTAACTGCAGGGTCCGGAACTGTATCTGATTTTGTTGCCTGCTTCTCTAGCCACAATAGAGGAAGTGCCCAATCCTGTGATTCTGTTATTTGCTTTTTTTTTTTCGTTTGATGTCTAAGTGTTGCTGCACACTAAATGGGGAAGAAGGAGTAGAGCTGCGTTCCATAGTCCGTATCTTCCCTTGCACATCAGGTGGGAAAGGATTCAATCGAAGTCCAGAAGAGGTGGGTCAGCCAGAGAGTGAAGGGTGGGAGTGCAGGGGAAGGGTAGCAGGGTTGGGAACATGAGGGGGTGTAGGAGTTGGGTCAGTGTTACAGGTCTTTGAAAATAGCTCTTTTTGGGGCTAGTCGCAGCTTGTGCTCATACACTTTATTTGAGGTAGATCAAGGGCTATATATAAGAACCCTGGAAAATGGAGAGAGATTCTTGTTAGGGTGACGTTTCATTAGCTAAAGCTTAAGGTTCTGGGGATACCTCATTTGCTTGGAGAGGCATTCCGGGAAGTTGAACCTGTAATTTTGCTAAGGATTACATGACATTCCTCAGATAGAAGATTGGAGTCAGATTCCCCAGATCAGGCACAGAAGAGGAAGCCCTGCTAAGAAGAGGAGGTCCTCCACTTTTGTGTGGAGTTAAGGAAAGCTATCGAGACATGGTGGACTA
The DNA here is from genome assembly GCA_036184795.1 of Tokudaia tokunoshimensis. Taxonomy (NCBI): domain Eukaryota; kingdom Metazoa; phylum Chordata; class Mammalia; order Rodentia; family Muridae; genus Tokudaia; species Tokudaia tokunoshimensis. The sequence goes on along the minus strand of BTHU01000004.1, from coordinate 41,415,555 downwards.
CAACCTTAGTATCAAGGTGCAACACAGTCGTACTGCAACTTGATATGCCAAGGCAGATTGTTATCCATGGGAGACCTTCCCTGTACTGAAGAGAAAGGTGGGAGAGGTGGATGGGAGTGTGAGTGAGAGAGACTGTGAGGAGAGGTGAGAGAGGAAATTGACATCATCTATAAAGTAAATAAATTAACTCAAAAAAAAGAATGTGCATTCATTGTTTTTAATTGCAGAGTAGTATTCCATTGTGTAGATATACCACATCTTCTGAATCCATTCCTCCGTTGAGGGACATCTGGGTTCTTTCCAGCTTCTGGCTATTATAAATAAGGCTGCTATGAACATAGTGGAGCATGTGTCCTTATTGCATGCAGGTAAAGTCTCTGGGTATATGCCCAGGAGTGGTATAGCCGTATCCTCTGGGAGTGTCATGCCCAGTTTTCTGAGGAACTGCCAGACTGCTTTCCAGAGTGGTTGTACCAGCTTGCAATTCCACCAGCAGTGGAGGAGTGTTCCTCTTTCTCCACATCCTCGCCAACAACTGCTGTCTCCTGTGTTTTTGATCTTAGCCATCCTGACTGGTGTGAGATGGAATCTCAGGGTTGTTTTGATTTGCATTTCCCTAATGACTAAGGATGATGAACATCTCTTTAGGTGCTTCTCAGCCATTAGATATTCTTCAGGTGAGAACTCTTTGTGTAGCTCTGTACCCCATTTTTTAAAAGGGTTACTTGCCTCTCTGGAGTTTAACTTCTTGAGTTCTTTGTATATATTGGATATTAGCCCTCTGTCGGATGTAAGGTTGGCAAAGATCATTTCCCAGTTAGTTGGTTGCCGCTTTGTCTTTTTGACAGTGTCTTTTGCCTTGCAAAAACTTTGTAATTTAATGAGGTCCCATTTGTCTATTCTTGATCTTAGAGCATAAGCTATTGGAGTTCTGTTCAGGAAATTCTCCCCTGTGCCCATATGTTCAAGGTTCTTCCCTAGTTTCCCTTCTATTAGTTTCAGTGTGTCTGGTTTTATGTGGAGATCTTTGATCCACTTAGAATTGAGCTTAGTGCAAGGAGATAAGGATGGGTCAATTTGCATTCTTCTGCATGTTGACCTCCAGCTGAGCCAGCACCATTTGTTGAAAAGGCTATCTTTTTTCCACTGGATGGTTTTAGCTCCTTTGTCAAAGATCAAGTGACCATAGGAGTGTGGATTCATTTCTGGGTCTTCAATTCTGTTCCATTGATCTACATGTCTGTTACTATACCAATACCGTGCAGTTTTTTAACACTATTGCTCTGTAGTACAGCTTGAGGTCCGGGATACTGATTCCCCCAGAGGTTCTTTTACTCTTGAGAATAGTTTTAGCTATTCTGGGTTTTCTGTTATTCCAGATGAGTTTTTGAATTGCTCTTTCTAACTCTATGAAGAATTGAGTTGGGATTTTGATGGGGATTGCATTGAATCTGTGTATTACTTTTGGTAAGATGCTCATTTTTACTATATTAATCCTGCCAATCCATGAGCATGGCTCTGCAATTAAAAACAATGAATTCACGAAATTCCTAGGCAAATGGTCAGATCTTGAAAATATCATCCTTAGTGAGGTAACCCAATCACAAAAGAACACACATGGTATGCAGTCACTGATAAGGGGATATTGACCCAGAATCTCGGAATACCCTAGACGCAATCCACATATCAATAGATTTCTAAAAAGATGGAAGAAGAGACCCCTGGTCCTGGAAAGACTGGATGTAGGGGAACGCCAGGACAGAGTAACGAGAGGGGGTTGAATGGAAAAAAGAGGGAGGGAAAGGGGCTTATGGGACTTTCGGGGGGGAGGAAACGGGAAAGGGGAAGTGATTTGGAATGTAAATTAAAAAAATAAAATAAAATAAATAAAAAAAAGAATGTGCTATTACAAGGTGTTATTATAACTTGCTAGCTTAATAAAACTCTACTTCCTGTAAATCTGTCTTGTGTTTCTTTTAGTGTTCAAGGATACTGTAATTTGGATTTAGAAGATTCCTGATTTCAACCAGTTACACAATAGATTCTTGGTCTGTAAAGTGTATCAGAATTTCTGGGATTCATGAATTGGTAGTATAAAATGCCATGCAGTATAAGGAATCACTTGAGAACAATGGATGCTATGATTTGAGTGTATCTGAAGTATCACCCACATGTTCTGTTTGAACTTTTTGTTTCCATCTGGTGATGCTGGGAAATTGCTATTCTTTAGAGATGGAGCCACAATGGTGGAACTGGGCTCCTGGAAGGTTGACTTTAAGGATTATGATCTGATATTGTGAATGGCAGGTCTTTTGATGTATTTTTTAGTCCACCAAAGTATGACCAATCAGTTTCCTGTTCCTGCCATCACAACTGTGAATTGTATAATCAATCACCCACCAACAATCAACCACCATGCCTTTCCTGTTACCAGAGACTATATTCCCTCAAAGAGTGTGCCAAAATATGTTTTTTTCCTTAAATTATATTTTTCAGGCATCTTATAAATGTAATAGCAACTAAAGCATGTTGTGAAACAGTGATATACTACTAACACATGGTGCTCCATCTATGATCACTGGATATGTTAGAGCACAAAAATGTCTTCTAAAGGTGCAAGTAAAACAACATTTTGATGGTAATATCTAGAAAAAAAAAGCCATTCACAATAGACTGCTCATTTGAAAAGCTAGAACAGATTACTTAGTGTTTCCATCACAAAGAAAATCTAAATGTCCTAGCAGATATATTTACACATTATACAGTGAACTCCTATAATGAGACATTAGTTTAGAAAGTAGCTTGAAATTAAGACATTGCCATTTAAAAACTAAAATTAAAAATCACTACACAGAAAAATAATACAAATATTTTTTTAAAAATTATTAGCACTTAGGATAAGAGACCTAAGGAACATAATGATTACAACTGACTGGAAAGATGTGCGGGGTTGAACCGCATAGCATTCTGTCCAGAACAGTGAACTCATAGATGATTTTTATTCAAGCTCATGTTTAGTACTTTATATGATCTACAAAATGAGAATAATATTTTCTACTCCCCCACCTAAGAATTATAACCCAACGAGACTGTAATAAACAGATCATTTCTGAAATAAAAATGCTGTCTTTCATTTTTTGTTTTATGTTGAAAAATTATTCTTCAGGATTTTAGAAGCATTGTTGTAATATACCCAAGAAAATAAGAAACATTCTTATGAAGATCATTAACTAACATTTTTCATGTCATGAATTTGCATGAATGTGTTTAGAAATGTGTTTAGAAATGTGTTTAGAACATGTGTTTAGAAATGGGAATACAGTGATAAATTTTCACAAAAATAGAAGCAAAGAAAGAAACCTACCAAATTAGAACTAAGATGCTGTCCTATGGGACATTTTAACTGGAGAGGTGGTTTCCAGAGAATTAGCTGGGAAGCAAGTTGGCTGATAAATGTTACATTTTAATTGATGTCTTGATGTCAATTCTATCACCATGAAGGAAGAAAAAGTGACAAGAAGTTTTAGTATTAGCAATCTAATTTTTAATCTTCATGGAAGGACCAATTGATGAATTGGAAATAATAGGACACTAGAGACTTGCACTTGCCTGATTTCGAGGGGTTTCTAATGAGAACAACCTAAGCATAGCTAGAGACTGACAGGCTAGATTATGTGTACTTGCCTTCTAAGGCACAAGGTGTTGTCCAGTGTGATCTCTTGTCCTGAATTTCCAGAAGAAAAAACACTTAAGGAATAGTCATGGAGAAGTGAAGTCACATACGAGGTCAGTGAAGCAAAAGCTGCTAGCTGTATCTGCGAGAATCATCAGTGTTGACAAGAAGTGTTAATGAAATAGAATATAATGTTATGAGTACATAAAGGGGGGGGGGCTAGAGTAGGAGAAGTAAATGGTGAGGGTAACCGAGATCAGAGTAATGGAGAGATTGCAAGGAAGGACAACTAACAGAAAAGGCATTTTGAAAATCATATGGAAATCTACCACTTTTGAAGATTTATAAAATATAGACATATATGAAAGGAATTTAAATGGCGTCACCATATAATGGGGGAGACAATGCCACACCTAGACAACTTATACCACCATGCCTGACACTGCTAAATTGGCTAATACCCTGAGCATAGTTAGGCCAGGGGAAAACCTACTACTCTTATCTTGTTAAAGCAACATAGTCATAAAATAGCTCCTAATGACATGCTGCTGTACTTGTGAAGTAGAACGTTGTTTAACCCTCATCTGAGAAGCAACTTCTTGTAAGAGATGGGGAGTAACAGAGAAGATCACAACTGGATAGTGTACAGAGAGTGAGATACGTTGAAGCACTCAGTCCTAAATGGGATGTTACCATCAAATGCCAATCCTCAAGGCTCCAGCTCTATGTGGAAAAGAGGCAGAAATACTGGGAGAGTCAGAAGTGATGGACTACTTGAAGGAAGCAGTGCCATCCAGACAAAGTAGAACTGACACACATATGAACTCACAGACACCGTAACAGAACACACAAGATCTGTATAGATTCAAGCCAGCATCCCAGAGTTGAAAGGGGAAGCAGATGAAAATCTTATCCCTAACTATGAAGCTTTTTGCAATCAATACTTGCTAGGAAAGGGAAAGTCAGTCATTCCTGGTGAAGTGTTAGTGGATGTATCAACCACACTATGGAACAGATCTTGTGTCAGTGAGTAGTTAACCAACACAGAATAAACCCCATGTTTTTGTTTATTGTTTGTTTGTTGTTGATTTTAAGTTTTTAAATTCATGTGTGTGTGTGTGTGTGTGTGTGATTTTGTTTCAATTTGTTTGCTTTTGGCAATTTTGTCTAATAGGTTCATTTTTGGCTTTTTGAGAGAGAGGGAAGGGAGGGAGAGGGAAAGGGAGAGGGAGAGGGAGAGGGAGAGGGAGAGGGAGAGGGAGAGGGAGAGAGTGAGTATATGAAATTGAGTCAGTGGGAATGTTGGAAGATCCTGGGAGAACTTGAGGAAGAAAAATAAATAATCAAAATATATCATTTGGAAAAATAATTTTTAAACAACAACAACAACACCACCACCAACAAAACGAAAAACCAAAAGTCACTAAAGGCAAAAGAACAGTGAGAGAAAGAAATAAAATATAAGAACATATGTAATGGGTCTTTTTGTTCTTATCTGTTTCCTAATGTCAGTCCTCCACATTGCCCCAGTCAGTGGCTCCTTATTGTTTCCATTCACTATGTAAGCTTGTATGAGTTCTTATTTGTCTCTATATGAATATCAATCAGTACTTTATTCATTTCAATTTTTGTAAAATTGGTCACATTATAAAAATCAACTACCCATATTGCTTTATCGACATTTCACTAGTTTAGGAAGTGAAACTGTTCATGTTTCTTTCTCCATTTTATTATGAAAAATTTCAGAACAGTTAAGGTACGAAGAGTATGATCATGTTCCAAATGGCAGCAACTGCAGCTGGATATCCAGTTTCTCTCACTATCTCCAACTTTTATTACATTTGTATCTTACTAACAGAGACATTGCACGTATAGGTTGTTGTTCTAGTCACAATAACTAGAGAATGGAATCAACGCAGATATTCATCAACAAATGAATGGATACACACTGTGGTACACACCCACCATGGAATAATATTCAGTTATAAAGAAAAAGAATACAATTTTCCGGTAAACAGTTATTCAGTAAAATTATACTGAATGAAGTTACACAGTTCAAAAAGACAAATACCACATATTCTCTCTGATATGAATCTTAGCTTCAAATGATTTATATTTTATGTTTATCATGAGGTGCAAATACAAGTCATGGAATTGGTATGGAGCTTTGGGGGCATGTCATAGTTATTTTTGTCAAGTTGACATAAACCTAAAAATACTAGGGAACAATTATATCATTTGAGGAGTCCCGGTATCAGACTGGTCAATTGACATATCTGTAGTGTATTTTTTTTTGATGGCTGATATATATGTAGAAGGTTTAGCCTATGGTAGGTGATGCTGTCCTTGGGCAGAGGGTGTTGGGCTGTGTAGGAAAGTATTATTCTTTTACGTACCATAACTAGATGGTTAGACCTATTTCTGAAGATATCACATGATATGGTTACAAGAACGAAAATGAGTCTGAAAGCAATGAGGAAACTTCCTCTCTTCCTCATAATCTTCTGGTTAGATTTCACAGGAAACTCCCCATTCCTCATAATCTACTTGTTATACTTCACAGGAAACTTTCCATTCCTTATAATCTACTGGTGAGATTTCACAGGAAACTTCCTGTCCTCCATAATCTACTGGTTAGATTTCAGAGCATCCAAAGGTAATATGATGCAAGACCCTGCAGGAGAAAGAACAAATATGCCTTACATGGTGAGGCCAAAATTCTGATCTGCTAGTCCAGATGTGTCAACCAGTATGACAAGGGCATGACTGCCATGGGATTACATTTTCAGATTGGATCTGAGGCCTGGTTCATAGAAAGCATTTTATCACTTTCTCTTGTAAATCTGGTAAAAAACTCAGGGCCTTGCAGGTCATAGATTCCAGGATAATAGCTACTGTTGTTATTTTGCTAAATAGGTCAAAATTCCATGTAAGTATGTCTATACCCATAGACTTGTGCCCTATCAATCTCGGTTAGAGAAACTTCCTTTTCCACAAGCATCAGTCAGTGCAGAGTTTCACTATTTAGTGCTGAAAAGAAAAGTCAGCAAATGTTCAGTCATCAATGAGGTAACCTCCTTTTGCCCACCATGACTCAGGGAATATTATAGATAAGGAGACAGAAAGAATGCAAGAATGGGAAGATGGGGAGGAGTGCTGTGTATTGCTATCTCCTGGACACAAATTGGCTTCTACACTCATGTATATATTCACAGCAGCTGTGGTCACCGGCATGAGACCTCCAGGATGTCAAGCCAAAGTACAGCAGAGATGTTCTCTAGGCTCATTGTTAAGGGACTCCTGGCAGTTGATAGGTAGCTGCTTGAGGAAGAAGAGCTTTTCTTCTTTGAAGGTGTGACCACTGCTATGTGTTGCATGCTCAATTGAGTGGCCTTACACCCATGTACTCATGAGAGATTTAGACATCAATTCTTTGTTACTGAATCAAGTTTACCTGATATGACTGATGAGAAAAGAGTCTTAATCATGCTTGAATGAAGGGCTCTTACTAAGACTGAGGTGGAGACAAAACTTATTGCAAGCAGTCAAATATTTTATACATATGAATGCAGAATACATACACAAAATATGGCTGCTTCCAAGATCAATACAGAGGCTTCCAGAATACTATGATGTTTCAAGCTAGATAGGGTATACAAGAGTACTAAGACCAATTGTCATGTCAAATTTTCATGTTTCATTGATGTTTAAGTAACACAGAGAAACACAAAGATGTCTGGATGCTTCACTGTCTGAGAGAATACCTGTTTCTCGGGAACTGAAAGTCATACAGTGTGCTAGGATCCATGGACTCTAACCTGAAAAACCTATGGCACATGCCTCTTAAGGCAACTAAACCAGGCCAACTCCACGATTTCCCCACAATAATCAGCAATGATTGGACTCAGTATATTGTAAGAAAAAGATCTGAAGTTGGAAAAGGAACATGTCTGAAAGGTATGGGAGGAGTTGGAGGTACAGATGGGACTTGGATGTGATGATATTTCATTGTATACATGTTATCTTCTCAAAAACATTTTTTAAAAAATGAACAATAAATTGCTAACTATATTATCCATTCTTATCTTTATGCCCAGATAAGGATAGCCCTCATCCTTCATCAAAGAAGGTGTTTTACACTGATATCTGAAACCAGAAAACTATGCAGAACAACTGATAGGGGGTGCACAACTACAAGTGATATATCAACAACACTCACTAAACCTAAGGCTCAAGGGAGAAAGATTGTATGAACCAGAGCACCAGGATGTCTGCTTTGAGACAGTGTCTTCTATGAATGACATTAAAGAAGCTTCTCTGAAACTTTGACAATGTGGTTGCCCAAATCTGTACAATGACTACACCAGTTGACATTCCAATGGATAGGGAAATGTCAAGGAATTCATTCCTAGATAAAGAGCTACAGACAATCAATGTCTGCTGAGAGAGGGAGAATCAGTCTACATCAAGGACAAGCCTCTGATAGGTTACACTATCTTAAGTGATCAGCCATAAATACATATACCTATTAGCAACAGTGAATAGAATCAACACACACACACACACACACACACACACACACACAGACACACACACACACGTACACATAGGTCTTGAATTTGAGAGGGAGTGGGAAGACATGAGGGAAGGAGATGGGTGAGAAGGAGAGCAAGATGAGAGAGTTCTCACTATGTAGCTCTGGCTTACCTGGAACTCATGTGTAGCCCAGGTTGGCCTTGAAGCAACAAATATTCACCTGCTTCTGTCTCCTGAATACTGGGATAAAAGGTGCCCTACTAAGCCTTGCTCTCTTCTGCATGTTAAAAATAGCTGCCAACTAATTAGGAAATGTAATTTCCCAGAAGTTATTCTTACATGAATCCTAGGAATATTTGAAAGGACTAGATTTTTTTTTTGTTTGAAAAACTCCTATATTTAATAAAAACATATCTCTTGAAAAAATAATTCATGATCTTCTTTTGCAAACTGTTATTAAAGGTTGTGAGTATATGTACTATTTTAAAAACTTTGGTAGATTTTATCTTAAAAAGTGTACTATGTATTCACAAGCTTGTTGTCTATCAAACATATATGTTCTCTTTCACTATCAATAACCCAATATAAATTCTACACATTATGATTCCTAAGCCTACTGAGTTATAACAATGTCACCAAAGTTAAATCTGCATTAAAAGTTTTAACTTGGAAACAGTTTTCAGCGGAGTTTTAGTCTTTTGAAATATTCTAAATCTGTGATTAAACACTGTATATTCTCACTTCTGTTCTAAAGTTTATCATGCAGAATATATTTTCAAAGTTTTGAAAATTTTACTATCATGCTTTACCTTTCAAATTATTTTGTGGTTCATTTTTATAATTTATTTTTTGTTCTACAACTGATAATTTAAACCCAATGCAAAAATAAGGAAATAGTCATATTTCCTCTATAAGACTGAATGTGATCAGAGGCATATGATTAATTTGCTTTACATCAGTCTTTTCACATGTTATTAGTAAACATGATTAACAATTTAGATGAAGAAAATGAGGTTTTTATACCAATCCACTGTTGCTCATTACATAGTTATTTCAATTCCTTTTCCTCTAGCACATGACATTCAAATATATTAAATCTCATATCTGGCACGTCTCCTTCATGGCTCTCTTGTAGACTTTCTTATTCCTTTCTGCAGTTACTGATGTGAGAAGTGAATTACTGTAAAGCTATGAGAAGGAGTAGGAGCAGGAGGATATGACCATGACAGGAATGTGGAAGCGACAGTGTATTATGCTTAAATCTCTACGATCTGTTATTCTTTAAAGAAGAAAAACAAATACCACAAGTGAAATGATACACACAGCTGTGCTGGAATTTTAACGGTGTTTTCAGTTCACCCAGAGGAGATTTTATTCTACTACTGACAGGAAAGCCACTGGCCTTTAGTTGTAATGTTCAGTCTCCTTTGCAGCCAATGGCTTTTATGTTTTCTGTTTTGGCTGTAAACAGTACATCATGCAGTCATTTTCTGCCTCTGTAGGGACTAACTTGCCCATCATCCAGATGAACATTCTCATGGTAATATGTTTTTCAGTTTAAACGACACAAGTGCATTCTATTTCCATAGATGAAAAGCCCTTGTCAGCAAGCAGGTGCAAGGGTCTGCCCTGTTTGGAATGGTCTTGCCACATTTCTTCATGTATAGTTTTTTTCTTGTCCTACTAATATTAGATCATTTCCTCCACATTTTACAAAGACTTTAGAGCCTTTGCAAACTAAATTCTTTCTTCCATAACATATGGGTTCTTTTGTCACCCATGTAGTCTTTTATAATACTGAAAATAAATCCTTGGTATCTTCAAACATGACTTCACACATGAATGTGAAGCTGAAGTAAAAACATTTTCAACGTTAATTTTACTACTTATACTTTACAAACAGCTACGCAAAATATTTTTTTGACTCCTTTTTCAATACCAGACCTGTTTGTCCTTTATTGACTTAAGAATAATATTGACAATGTAAAACACGACACATGCAATAATAAATTCTTGAAGAAAAAGATAAATAACAATCAACACAATGCCTACTGTAACTTTACATTCTTAAGGACACATTATAAAACATTAAATACTTCAGAAATGTCAGTGGTAGTGAGATTAGTCAAACAGAAATAAGCATTGTTAACGCCATCCAGCATACTTCAGATCTGAATTAGACATGTCTGTCTGTCTGTCTGTCTGTCTGTCAACCTTCATCTGTCTTCTTTGTTGTAACCCCATCAATGTTGGGTAATGATGTCAACTCATTTCCTTTAGGGAACACATTGGCCCATTGCACAGAGGGCAGATGGAAATGGAGCTTATACATGGGGTACACCATCAAAACCTTCAGAAATGGCTGCGCTTCTATGAGAACAGACTTGTTCCTTGCTCTGTCTGAGCAGCATACCTATCTGACATCCTGCATGCATCCCTTTTTGTTCTCCATCTTGTCTTGCACTCTTTTCTCTATTGAAGACCTAGAGTTACTTACTAAGTCCATAAACTGAACAATGTTGAGGACACCCGTCAGTATTTTCACTTGCTTCTGTCCCTTTGGTGACCATTCTGAGACCATGTCCTGATCGTGTTTTGACAGCTGACAGTTCAAAAATTTCACTCACTCTCAGTGGTACATGATTTGTCCTTTTAACAATTATATGATGTTCAAATAAAGTTTGTAGCCTACTGTTTTGCAATTCTAAACATTCTAGCTTCCCCACACACAGTAGAATCAATATTAAAATGTACTTAAGTCAGTTGGTATTAGCATCCTTTGTTTTGAAATTGTGCTTCTATCACTTACATTGCCATGAACTTCGGAGAAGTGCTAAGTGCCTCTTGGCCTCAGATTCTGCATCTAAACATCTCAAGAGTGTTCCAGAATCATTATTGAAGCTAAAATATATGGCTAGGATGTAACAAACAGCTAAAGAAAAATTGCATTGTAGGCAAAAATGAATTTCCTTTATGGTATAAGAACAAAGGTGACTATTGAGATAACTGAATACCCTTGTTGGTTGTGGAACTACTCACATTGACTAAGTTGTGGACTCTGAGAAGGTGCCCATGAACAGGTAAAAAGCTATAGTGTGGCTTTTTCACAATGACATACCATTCTCCCTTAAAGGATATGGTTATATCATCTGCAGAAAAGTCAATGGAAGCCAGACGGTGGTGGCGCATGCCTTTAATCCCAGCACTTGGGAGGCAGAGGCAGAAGGATTTCTGAGTTCGAGGCCAGCCTGGTCTACAAAGTGAGTTTCAGAACAGCCAGTGCTGTCAATGGAACAGGAGATCACCCTGCTCAATGAAATAAGTTAGAGCCAGAAGTACCATGTTTTCTACAGTCTCTCTCTCTCTCTCTCTCTCTCTCTCTCTCTCTTTCCATATATATATGTATGTATTTAAAAAATGCTAACACAAATGTAGAAGGGATATTACTGAGGGAATGATTTGAGGATTTTTGGAGGAGAAGGAGGTTTAGAAAAAGAAGTGGATATAAATGTTCCAACTATATATATGTATTACATATATATGTAATATATTTATGTTTGTAAACATCATAACAAAACACCCACTTTGTACAGTTAATATACATAGTTAAACTCTTTCATTGACTTTTCCTTGTTTTGGATAATTTTTGCTATGTGGATATTTAGTGATATATAATTTATTTTCTGTCATTAATTAGAAATCATTGAACATCATTACTTAAAATCTGCCATCAGCCTGGCTGGGCTCTCCTAGGGACCGTGTGTTTTATAATTGCATTGTGGCTTGCTTGACTTACTTTATTATAGATGAAAGTTGTTTTCACATAAAACTTATTTGTAAAAAGAGAAAATGTTACATTTAAGCACCTATTTGTATATACTTTTACTAATAGCATCAAGTAGACTTGTTAGTGTATAATAATTTTCACTTCACTTTTTACCACCTAAAATCCTGTAACACCTCTCTGTTACTCTGGGAATGAAAATCAAACATTTAGAAACTTTTAGAGTCTTTTAATTCCAATGTTATTTCTATGTCATTTTGTGTGGGTACAAACAATCCAATTATGTCCAAACACATTTATAATCTATATTCATTCTCCATCTTCCTAGAAATTTTCCTCACTCCTTTGTCTGGGACACCGCTCACTGTACTTCTCCATACAAAATGAATTCCCTGATAAATGAATAGAATATAAAGCAAGGTCATATGTCCCCTCTTCATTGAAATTCCCCAAACCTATGATTGCTTATAGTCTCTTATTTTTCTCATTTTGACTTCTAGTGTTTTCCATATTGCTCTTCTATTTATATTCTTACCTTCTACCTTATTGGTGAAAATTCTCCAAACAACTCATTCTTTTCTTTGATCATGAATTTCTTTATACCAATATAACATAGATATTTGTGGCAATAATATGCAATATTCATTTGTATATAATATATACTTATAATTAATAAATACTATTTTATCAAATTTCATGTTTGTTTTCTTGTCTTGTAATATAGACATACCTTCTTCTCTCTTGATGCTTCTGTTTCAAAGCTTTTTGTTTTTATTATTTTATGAATTATTCAGTAGGAGAAATATAAGAAACAATGATTTTGAGACATATGCAAATTCATTAGCAACTTGTCTTTTCAAATTCCATAAACTACAGATTTAATAAACTGTGAGCATCTGGCAATCTAAGCATCAAAGGATATGGGATACATCCCAAGATGCATGGATATCACACTAACTGCATTTGAATATTTAAAGAGCCAGTTATGAGATAAAGAAAAAATAATATTTTCTTTCTTTTTACTAACACAGTTGCATCAATTAATTAATATTTTATCCATTCAATAAAATTTTATTGAAAAATACTGTGTGCAAGTTATTAGATCTAATGTCCTGATAAGTATTCTTACTCCTAAGAATTTTAAGCTGTGAGATAAGAACATATAATAAAGCCAGACAATGATAAATGGCATGAAGTAATAACAAAATACAGTGGAAATATAATGTAAAAAAGATAATTTCCTTATGGAAATAGAGAAGAAACAATGTTTCACAATGAGATGTTAACATTATATAGATACACATTTTTGTAAAATTACTGATATTTAAATATTTTAATACTTGTCATTTTTAATCCTTGGTGACCCAGTGCTATTGCTTTCAACATATTCAAATTTAAATGAAAATGATATAAATCCTGCCATGATATTGTGTGCAAGCTCAATTGATGTGTCTAAATGATGGATTGTTAAAAGGAAATTCCTACCTGGTTTACCCAGATTATGACTAATCAGGTCTCTGGTTGGGCCTCTCCACTTACTTTTACATCAGCATATTTTATATTACTAAAGTCTAATCATACATCTCAAAGATGCTGCTGCCATATAAAAAGTTCCCCTTTTTGCCACATTCAATCTAAGTCATGCAAATTCACAAAATTATTTTAGAATCATTTGTTTTGCTCCTATAAAATCATACCATTTAGCCAAAAAAAAAAAAAGTCTATTTTCTTTAGTGAACAAATATGGCGACAGTTTTCCAAAGAGTATTCTTTTTTCAGATACATATTAAATATCTCAATTATGTCATTGAAATTACATTGAAATTTTATGTGGCTGCATAACATTATGTAGTAAAGTAATAAGATCAATTAAAGTAACATGTAAGAGCATTGAGAAGAATCAGTGGTCATTAACCCTTATGACACTGCTTTAGCTATGATTCTTTTTGCCAAATTGCAGTGTCTCATGGAGAAGAGTTTACCACAGACATAATGAATGGATCGATGAAGCACAGGGATATCTGAAAATCTGTGGTATGGAAGCTTAAATAATTTCTTTAGTTCATAGGCCATTCTAATTTTATTTAAAGAATTAGCTAGCTGCACAGGATTTTGAGGAAGGAAAAGAGCATTTCCATGAGGTAATGACTAAGCAATCATTAGGTAATGGTGCTACTTCTAAAGTGATAATTTGGCCAATTTTATTTTTGTAAACAATACTTTTATGCTCACAGTTTAAGATTAATTCTTTGTGTGAGATGGTAAGAAAACATTGAAATATTGTGTATTGGCAACATAATAAAATTGAAGCCAATTAACTTCTTTCTAATGGTCATCGCTACTTACAACACTAGTTGTATATTTTAGGAATCAGTGATGTAGTCTTCTGGAGACAATGGCAATAAGTGTTCCTTGACAGGAGGCTATTATTTGGGAGGTAAAAGCTCTTGGTGTGAGTCTTTGGCAAGTGTGTTGGAGTTATTTATCAATCCTTCCAGAAAGCCTTGTTTAGACTACTTGCAAAACTAAGATATATACCTCCTTTAAATTTGTTTCTTTTAAAGAGTTCATTGTATAGTTATAAATAAAATATCATACTTAATGTTACTGAAAATAGTCAGAATTTCTGTGGCACTGTAATAACCATTTCATTTATTTTATTTGGTAAAACCTTTGCTTCATGTATATATTTCATGTGCGTATGTGTGTGGGGGTGTGTGTGGGGTGGGTGGTGGGGGGGTGGGGGGTGAGGGGACATGCGACATGGAGCGCCCTGGAAATTAGAAGTTACTTTTCAGAGTTGGTTCTCTGCTTCCAACCTGTGAGTCCCTGTGGTTGAATTCAGGTTACCAGGCTTGACAGTAGGTTTCTTTATTCCATGAACCATCTTGGTATGCTATTTTTTCTATTTATGCCTTTTGAATAGGATATGAAAATTATAATATTTGGAGTGATAAACTCCAATACACGAGGATTATATAAAAAAGATATAGTATTCAACGTAAAACTTTTTCTAGTATTTAACTTTGAAAAAATGGGAATGTGATTCTCTATAAATCACACTTAATCGTACAAGTCCATAACTGTATTAAAATGATACTGTGTATACTTATTAGATGTAGAGAGAAAAATGTGGTATGAAAATTACAGTGAAAATTGGTGGATTAAACATTAATAATTTGTTTCATCTTGATCTGTATGGCAGATTTGGGCTGCAGTTGGGTAGGTCAGGCACCCAGTTGAAGCTGGGTAAGTGTTTCCATATTTCATAGCCTTGTTAGATTGGCAACTGTTTTAGGACAGATTTTCCTCATAGTGCTAACCTAAGTGAAACAAAGCAAGCTAAATGTGAAATATGCTACCTACCTCGGTTTGTGTCGTTTTTTTTAAAACTGACTATTGGCCAAAAGTGATGCATAGATACACTCGGAGGCAAGGACTGAAAGTCTGTATTGCCTCTTTAACAAGAGAATTGTTAAAGTCATAATGGAAGGTAGAAAACATGAGACCAGGAATAGTATCAGATTTAGTGGGAATTGAAGGATGCTAGGGTTACCACTTATCGGAGAAAGTGGTAAATACCAACTTTCAGCTTGTTTAGATAAATGGTAACTCTGGATGAAGAAGAGGCCGAAGGAGGGTCTTTTCATGACCAAGTTTTCCAGTACTGGCTAATTAATATGGTATAAAAGTTATTGAAAAATGGTCACAACCTTATTCGGAACCCAAATCAGAAGTATTTGAACTGCTCCAGGCTTTCAGCAACACTAAAAAGGGTGAATATACTCTTAACAGGGCAATCATCTCTTATGTTAGCTTATATGCTGCTCTATGATTTAATGGATGGATTTAAAGTTAAAATTAGTTTAAGCCGACGGCCTGTTGGGGCTTCCGTCTGTGCCCGAGGGCGGGTTGGCGCTGTGGTCGTCTGGGTGCCAGATCGGCGGGCCATCGTGACCACAGGGTGAGCGGCGCCACAGAGAGTGCCCTCCGCCATCTTTGCTCCAGTGACCAGGTAGTTGGGACCGCCAGGCTCAGAGACAGACAGGCATAATATCGCTTCGGTTTCAGGCAGCTTGTGTGTAACCTGCTCACAGGTGCTGGGCTGATCTGCAGTAACCAGCGCGCCAGTTCCGCGGTGGGACCTTCTGCCTGGTGGAGGGACCCCGCGCAGGGAGGGAGCCTGCCAGCTTCCCTTCCTCGACCTCTGTTCCCGCGGACTGCGCTGGAGAGACCGGTACCCAGGCTCTCCCCCCAATATAACATCACTTGGGACACGGCCTGTTGGGGCTTCCGTCTGTGCCCGAGGGCGGGTTGGCGCTGTGGTCGTCTGGGTGCCAGATCAGCGGGCCATCGTGACCACAGGGTGAGCTGCGCCACAGAGAGTGCCCTCCGCCATCTTTGCTCCAGTGACCTGGTAGTTGGGACCGCCAGGCTCAGAGACAGACAGGCATAATATCGCTTTGGGTTCAGGCAGCTTGTGTGTAACCTGCTCCCAGGTGCTGGGCTGATCTGCAGTGACCAGCGCGCCAGATCTGCTGTGGGACTTCTGCCTGGCAGAGGGACGCCCCCTCCCCCCCCCCAGGAGAGATCACACACCCCTGCACAGGGCAGGAGCCTGCCAGCCTCCCTTTGGCGACCTCTGCTCCAGGAATCCACTAGGCTGAGCCTTTGGATGTGCAAGGCCTCCCCAATATAAGATCACTTGGGGCAAAGCACATTAGGGCTCCAAAGTCACTCAGGAGCAGGCAGGCCCCAGAAATCGGTGCCAGGGGAATCCTGGTAATCCAGGGGGGGGCAGAAATAGCTTTGCAGGCTCACAGGAGGTCCAACCAACAGCCAGTGGCAGCAGGACCAACTAACACCAGAGGTATCCAGATGGCAAAAGGCAAACGTAGGAATGTTACTAACAGTAATCAAAGTAATGTGGGACCAGCCGAACCCAACTCTCCAACAGCAGCAAGTCCTGGATACCCCACCACACACGAAAGACAAGATCTGGATTTAAAATCACTTCTCATGATGCTATTAGAGGATCACAAGAAGGACACAAATAAATCTCATAAAGAGTTACAGGAGACCATGAATCAATGGTTAGAAGCCCTTACAAAGGAAACACAAAAATCGCTTAGAGAAATGCGGGAGAACATGGATCAAAAGATGGAGGCGCACAAGGAGACAACACAAAAATCGCTTAACGAGATGAATCAACGGGTAGATGCACTCACAAAGGAATCACGAAATTTGCATAAAGAAATGCAGAAGAATATGGGTCAACAGACGGATGCCCATAAGGAGGCAACACAAAAATTGCTTAAAGAAATGAATCAACGGTTAGATGCCCTTACAAAGGAAACACGAGAACTGCTTAAAGAAATGCAGGAGACGATGGATCAACAGATGGAATCCCATGAGGAGGAAACACAAAAATCGCTCAGAGAAATGCAGGAGAACGTGGGTCATCAGGAAGAAATCCTGAAAGAGGTAATGCAAAAATACCTTAAAGAAATACAGGAAAATACAAACAAACAAGTGAAGGATCTCAGCAAATCCATCCAGGAACTAAAAAAGGAAGTAGAAACAACTAAGAAATCACAAAGGGAGACAACTTTGGAGATAGAAAACCTTGGGAAGAAATCAGGAGTCATAGATGCAAACATCAACAATAGAATACAAGAGATGGAAGAAAGAATCTCAGGTGCTGAAGATTCCATAGAAAGCATCGACTCAACAGTTAAAGAAAATGCAAAATGCAAAAAAACGCGTAACCCAAAACATCCAGGAAATCCAGGACACAATGAGAAGACCAAGCCTAAGGATTATAGGTATAGATGAGAGTGAAGATTTGCAACTTAAAGGGCCAGTAAACATCTTCAACAAAATTATGGAGGAAAACTTCCCTAACTTAAAGAGAGAGATGCCGATGAACGTACAAGAAGCCTACAGAACACCAAACAGACTGGACCAGAACAGAAATACCTCCCGTCACATAATAATCAAAACACCGAATGTTCTAAACAAAGAAAGAATACTAAATGCAGTAAGAGAAAAGGGCCAAGTAACATACAAAGGAAGACCTATCCGAATCACATCAGACTTCTCACCAGAGACTATGAAAGCCAGAAGATCCTGGGCAGATCTCATGCAGACACTAAGACAGCACAAATGCCAGCCTAGACTACTATACCCAGCAAAACTCTCAATCACCATAGATGGAGAGACCAAGATATTCCATGATAAAACCAAATTTTCACAATATCTTTCCACAAATCCAGCCCTGCAACGGATAATAGGTGGAAACCTCCAATACAGGGAGAGAAACAACACCCTGGAAAAAATGAGATAATAACCTTCTTGAATCAAACCCAAAAGTAGATAACCACTCAAACATAAAGATAGCGTCAAGAATGGCAGATGGCAATAATCACTATGCCTTAATCTCTCTTAGTATCAATGGTCTCAATTCCCCAATTAAAAGACATAGACTAGCAGACTGGATACGTAAACAGGACCCAGCATTTTGCTGCATGCAGGAAACGCACCTCAGTGTCAAAGACAAACACTACCTCAGAGTAAAAGGCTGGAAAACAATTTTACAAGCAAATGGCCCCAAGAAACGAGGTGGAGTAGCCATCCTAATATCGGATAAAATTGATTTTCAACCTAAAGTCATCAAAAAAGACACAGAAGGACACTACATACTGATCAAGGGAAAAATCCACCATCAAGAACTCTCAATCCTGAATATCTATGCTCCAAATGCAAGAGCACCCTCATTCGTAAAAGAAACTTTACTAAAACTCAAAGCACACATCGCACCGCACACAATAATAGTGGGTGACTTCAACACCCCGCTCTCTGAAATGGATCGTTCAGGAAAGCAGAAACTAAACAGGGACACAGTGAATCTAATTGAAGCCTTGGACCAAATGGAACTAACTGATATATATAGAACATTTCATCCTAGAGCTAAAGAATACACCTTCTTCTCAGCTCCTCATGGTACCTTCTCCAAAATTGACCATATAATTGGTCACAAATCAGACCTCAACAGATACAAGAAGATAGAAATAATCCCATGCCTCCTATCAGATCACTATGGAATAAGGGTGGTCTTCAATGGCAACAAAAACAAAAGAAAACCCACGTACACATGGAGGCTGAACAATGCTCTACTCAATGATAACTTGGTCAAGGTGGAAATAAAGAAAGAAATCAAAGACTTTTTGAAAGTTAACGAAAATGAAGGCACAACATACCCTAACTTATGGGACACAATGAAAGCAGTGCTAAGAGGAAAATTCATAGCCCTGAGTGCCGCCAAAAAGAAACGGGAGACAGCATACACTAACAGCTTAATGGCACACCTGAAAACCCTGGAACAAAAAGAAGCAAATACACCAAAGAGGAGTAGAAGGCAGGAAATCATCAAACTCAGGGCTGAAATCAATCAAGTAGAAACAAATAAAACCATACAAAGAATCAACAAAACGAG
Source organism: Tokudaia tokunoshimensis (assembly GCA_036184795.1). Classification (NCBI taxonomy): domain Eukaryota; kingdom Metazoa; phylum Chordata; class Mammalia; order Rodentia; family Muridae; genus Tokudaia; species Tokudaia tokunoshimensis. The sequence continues at coordinate 41,396,067 of BTHU01000004.1, read as the reverse complement.
GAGTTGGTTCTTTGAGAAAATCAACAAGATAGATAAGCCCTTAGCCAGACTAACCAGAGGGCACAGAGATAGTATCCAAATTAATAAAATCAGAAACGAAAAGGGAGAGATAACAACAGAAACTGAGGAAATTCAAAAAATCATCAGATCCTACTACAAAAACCTGTATTCAACACAACTAGAAAATCTTGAGGAAATGGACAATTTCCTTGACAAATATCAAGTACCAAAATTAAATCAGGATCAAATAGACCATCTAAACCGTCCTATAACCCCTGAAGAAATAGAAGTTGTCATTGGAAGTCTTCCAACCAAAAAAAGCACAGGCCCAGATGGTTTTAGTGCAGAATTCTATCAGACCTTCAAAGAAGACCTAACACCAATACTCTTCAAACTGTTCCACAAAATAGAAACAGAAGGAACACTACCCAACTCGTTCTATGAAGCCACAATTACACTAATACCAAAAGCACACAAAGATCCGACAAAGAAAGAGAATCTCAGGCCAATCTCTCTTATGAATATCGATGCAAAAATACTCAATAAAATTCTTGCCAACCGAATCCAAGAACACATCAAAACGATCATTCACCACGATCAAGTAGGCTTCATCCCAGGGATGCAGGGATGGTTCAATATAAGGAAATCCATCAATGTAATCCACTACATAAACAATCTCAAAGAAAAAAACCACATGGTCATCTCATTAGATGCTGAGAAAGCATTTGACAAAATTCAGCATCCTTTCATGCTAAAGGTCTTGGAAAGATCAGGAATTCAAGGCCCATATCTAAACATAGTAAAAGCAATTTACAGCAAACCAGTAGCCAGCATCAATCTAAACGGAGAGAAACTTGAAGCAATCCCACTAAAATCAGGGACTAGACAAGGCTGCCCTCTCTCTCCATATCTTTTCAATATAGTACTTGAAGTTCTAGCTAGAGCAATTAGACAACAAAAAGAGGTCAAAGGGATACAAATTGGAAAGGAAGAAGTCAAACTATCACTATTTGCAGACGATATGATAGTATACATAAGCGACCCAAAGAACTCCACCAGAGAACTCCTACAGCTGATAAACGACTTCAGCAAAGTGGCCGGATATAAAATCAACTCAAGCAAGTCAGAAGCCTTCCTATACTCAAAGGATAAGCAGGCTGAGAAAGAAGTAAGAGAAATAATCCCCTTTACGATAGCCACAAACCATATTAAGTATCTTGGGCGTGACGCTAACCAAACAAGTGAAAGATCTGTATGACAAGAACTTCAAGTCTCTGAAGAAAGAAATTGAAGAAGACCTCAGAAGATGGAAAAATCTGCCATGCTCATGGATTGGCAGGATTAATATAGTAAAAATGACCATCTTACCAAAAGTAATACACAGATTCAATGCAATCCCCATCAAAATCCCAACTCAATTCTTCATAGAGTTAGAAAGAGCAATTCAAAAATTCATCTGGAATAACAGAAAACCCAGAATAGCTAAAACTATTCTCAAGAGTAAAAGAACCTCTGGGGGAATCAGTATCCCGGACCTCAAGCTGTACTACAGAGCAATAGTGTTAAAAACTGCATGGTATTGGTACAGTAACAGACATGTAGATCAATGGAACAGAATTGAAGACCCAGAAATGAATCCACACTCCTATGGTCACTTGATCTTTGACAAAGGAGCTAAAACCATCCAGTGGAAAAAAGATAGCCTTTTCAACAAATGGTGCTGGCTCAGCTGGAGGTCAACATGCAGAAGAATGCAAATTGACCCATCCTTATCTCCTTGCACTAAGCTCAATTCTAAGTGGATCAAAGATCTCCACATAAAACCAGACACACTGAAACTAATAGAAGGGAAACTAGGGAAGAACCTTGAACATATGGGCACAGGGGAGAATTTCCTGAACAGAACTCCAATAGCTTATACTCTAAGATCAAGAATAGACAAATGGGACCTCATTAAATTACAAAGTTTTTGCAAGGCAAAAGACACCGTCAAAAAGACAAAGCGGCAACCAACTAACTGGGAAATGATCTTTACCAACCTTACATCCGACAGAGGGCTAATATCCAAGATATACAAAGAACTCAAGAAGTTAAACTCCATAGAGGCAAGTAACCCTATTAAAAAATGGGGTACAGAGCTACACAAAGAGTTCTCACCTGAAGAATATCTAATGGCTGAGAAGCACCTAAAGAGATGTTCATCATCCTTAGTCATTAGGGAAATGCAAATCAAAACAACCCTGAGATTCCATCTCACACCAGTCAGGATGGCTAAGATCAAAAACACAGGAGACAGCAGTTGTTGGCGAGGATGTGGAGAAAGAGGAACACTCCTCCACTGCTGGTGGAATTGCAGGCTGGTACAACCACTCTGGAAAGCAGTCTGGCGGCTCCTCAGAAAACTGGGCATGACACTTCCGGAGGATCCGGCTATACCACTCCTGGGCATATACCCAGAGACTTTACCTGCATGCAATAAGGACACATGCTCCACTATATTCATAGCAGCCTTATTTATAATAGCCAGAAGCTGGAAAGAACCCAGATGTCCCTCACTGGAGGAATGGATTCAGAAGATGTGGTATATTTACACAATGGAATACTACTCTGCAATTAAAAACAATGAATTCACGAAATTCCTAGGCAAATGGTCAGAACTTGAAAATATCATCCTTAGTGAGGTAACCCAATCACAAAAGATCACACATGGTATGAAGTCACTGATAAGGGGATATTGACCCAGAATCTCAGAATACCCTAGACACAATCAGCATATCAATAGATTTCTAAAAAGATGGAAGGAGAGACCCCTGGTCCTGGAAAGACTGGATGTAGGGGAACGCCAGGACAGAGTAATGAGAGGGGGTTGAACAGAGAAAAGAGGGAGGGAAGGGGGCTTATGGGACTTTCGGGGAGGGAGGAAACGGGAAAGGGGAAGTGATTTGGAATGTAAATTAAAAAAATAAAATAAAATTAAATTAAAAAAAAACACTACTAAATTAATTGAAAGAGGAATTACAAACATTTTCTGATAAAATTGAAGATTTGGCTTAAAAAAAAAAATTAGTTTAAGCCATCATCAAAGTTGCTGTAAATGATTGGCACTTTAAAGTAGTATGTTAGAGGCAGGGTTGCTCCTTAAATGGATTATAATTTCTAAAACTGTATCTTTAGTAGTTTATTCAAAACTAAATTAATATGTACATTCTGCATGAGAACTTGTGTAGAGCCTACTTATTCTTTGGAAATGGTTTCTTTGCTGTTAGCGTTTGGATTCAAAGTACAATTAACATGAGGGAAATCACACATGGTATTATAAACCTAGACCATTTGCATGACTAGGGAGACCATGAAACTTAGAATAGAATATACTATTACCACCTCACCACATTCTTAAGCTAGTATAACTCAACAGGATTTTAAATAATTATTTTTTCCATCTTCTGAGGTCTTCTTCAATTTCTTTCTTCAGAGACTTGAAGTTCTTGTCATACAGATCTTTCACTTGTTTGGTTAGAGTCACACCAAGATACTTTATATTGTTTGTGGCTATCATGAAGGGTATCATTTCTCTTACTTCTTTCTCAGCCTGCTTATCCTTTGAGTATAGGAAGGCTACTGACTTGCTTGAGTTGATTTTATATCTGGCCACTTTGCTGAAGTCGTTTATCAGCTGTAGGAGTTCTCTGGTGGAGTTCTTTGGGTCGCTTAAGTATACTATCATATCGTCTGCAAATAGTGATAGTTTGACATCTTCCTTTCTAATTTGTATCCCTTTGACCTCTTTTTGTTGTCTAATTGCTCTAGCTAGAACTTCAAGTACTATATTGAAAAGATATGGAGAGAGAGGGCAGCCTTGTCTAGTCCCTGATTTTAGTGGGATTGCTTCAAGTTTCTCTCCATTTAGATTGATGCTGGCTACCGGTTTGCTGTAAATTGCTTTTACTATGTTTAGATGCGGGCCTCAAAAACCTGATCTTTCCAAGACCTTTAGCATGAAAGGATGCTGAATTTTGTCAAATGCTTTCTCAGCATCTAATGAAATGACCATGTGGTTTTTTTCTTTGAGACTGTTTATGTAGTGGATTACATTGATGGACTTCCTTATATTGAACCATCCCTGCATCCCTGGGATGAAGTCTACTTGATCGTGGTGAATGATCATTTTGATGTGTTCTTGGATTCGGTTGGCAAGAATTTTATTGAGTATTTTTGCATTGATATTCATAAGAGAGATTGGCCTGAGATTCTCTTTCTTTGTCTGATCTTTGTGTGATTTTGGTATTAGCGTAATTGTGGCTTCATAGAACAAGTTCGGTAGTGTTCCTTCTGTTTCTATTTTGTGGAATAGTTTGAAGAGTATTGGTGTTAGGTCTTCTTTGAAGGTCTGATAGAATTCTGCACTAAAAACATCTGAACCTGTGCTTTTTTTGGTTGGAAGACTTCCAATGACCACTTCTATTTCTTCAAGGGTTATAGAACTGTTTAGATGGTCTATTTGATCCTGATTTAATTTTGGTATTTTGGTATCTGTCAAGGAAATTGTCCATTTCCTCCAGATTTTCTAGTTGTGTTGAATTCAGGCTTTTGTAGTAGGATCTGATGATTTTTCTTGAATTTCCTCAGTTTCTGTTGTTATCTCTCCCTTTTTGTTTCTTTCTGATTTTGTTAATTCAAAAATTCCTCTGGAATAACAGAAAACCCAGGATAGCTAAAACTATTCTCAAGAGTAAAAGAACTTCTGGGGGAATCAATATCCCGGACCTCAAGCTGTACTACAGAGCAATAGTGTTAAAAACTACATGGGATTGGTACAGTGACAGGCATGTAGATCAATGGAACAGAATTGAAGACCCAGAAATGAATCCACACTCCTATGGTCACTTGATCTTTGACAAAGGAGCTAAAACCATCCAGTGGAAAAAAGATAGCTTTTTCAACAAATGGTACTGGCTCAACTGGAGGTAAGCATGCAGAAGAATACAAATTGACCCATTCTTATCTCCTTTCACTAAGCTCAATTTCAAGTGAATCAAGGACCTCCACATAAAACCAGACACACTGAAACTAATAGAAAGGAAACTAGGGAAGAACCTTGAACATATGGGCACAGGGGAGAATTTCCTGAATAGAACTCCAATAGCTTATGCTCTTGATCTTTGACAAAGGAGCTAAAACCATCCAGTGGAAAAAAGATAGCCTTTTCAACAAATGGTGCCTACTCAACTGGAGGTCAACATACAGAAGAATGCAAATTGACCCATTCTTATCTCCTTGCACTAAGCTCAATTTCAAGTGGATCAAGGACCTCCAAATAAAACAAGACACACTGAAACTAATAGAAAGGAAACTAGGGAAGAGCCTTGAACATATGGGCACAGGGGAGAATTTCCTGAACAGAACACCAATAGCTTATGCTCTAAGATCAAGAATTGACAAGTGGGACCTCATTAAATTACAAAGTTTTTGCAAGGCAAAAGACACTGTCAAAAAGACAAAGCAGCAACCAACTAACTGGGAAATGATCTTTACCAACCCTACATCCGACAGAGGGCTAATATCCAAGATATACAAAGAACTCAAGAAGTTAAACTCCAGAGAGGCAAGTAACCCCATTAAAAAATGTGATACAGAGATAAACAAAGAGTTCTCACCTGAAGAATATCTAATGGCTGAGAAGCACCTAAAGAGATGTTCATCATCCTTAGTCCTTAGGGAAATGCAAATCAAAACAACCCTGAGATTCCATCTCACACCAGTCAGAATGTTTAAGATCAAAAACACAGGAGACAGCAGTTGTTGGCGAGGATGTGGAGAAAGAGGAACACTCCTCCACTGCTGGTGGAATTGCAAGCTGGTACAACCACTCTGGAAAGCAGTCTGGTGGTTCCTCAGAAAACTGGGCATGACACTCCCGGAAGATCCGGCTATACCACTCCTGGGCATATACCCAGAGGCTTTACCTGCATGCAACAAGGACACATGCTCCACTATGTTCATAGCAGCCGTATTTATAATAGCCAGAAGCTGGAAAGAACCCAGATGTCCCTCAAAGGAGGAATGGATTCAGAAGATGTGGTATATCTACACAATGGAATACTACTCTGCAATTAAAAACAATTAATTCACGAAATTCCTAGGCAAATGGTCAGATCTTGAAAATATCATCCTTAGTGAGGTAACCCAATCACAAAAGAACACAGATAGTATGCAGTCACTGATAAGGGGATATTAACCCAGAATCTCGGAATACCCTAGACACAATTCGCATATCAATAGATTTCCGGAAAGATGGAAGGAGAGACCCCTGGTCCTGGAAAGACTGGATGTAGGGGAATGTCAAGACAGAGAAGCTAGAGGGGGTTCGATGGGGAAAAGAGGGAGGGAAGGGGGCTTATGGGACTTTCGGGGAGGGAGGAAACGGGAAAGGGGAAATGATTTTGAATGTAAATAAAAAAAACTTAGACCTAAAAAAGAATTGACAAGTGGGACCTCATAAAATTACAAAGTTTCTGTAAGGCAAAAGACACTGTCAAAAAGACAAAGCAGCAACCAACTAACTGGAAAATGATCTTTACCAACCCTACATCCGACAGAGGGCTAATATCCAATATATACAAAGAACTCAAGAAGTTAATGTCCAGAGAGCCAAGTAGCCCTATTAAAAAATGGGGGTACAAATCTAAACAAAGAGTTCTCACCTGAAGAATATCTAATTGCTGAGAAGCACCTAAAGAGATTTTCATCATCCTTAGTCATTAGGGAAATGCAAATCAAAACAACCCTGAGATTCCATCTCACACCAGTCAGAATGGCTAAGATCAAAACACAGGAGACAGCAGTTGTTGGCGAGGATGTGGAGAAAGAGGAACACTCCTCCACTGCTGGTGGGATTGCAAGCTGATACAATCACTTTGGAAAGCAGTCTGGTGGTTCCTCAGAAAACTGGGCATGATACTCCTGGAGGATCCTGCTATACCACTCCTGGGCATATACCCAGAGGCTTTACCTGCATGCAATAAGGACACATGCTCCACCATGTTCATAGCAGCCTTATTTATAATAGCCAGAACTAGAAAGAACCCAGATGTCCCTCAACGGAGGAATGGATTCAGAAGATGTGGTATATTTACACAATGGAATACTACTCTGCAATTAAAAACAATGAACTCACGAAATTCCTAGGCAAATGGTCAGAACTGGAAAATATCATCCTTAGTGAGGGTAACCCAATCACAAAAGAACACACATGGTATTCAGTCACTGATAAGGGGATATTAACCCAGAATCTCGGAATACCCAAGACACAATTCACATATCAATAGATTTCTAAGAAGATGAAATGAGAGACCCCAGTCCTGGAAAGACTGGATGTAGGAGAATGTCAAGACAGAGAAGCGAGAGGTGGTTGAATGGGGAAAAGGGTGAGGGAAGGGGGCTTATGGGACTTTCGGGGGAGGGAGGTAACGAGAAAGAGGAATGATTTCGAATGTAAATTAAAAAACTTAGAAAAAATAAAGAAATAATTATTTTTATACAGACAAGTAAATGGAGATATTACCACTTATCAAAGGTGCTTCTTTGTAGCAGAAGGAGACTGTTAGAAAATGTCTCAACTAGTCACAATGCAGAGAACCACTGACCAACGACCCTGGAGTGATTAGTCCCAAATGATACATCCACAGTACAACTACTTCACCCAAGACTCAGAAACTTCACAAAAGAGAACAAAGAAAGGCTGTAAAAGCCAGAGGACCAGGGAATCTGTTGCACTGTAACTTCAGTGACAGGGCAGATATACCCATGAAACCTTAATGGTATTGTTGTCTAAAAAAGACCTGAACAATTGCAACACCAGTTGATAATCCAGTGTAGACAGAGGAGATTTAACGAGGTTCTACCATCAGGTAAGGAGGTACAGGCAATTAATGACACTGTTGTCAAAAGGAGAATCAATCTTCTCCAGGGATGAGCACGTGATTGGTTATTCAACATCAAGTGGTCAGCTTTAGAAATAGAAAAACAGATGCAACAGAGTGAACTTGACAGTTTTATCTATAGGCTGACTCATTTGTATGTATATGTAAGGACAGTTAATATAGAAAGAATAGGAGGTAAGAAAAGGAGAAAAATGGCATCATATATTTCAATTAGTATATAAAAAAAAAGAAAAAAGGACTTAAAAATCAGCCATAACTAGACAAGCAATTTTTCCATCTCAAAGTAAAACAAAACAAAACAAAATCTTTTACTTTGTTTTTAAATTCAGAAACTCTAATAATATTCAAATTAAAAAGGAAGAAATAGGGGGAAATTATTAGAAGAAAGCAAAAATGACCCCTTCCTAATAAATCAGTTATCTTTAACTCAGTCTAGTTTGAATTTTTTTCCCTTACCAATGTTTGTTCACATAGTAAACCAACAATGACAGCAGCAGAATTTAATCTCTTAAAATGCTTTTTGTTGGGCTATGGACATAGTCAATTACCAATCCAACTCTCAAGATATATATTACACACACAGACACACACACACACACACACTCACACACACACACATACACTTTTTTCCCTTTTTTTGTGTAAATGGTATTTACAGGGAACTCTACCTATAAATTTGAAAATTTCTTATGAAATGCTTCCTGGGTTTTCACAGACACAGACTTATGTTACTAAGTGGTTTTCAGTCATCTTATCTGGATTTAACAATAAAAAGTGCAGAGACTTTAAGCCATAGCAATCTTACACACATATAAAAAAAATAAAGAAAAGGCAATGTTTTTTAAAAGAAAATATTTCTAATCAAAATGCCTCAAGTAATATGAATCCTCTATAAAAATGACTAACTACAAAAAGAATCAGGCCTAATGTAACTTGAAGCCACCAAAACAACAATAAATCCAAATGGTGGAAATTGGGACAGAACATAAAACAGCGAAGTCTGTATTGGTTTGAAGTGCTGTGGGCATAAAAGAAAACAGGGGATCACATTCGTCCACTGATGTCTGCTGTGCCCACATGTGCCCTTGATTCTCTTAGGGCTCCATGTTCTCAATCATAATATTTCAGTAATAACTCTAGTTATTGCTACAACTTGTCCTGTGAGTTTCTTATTACTGTTTGAGATTAGTACCATCATTATAATAAAATATGCATTATATATTACTACTAAGATTTGAAACAAGATTTCTTTCAAACAAGAAAACTGATCAGCCTATAAAATACATTCTTAGTTTTATTACTTAAATTATAATTATTTACGTTTGTTTCTCTCTCTCTCTCTCTCTCTCCCTCTCGTGTGTGTGTGTGTGTGTGTGTGTGTTGCATGTTTCTCCATCCCTGTCTCTTGCTCTCCTCTCTCTCTATGTAACACATAGAACTCTATCCCAAGCACATGTTCTTATGGAGTTTGTGCACCTGGCTGTCCCCAAGTTCACTATATCTCTATCCACATGTTCTGGGATTCTAAGTACCCACAGCATAGCATACCTAATGCCTGTGTGGTTTGTACAGGGCTATTTCCCTATATATCTGACAGTGAATACAAGATTCAGTTTGGAAAGTATTTTCTTAGACTGCCTAAAAGAAGATGTACTATCATGTGGTGTAGGGCACAGCTTTCAACTGTTTGACACTGAGAATGACCTTTTTCTGTTTTCAAACTTATATTTTGCTTGAGCTCTTTGCTTTCCCAAAAGACGATTACATTGATTGAATACATTTAACATTTTCCTTTTTAATTAGAGTTTCTCATTTATTTTTTGTGCTAACTTGTCACCCTGTGAGAAACTTCAATGACAAAATGATATCAATTCTGTTGATTTCCATTTTATAGTATATTTGTTTATGGTATTGCATTGTTCATATTTTTATTTGAGGGCAAACAATTAACTAAAATAATTGTAAGAATGTGTTAAAGATTAAAAATTATTTTGGAAAAAAAAAAGATCTGATGAAACCCCATGTTTCTAACTTTTATATTTTGAAATATGTTAATACTAAATATGTTTTGATCATCATCAAAGACGTAGAGCTGGCCATGATTTATGGCAAGAGTACATATCTTCATATAAAGCAAAACAAACAGTTTCATTCTTTTCTAAATGCATTTTTAAATTCAAATTCTTTTGTTCACACTTAACAATATCTAAATGACAAATAATTCTCAAACTGTTAAGCAGTTTAGTTATTCTTCTATATGTGGAAGCATGAAATGATTAATCTTAAAATGAAGATAGAGTCCAGCAGATCAGGTACAACAGTTCTCCAAGTTTGAAAGGAGGATCTGCATGTATGTTTGTGTACGTGCTGCGTGTGTGTTTGTGTGTGTGTGTTTGTGACTATGTTTACATACACACAACTATGTCTTCCTATGAACTGGCAATGCTGAAGAAAAATGTCATTGGTACTGCTGAATAAAAATTGAAAGCATTAATTTTTAGTTTTAGTTTAGAATAACTATAATTTTCTTACATGATACTGTACATATGGAAGTGTGAAGTATCATAAAATGTATGCAATTAGATGCTGTACAAGTTTGCTTATATTTGCAAATTTTATAATGAAGAACAGTTAGTAAAGCAGAAATTTTAGGATTTGAATCTATATTCTATGTCTGTGTGCATCGGGGAGTCTGATAGAGATTAGGGAATTGGCAAAAGTAATGCTCAGCCATTCGCTTCAAGGAGTTTAGAACTTAGCTGGGAGCTTGATACAAGGTGCTAGTATTGGCCTCAGTCATAATCCACCAAGCCTACAAGTGGGTGAGGAGAGAGAGGAGAGAGAGAGAGAGAGAGAGAGAGAGAGAGAGAGAGAGAGAGAGAGAGAGAGAGAGAGAGAGAGCTATCAAGGAGTGTTAATGAAGGCATGAATGTAAAAAATTGAAAGGTGATTCAAGTGAGGTGAAATCAGAAGAGAGACCTATGAGCAGTGTAAGCCCAGGTTTGAGACCAAAGTGAGAGTGATAGGAGATAATTTGGAAGGAGAGCTCAGAGATTCCCCAAGGAAAAAGCTGAGTGCAGCGAATTTCTCTACATTCTCAGTCTCCTTCAAATTTCATTAACAATGTGAAAGGTCAGTAGTATTCAATGCCTACTATGAAAATTATATTTAAAATGCAGTTTTATAATAAAATCACTCTATGGTAATTGTCTTTATGGCTCCTTTTATCTCCATATTAGAAGAGATGAAGAAATTGAAATCTATTTTTAATTTTATATAAGACCCAGAAGGACTTTTTCTCAGTTTCTTTAAAGTTAATGGCAACAGAGCAAATGCCATCACGAATATCATCAGTGACGATGATGAAATTCACAGAGGAAGGTTTTTACCGACCATGTTTCTTTAAATATCCATCACTACTGATTATCAAACATTTTTATCTAGCTACTATTTTTTTCAAGTGTATTTTCTGCAACTTAGAGTGGGTAATTAAAAATGTGTTGTGGGCCAAAGGACAAGGAAGGATTATGGAAATTGGAAGCAAAAAGATATAACAAGACCGAGAGCAGAAACCAGGAAGGGGATAACAATTTAAATGTAAATAAAGAAAATATCTAATAAAAAAAAGGAAAAATAAAGATATAACAAAGATTTCCATGGGGTCCCTTTGACCAACAATTCAGTTAGGTGTAACCCATTCCTTGCATTGAAGATTTCATTTGATGCAGAGAGATATCTAATTGGGGTTTGCCTCACCATTATTTGGTAATTTCATTTAGATTCCTTTCATATATGTGTACATTTTAAGAAGCTTCTACTGTAGTAGGTTGCCATATGAACCCTCAAATGGCTTTGTTTTAGCCATCCCTCCCCACATTACTCTCCTCATCCACCTCTTATCTACTCTTCTCCTGTTGCAACACTATCCCCAAACACACAGCCGCTTGTAACTATATATTCTATTCAACCTTCCTGAAAAGATGCATCCTTTCCTCCCTAGTCTCTTACTCTCTACTTAACCTCTGTGGTTACAAAGATTGTAGCTTGCTTATAGAAGACTAAATGACTAATATCCACATGTTTATATTTTGGGGTTTGGGTTTTTAAGGTTTATTTATATGAATACACCATAGCTTAATCAGACACACCAGAAGAGGGTATCAGATCCCATTACAGATGGTTGTGAGTCACCGTGTGGTTGCTGGGAATTGAACTCTGGAAGAGCAGTCAGTGCTAACCACTGAGCTATCTCTCCAGCTCACCCCACCTCTTTTTGAGTTCCACTTATTTACCTGTGAGTTTCACGACATTTTTGAACAGCTGAGTACCAAATGTATAGGATTTTCCTGATCTATGCATCTGCTGACAGACATCTAGTTGTATACAATACCTGACTATTATGAATAGAGCAGCAATGAGTATGGTAGAGGAAGTGACAGTTGGGTATATGGTCTAGCTGGATCTTGAGGTAGATGGATCCCAAGGTTCCTGAGGAACTGACACACTGATTTCTGTAATGGCTGTGCAGGTATGCACCCCAGCAGCAACTGATGAGGTTTCCCCTTACCCAACATCCTCAACAGTATGAGCTATCATTTGTTGTATTGATCTTGGGGAATTCTTACTCAGAAATTTCAAAGCAGTTTTGATTTACATTTCCCTGATGATGACTAAGGTTGTTGAAAAATGTGTGTGTGTGTGTGTGAGTGTGTGTGTGTGTGTGTGTGTGTTTGTGTGTGTGTGTGTGTTTGAGTCTGTGTCTGTGCCTGTATGTTTCTTACAAATTTTCTTTGGCTTTTTTTTTTCTTTTTCCTGTTTGCTTGTTTTGTCCTATTCTGGTTTGTTTTTTAGTTTGTCTTCTAATGAGAGAGAAAGAGAAGGTGTGGATATGGGTGGTTGAGGAGGAAGCAATTCTGTACAATACATAAGAAACAAATCTATTGAAAGCCTGAAAGATAAGTGACATGACTGAGCTACACACATTGTCACAAGTTCTTATAAGAAGACGATTTTCTTACTGTTCTCTGGCCTGACTGTTAGCTGGAGCTACTTAGCCATAGCTGTAATGCTTTAATTGTTATCTATTCTAATTGATTTCCATTTTTGATGATGACAAGGGTGGAAAAGTGTTGTATCATGTGGCTACTATTACTCCGATCAATACTGATTAGCAGCCAATTCTTCTAAAGGATGTGAAACGAAATAATTACATAACACATCTGTCAATAAGAGCTTAGGAGAGTATAGAACACCTAGGCGATCATCACATTTAATGAAATTATCAATAAGTCAGAATGACTAAGATTACATGAGAGCACCTTGTTTAGGGGGCAAGGCATTCAACCCAGCAGTTGAAGATAATTTTAAAAAGTGAACTTTGAGTCAATCTTACAAAGTCAGTAGGAAACCAGAAGTTTGTTAGCATATGGACGCCATGGCCTTTGTCTAACTCACTAGCCCAGATGTCAGTTCCTATTTGTGTGACAAAATTCCAACTCATGCAACCATTTTACTCAAATATTTTACAAGCATGTTTGGTACTAGCAACTTTGACATCATTAGGAGTACATTTTGCTTCATTTAGCACAGATTTCCCTTAATATATCTTCCTTACTATAATGTGAACTTTTCAAATGCAGAGCTTTTATAACATTAGTCTCTGATGCTAAAGAATGCACTAAAAACTCTAAAGTACCTCAAATAAATTTTATGTTTTTACAACTTATGTGTTTTTATGAACCCTATATTTTATCTTAAGTATATTTAAGTATTTATTTTTACATATGCAAAAGCTAAAGTTGAGAGAATATCTTTAGAAAGCATTATAGAATAAAATTAGAAAATTTATTCATTTTTAAACCTAGGTCTTCATTTGATGTCTCTGACCTTTCAAAGTTAAGTAAGATCGTGCCAAGCCAATGGTATTTCTTTAAATTAATCATTTTACTTAGTTAACCACAGAATTCCTCAGATTAGAAAAGCATTGGAAAGACTCAAACATAGGTCAACTCTGTTTTCTGAAGACAAGAAAAGCTGAAATTTTAAGAGCATGATCTTGATGTGGACAAATCAATATTGTTGGCTCTCAGTAAAACAATCTATTCATTTAACACAAGTCTATCCTCCTCTGACCAGTCTTTGCTGTACAAATTGATAAGATAGTTCTGAAACTACAGTAGATTCTAAGGAGCAACAATGTCTAAAGCAATCTTAAAGAAAAGGAACCAAATTGGGCTCTGTAATGTGTCTGCTTGATTACATTATATGGTGTCACAATAAAAGAGAAACTGGTAAAGTAATCCTTGATGCAGACTGATGAAATAGAGTTTAGCACAAGTAAATAAATAAATAATTCATGCCTATGTGGTTAATTAAATTCCTCCATGGGTAAAAGACCACTTTCAACCATTTTGGAAAAATAAAGAATGAGTAATAGAAGAAATAAATGAAATATTTGCTACATGCATGAAAGCACTAATTAGATGTGCATCATAAATATAAGTCCATTTTCTGTAATGTGTATTAACAAAAAGAAACTATCCTGGATTAGATTTAGGTTAGCTTTTCTTTTCTTTTTTTTCTTTTTTAAATTTATTTTCTATATTTTTTTAATTTGCATTCCCAATGATTTCCCCTTTCCCGGTTCCTCCCTCCCTGAAAGTCCCATAAGCCATCTTCCCTCCCCCTGTTCCCCATTCAACCCCCTCTCACTTCTCTGTCCTGGTATTCCCCTACATCCAGTCTTTCCAGGACCAGGGGTCTCTCCTTCCATCTTCTTGGAAATCAATTGATATATGAATTGTGTCTTGGTTATTCCGAGATTATGGGCTAATATGCACTTATCAGTAAGTACATACTATGTGTGTTCTTTTGTAATTGGGTTACCTGACTAAGGATGATATTTTCCACTTCTGACCAATTGCCTAAGAATTTCACGAATTCATTGTTTTTAATTGCAAAGTAGTATTCCATTGTGTAAATATACCATATCTTCTGTATCCATTCCTCCATTGAGGGACATCTGGGTTCTTTGGAGCTTCTGGATATTATAAATAAGGCTGCTATGAACATAATGGAGCATGTGTCCCTTATTGCATGCAGGGGAAGCCTCTGGGTATAGGCCCAGGAGTGGTATAGCCGGATCCTCCGGGAGTGTCATGCCCAGTTTTCTGAGGAACCGCCAGACTGCTTTCCAGAGTGGTTGTACCAGCTTGCAATCCCACGAGCAGTGGAGGAGTGTTCCTCTTTCTCCACATCCTCGCCAACAACTGCTGTCTCCTGTGTTTTTGATCTTAGCCATCCTGACTGGTGTGAGGTGGAATCTCAGGGTTGTTTTGATTTGCATTTCCCTAATGACTAAGGATGTTGAACATCTCTTTAGGTGCTTCTCAGCCACTAGATATTCTTCAGGTGAGAACTCTTTGTTTAGCTCTGTACCCCATTTTTCAATATTGTTACTTGGCTCTCTGGAGTCTAACTTCTTGAGTTCTTTGTATATATTGGATATTAAACCTCTGTTGAATGTAGGGTTGGTAAAGATCTTTTCCCAATTTGTTGGCTGCCACTTTGTGCTTTTGATAGTGTCCTTTGCCTTCCAGAAACTTTGCAATTTTATGAGGTCCCAAACTATTCTCAACAGTAAAAGAACTTCTGGGGGAAATCAGTATCCTGGACCTCAAGTTGTACTACAGAGCAATAGTGTTACAAAACTGCATGGTATTGGTACAGTGACAGGCATGTAGATCAATGGAACAGAATTGAAGACCCAGAAATGAATCCACACTCCTATGGACACTTGATCTTTGAGCTAAAACCATCCAGTAGAAAAAAGAAAGCCTTTTCAACAAATGGTGCTGGTTCAACTGGAGGTCAGCATGCAGAAGAATGCAAATTGACCCATTCTTATCTCCTTGTACTAAGCTCAATTCCAAGTGGATCAAGGACCTCCACATAAAACCAGACACACTGAATCTAATAGAAAAGAAACTAGGGAAGAGCCTTGAACATATGGGCACAGGGGAAAAAGTTTCCTGAACAAAACACTAATAGCTTATGCTCTAAGATCAAGAATAGTTTAGCTTTTCTAAGCAGGATTCAAAATATGAATAATTTAAAGCTAATCTACCCTTTCCCTTTTTTACAAAAAATTGAAAGTAATTTTTTCCATACAATAGATTTTGGTCATGGTTTGCCCTTTCTCTACCTCCTCCAATATCATTTCCACCTCTCCACCCAAATCCATACACTTTCTTGCTCCCTTTCTTTAGAAAACAAACACACCTAAAAAAAAAAAACAAATAAATAAGTAGTAATAGTATCAGGTACAACAGAAACTCAGGACAAATGGCTTCCTGTGGTGACTATTAGCATTTAAAGCCTTTGCTGATCTCTAGGTTCTCTCAGAGTTGGAAGAAGTTTGCACAGTGCATGCTGGCATCCTGGTTCTCCAACTCATGGACTTCCCTTCCCCAGCTTCTCATTCAGCTATAGCTGGGCACCCTTTTGGTTCTCTCTCACCCTCTTTACCCACATGCCTTCTTGTCTCTTGTTCCCTGCCCGTCTCCACTCACAGTTCAATTTAATTTACTGACCATATTTAGTTCACTACTTTATCTCCTTGCTCTCTCCAGATACCTTTAGCTGTATGCTCCCTCACAGCCACCATAAAAATCTCCTCAACCATAAGTTGGAGTAGTCTATGTCCTTAGTTTATATAAATAGGGAAAAACAAACAAACAGACAGAAAAAAAGAGCCAAAGAGCACAAAAAACACATACAGGCACACACACACCCACACACCCACACCCACACCCAAATTAGAAATATGTTATCTATCTATATATATATATATATATATATATATATATATATATATATATATATGATTATAAATAAAACAAAACAAGAATTCCCAGTCAAAGCCTTATGAGATTAAAAACTCTTCCAGAAATACTATCTAGTGCCTTTTCGTCATGAGATCTGCCATTAAGTGTGGTTTGTATACCCAGATAGACTCCTTTGGAGATAACCAAGTTTTTCTTCGTGTGTGATTATCAATTGAAGATAACTTTTGGGATAGGGAGGTATGTGTGTGTGTAAATTGGTCAGGTATGTATATATGCAGATATGCATGTATA
Organism: Tokudaia tokunoshimensis; assembly: GCA_036184795.1. Taxonomy (NCBI): domain Eukaryota; kingdom Metazoa; phylum Chordata; class Mammalia; order Rodentia; family Muridae; genus Tokudaia; species Tokudaia tokunoshimensis. The sequence goes on along the minus strand of BTHU01000004.1, from coordinate 41,378,990 downwards.
TGTGTGTGCATATATGTGTGTCCACCAATCTTTCTGCTTCCACTTCCAAGTTCCCTGAGCCCTAGGGAGGTGGGGGGGGGAGAATTAGATGAAGATACACAATTTCCAAGATATCTTATTTTTTGCACGTTGTTCAGTCTCTGTATTTGTGCTCATCTACCACAGGATGAAACTTCTTTTGTTTTTTAATTGGTTATTTTATTTATTTACATTTCAAATGTTATTCCCCTTCCCAGTTTCCCTCCACAAGCCCCCTGTCCCCTCATCCCTGCCCCTGCCTCTATGAGGGTGCTCCCCCACCCACTGACCCATCCACTCCTGTCTCAGCAGCCTAGGGTTCCCCTATCCTGGGTTATCAAGCCTCCACAGGACCAAGGCCTCCAGGAGGAAACTTCTTAATGATGATTAATTTGCCCCTTCTTATGGTAAGAAAGTCCTGATATATGGCTGGGGCCATGGGTCCCTCCATGTGCATTCCTTGGGTGATGGTTTAGATCCTGGAAGCTTTGATTGGTTGATATTGTTCTTTCTATGGGGTTGCAAACCCCTTCAACTCCTTTAGTCCTTTCTCCTCCATTGGGGATCCCATGATCAGTTCAATGGTTGGCTGTGAGCATCGACCTTTGTATATGTCAGGCTCTGGAAGAGGCTTTCAGGAGACAGCTATATCAGGCTCCTGTCAGCATGCACTTCTTGGCATCGACAATAGCTTCTGCATTGGTGACTGTATATGGGATGGATCCCCAGGAGGAGCATTCTCCAGCATTCATTTTCAATGACCACTCTTTCTTATTGCCTGAAACCTAATACCCTCACAATCCTGTTTTCATTTTTATTTTTATGCTTTCATTGCTTGCAATAAGAGGTAATAATTCTGTATTCTTATTCATTTTGAGTTACAAACTATGAAAAGAATATAAAATGAGCCAATGAACTGATAAATGAGTAAAAGTTGGGAGTCATCACACAAATGTATTACAATTTTAATTGTAGAATGCATGTGGTGAGTATATAATATTGTACTATAAATGGCAATTTCTCTTGGTGTGTGTGTGCTTTTGTGTGTGTAAATTTGCTTGGTCATGTATGTGTATGTATGCAGATATACATGTATCTGTGTGTGTATATATGCATACAATTTATTGGGATTGATGACTGGCATTTTCCTTGGTTCCTCCTCACCTTATATATTGAAGGAAGTTCTTCCACTTGAGACCTAAACCTCATGTATTTGGTTAGATTAGCTAGGCAGATGACTGCTGGGTCCCATCTCCTTCTTTTGGATTTATGGACGAGGTCCCATCCCCCCTATCATTTATATGGATGACGGGACAAGAACACCAAAAACTACTGGACATAGCAAGAAGTCAAAATCAGTAAACAAAATGCAAATAGCACCAACAGGAATAATAACATATATGGTTTTATCGGCCATTGGAAATATTGGATAATGTGTGTCATATATACATTAAGAACATATACAGCAGAGGACTGCCTAGTTTGGCTTCAGTGAGAGAACATGTACCTAACCCTCGAGAGACTTGATTCCCCAGGGAGTGAGGAGGTCTGGTGAGGTGGGGATTGGGGGGGGGACATCTTCTTGGAGACATGGGAAGTGAAATGGAATGGGGAACAGTCACAGAACAGACTGGGAAGGGGTAGCAACAGGAATGTAAATAAAAGATTAAAGAATAATAATACAGCCGGGCGGTGGTGGCGCACGCCTTTAATCCCAGCACTTGGGAGGCAGAGGCAGGCGGATTTCTGAGTTCGAGGCCAGCCTGGTCTACAGAGCGAGTTCCAGGACAGCCAGGGCTATACATAGAAACCCTGTCTCGAAAAACCAAAAAAAAAAAAAAGAATAATAATACAATAATTTTTAAAAAAGAGTGTATGACATACACTCTTGTCAACACACTAAGGCTTTCCAGAATACTTTTAAAAGTTAAAACAATGAAAAATAATTTGAGGTTAATGACCATTGAGAGAATTCAGTACTATCAGAAAGAAAGGCTTAAATAAAAACATGTTAAAGTGGTGGGGATGAGAGCATTGGAAACTCCAATTCTAAGGGAAGAGTTGAGAATCCAAGACTGATGTGTGTGTCATTATCCTGCAGATTCAGTTCCTGAATGTTTTGCAAGGCAAACAACTGGGAAAGTGAACCTTGGTTTATGTAGAAGGGAAAAGTAAGACAAAAATATCACAAGTGACAAGAGACCCTGTATGGAATTGTATTACCATAAGACACATGAACTGGGAAGTTGCAATGTCAAAGGGTTAAGAGAGAAACCATACAGTATTTATTCCATGTACACTGTTAACTTGAAGCTGCATTTTAAAAGCACTTAAGAAAATAGCAACTCCAAAGGATCCAATCATTTTACTCCTTTAAAAATGGAAGAAATTCAGCATCAAGATATTTAAGACACTGGTGATGCAAGATATATAGAAGATACTTAAACTGATATCAGAATGGCTAATGGGAGTGGTACTGCACGTGTAGAATAATTGGCTCTGAGGAAAGAGTAGACTCGCCTTTCTTTTTTTTTTATCTTTTTTTAAATTTATTTTCTAAGTTTTTTATTTACATTCCTTTCAATATAACAGAAAAAAGTCAGAGGGGAGAGCAGGAAGCAAGATGTGATGATGAGAGCATCAGGGCAGTGTTTTGTTTCTAGGTGTGTACTAGAAGCTCTTACTACTGCAGACCTGGATTCAGTGGGGTTCAGGCACTGAGAGGAGTCAAGCCCCTGGGTGGTAATTAATGGCTAGGAAAAAGGAAGGTTGTACTCGTGATCTGGGAAAAAATGATATCTATTATATACAGCCATCTCTTCATCACAACCAAGTGGCAATTTCAAAGTTGAGGCTGGATTGTAGTGCAAAGTTAAATACACATCTGCTTCTCTCATCTTTGATTTAGGAGAGTAGAGATGCTATTTTATAAAGAGAATAATGGATGACTTCCCAAGTACCTACATAATCTGAAGAGTTACTATAACCAAATAATTGGTTCTTTCTCTTCTGTTTTCTAAATAATTAATTGTATGTTACTGAGCTTATGTTGTGAAAGGTTTTCCTTAGATTTGCTAGTACCCTGGATGACGGCTTCAAAGGAAGAGAGGTACCTAAACCTTATATTGTGTCCAATGAATTTGTATAATTACTATGTGTTAACAAAAGATGAAGAAAAAAAACTTTCCTTTCTCAGCTTTTAAATTAGTCAGCAACAGTCTAAACAATATCTCTCTGGGGACCTGCAAAAGTTGCTACTACAATTATGGAAGTATATTTCTGAGTAATCACTAAATACTTAGACTTTAAATAGCATAAAATTCCTGAAATTTGATAAGCATATAAACTTTGATAAACCACTAATTATGATAATGAACAGTATTTTTGACTTTCATGAAATTCACTATTACCCCTCAACAATTTATCTTTTTCTTTCCTGTTCCTAGACTTTATAAAATAATAACTATGCCTTTTTAAAACTTTTTCTTTTTTAGACAAATAATTATATACCATAATCAAGTCATATTTATCAACAATTTAGTGTTTTCACTGTTGTTCCATATTCAATTATATAAATATACCACAATTTATTTGTCTGTTGATTTATTAATGAATACCTGGGTAAACACATAGGAATCATAATCCTTATTAAAAGGTTATATAAAACATGTTTGTTTCTCAAAATAATAGTTCTGAATAAACAAAAATAAATACATGCAATCATGTATTGGTGTCTGTATTTATAACCCTCTAGAAAATGCAAATATATAGTTCTATGAAAAACTTATAAGTGGTTGCTTGGGTTGGTTTAAGAATGAAGGAAGAAATCACAAAAGGCCAATTGATGCATCAAAATTTATCAAAAAATAAAATGTAGGTTCTTGTTTTTATTATCTATTACATGCATGTAAATGAAACTATTTAAAACTGAATTACTATCATAGATTTCTTTTTTTTGTTTTTTTTTGTTTTTTTTTTGTTTTTATTTATTTTTTTACTTTCTATATTTTTTATTTACATTTCCAACGATTTCCCCTTTCCCGGTTCCTCCCTCCCTGAAAGTCCCATAAGCCCTTTTCCCTCCCCTTGTTCCCCATTCAACCCCCTCCTGCTTCTCTGTCCTGGTATTCCCCTACACTGCTACATCCAATCTTTCGAGGACCAGGGGTCTCTCCTTTCTTCCTTCTTGGAAATCTATTGATATGCGAATTGTGTCTTGGGTATTCCGAGATTCTGGATTAATATCCCCTTATCAGTGACTGCATACCATGTGTGTTCTTTTGTAACTGGGTTACCTCACTAAGGATGATATTTTCCAGTTCTGATCATTTGCCTAAGAATTTCGTGAATTCATTGTTTTTAATTGCAGTGTAGTATTCCATTGTGTAAATATACCATATCTTCTGTATCCAAAGCTGGAAAGAACCCAGATTTCTAAAGTTAATTGTGCTATCTTCCTCAGTTTTCAGGAAGTATGCTTAGTAAGACTGATATTATATTGTCTTCAAATATTTGATACAATTAATTCATATGCGATAATTTTCTGGGATAGTCTGAGAAGAGTCAATATTACAGGCCAGAATAAGTATCAGTGAGATTATGCGCCCATGAATTTGAAAGAAAGCAAGGAAGAGTATATGGGAGTGTTGTAAAGGAGGAAAAGGAAGGAAGGAATGTAATTTTATTATAATCTCAACAAAGCAAAACAAACAAACAAGCAAGAACAACAACAATGACAATAACAGAAAACTTCCTGGAATCTGGGGATACATTCAAGTGACCAAACTTTAGAAGTCATGAGAGAAGGATCAGGGATAAAGTCACATGGTCAAAACAATACGCTTTATTAAATTATAGCTAAGAATTTCCAAAACTCAGAGAGAGAAGCAGATATCCAAATGCAGAAACTATTTAGAACCCAAAATGAACATGACTAAAAAAAGAACGTATGTCCGACAGTCGAAGACACAGAATGTATTCCATTTGATTTCAACTTCAAGGTGTACATTATAACCCACTGCATAGTAAGTCCTACACTGCATATAGCTCCAATGGATGCTTATTCTGTACTTGTTTGCTGTATTTCACTCTGAAAGCACCAAATTGGTTTGATTGCCCAGCAGGGTTATTTAATCTCTTTCAGTTTCTATTGATTTATTTTCTTTCTAGCTTTCCCATCAATTTCTTAGAAAGAATTGAAATTCCCCATTGTTGTGAATTTACCTTTCCCTATACTTTTGTCTCTTTGTACTTCATGTATCTTGAAACCATTTAACAGGATAGATAAATAACCACATTTTATACATTACTTTTTCTGTATTGACCTGTTATTGATGGTTTGAAATTTTGTGGGGGTACCTGCATGGAACTTACTTCATCTGTTTCTATAATTACATATAGCAGTTTCCTTTTATCTCATGTTACACTGTGACTGTCTTCAATGTTTATGTGTTTATCTATTTTTTCATTTTATAGTGTAACTCAATTAGTGCATTTTTTTAAAATTTTATTTTCTAAGTTTTTTTTATTTACATTCCAAATCACTTCCCCTTTCCCGTTTCCTCCCTCCCCGAAAGTCCCATAAGCCCCCTTCCCTCCCTCTTTTCTCCATTCAACCCCCTCTCGTTACTCTGTCCTGGCGTTCCTCTACATCCAGTCCTTCCAGGACCAGGGGTCTCTCCTTCCATCTTCTTAGAAATCTATCGATATGCGATTTGTGTCTAGGGTATTCCGAGATTCTGGGTTAATATCCCCTTATCAGTGACTGCATACCATGTGTGTTCTTTTGTGATTGGGTTACCTCACTAAGGATGATATTTTCAAGTTCTGACCATTTGCCTAGGAATTTCGTGAATTCATCGTTTTTAATTGCAGAGTTTAAACTTGCTTTTTCATTTATCTGGTTACTTTCTGTATTTACTTGTAAAGTTCAGCTTTCTTACAGCTGGTGCTATTAATATGTTTAGATTATGAATGTTTGGTTTGTAATAATTCTTTTTTTAATTGCCCATTTGTTCCTCTGGTTGTTATCCCTATCCTATATTTTATATTTGACAAGCTTCTACATGGTATATCTTGATTCCTTTTAGATTTTTAAAGCATTGCCTTTTATTTGATTGGGTCCTAATATTTATAGTATTGATCTTTATGAGAGTCAACTTTAAATTGACATTGTAATTACTTTATCAAATTATTAGAACCATGAATATAATTTCATTTTCATGTATATGATCACAATTCTACCAAAATTTAATACATAATCATGTATATGCAAATAATTCCTTTATAAATCCCACTATATAGATTTTTAAGGGTTGTTTAAATAGTTCAATTTGTGAGATATGGGTACTTTTGTTTAGGATCATATTAATTTCTGGTTCCCTTCACTAATCTCTCTAGCAGACGTCCTTTTGACTTTGTGGCACAGTATGGTACTGGCATCTACAAAATTCATACTGAGAACCATGAAACTGACTTTAAAACTAAAAACCAATACCCTAGCACAATATTTAAGTACATTTATGATGTTGTTAGGCCATTCTCTTCTGCACACAGCTGTGAACAATGTGTGGAGCTTGCCTGGGAGGCTCGAGCACACCTAGGATCACTGTTGTTCTTCCCGTGGCTTGCTTTGATTTATCATTGCTATGGTCCCAGTTTACAAGTGAACATATGCCTGTCAACACTGTTCTCTGAGAGCCTGAGCCAGGAGAGGGCTGCTGATGCCTGCATCTGTCTGCCCAGCTTGTGCTAAAAGGAGTGAAACTGGGGTAAAAGTTACATAAAGAAAAGTTACTTTCAGCACATGCCTTTCTTTCCAATGTAATAATATGTCCTTGTCTCTTTACAGTTAGTTGTTCCCAATGATTCTGACCCATCATGGTTTTATAATTCATGCTAAGCTCATGCTCTTTGTTTTGTCTGAGAGGGCCTCTGTCATTATTAACATTGGATCCCTTCATTTACTCAATGTTCGTTATATAACATCATGTGGTTTCGTTAAGAGAAATGAACATTAAAAATGAGTGAATCTACAACTTCATGGAAGATTAAATGAATCATGTCTGTATGCAATTATGTATTTTCAGGAGTATTTACTGACAAGTCAAATATGCCTGTGATGTTGGGCCAAGATTTTTCTTTAATGATTTAGGTTATTTAAAGTAGGACTTCTCAAGTTAAATGTAGTAATGCAGACTTCAATGCAGAAGTCTATGGGACTCAGATTCTGTTTCGTTTCGAAGGCTTTCTATTGCTGATCTGTGAAACACTCATAAGAGTCCTGCATATAAATTTTGGATCAGTAATTGCAGTCAAACTCACCCATGCCTAACAGCCTGCTCTGAGACTGTGGTGCTAGGGGGCCTTTGCCTAGTGAATTAACTGGGGTAGTTTTGGCACACTCAGCTGTGACAAAGAATGACTCCACCAATTTCGTAAGACTCAGGACATCACCCCAGCCTCTGTGGAGTGTGGGCGCTCAGACCAAGGATAAACTGCAACACTTGCCAATTGATTGCAGCAGTTCCAGAAGAATGAAGCCAACTATAGAATATTTTTCTTAAAATGTCTGATAACATCCTATTCTCATACAAGAAATGAACTCTAACTTCATATATTTTCCTTAAAACATCATGAAATCTGTTGAATTTATCATCATTACCCACTTTCATTGGAGACTTTTCCACTTAGGAGAGAAAATGGTAGGCTAGCAGAGTCACTGGGCTCATTAAAGAATTTTCTAGAAAGGTCTTCTAAAACAAAGGTGTTGTGAAAAAACACTTTGAGGAGAAATTGTGCTGCTACAATGTACAATTTCATTAAAGTACTGATGAATTTTTAAAATACATGAGATGCAAAATATTTAGTCATGAAAGTTGTCACTCTACTTTTGGCCAAAATCAATTCTGGTCTGGGTTTACAGCTCCCAGTGGTTAACTGCTCTATGTTGAATCTGAATGGCAAGAAAGGAAACAGGAATGAACACACTAGCTTGGGGACAACACTTGCTAAACCTCCCTCTGCCAGCAAGAGTGTGAGTTTACCAGCAACTTCTGACTATGGGCTCCAATTTTCTGTGAGAGGAGTTTGTTCTGAGCAAAGTTCCCTGCAGCTTTCATTGTGGCATCATGTGTAACCAATAGAGAACGCTTTAGTGGACACTAAACTACATTAGCCCGGAATCCATTCTCTTCTCTCACTACTTTCCTAGACTTTTTCCAGTCTGGAAATGGGATGTGGTAACAGCTAGAGATGTGATTTGAGCTGATCTATGCTTACTTTCCCATTGACTTCACTAGGCTGCTGATCAGTCATGTGCTAAGATCATTCTTTCTTGAGTTCAGAGACAAGAGAAAGGAAGTATAGATAAGTTTTACAACTCACTCTGTGCTGTTACAATGGAATACTACATGGTCAAGTTCAAATCAAAGTGCAGCTAAATTCAGTGTTTGATTAGGGCCATATTTCTGGCTTGCCTCCAATACATACATACATGTGCACACACACACACACACACACACACACACACACACACACACACACACACAGAGCTATCTCTCTTTTGAGACACACAATACATACACCGAATGAGAGAGAGACACATAGCAAGAGACAGAAAGAGAGATAGAGATGAACAGAGAGAGAGATAGAGAATATTGCTCTGCTTTCTACCTTATAAAGGGACTAATTGTAACACTGGGTTATATGCTTTTGGCCTAAACATGCATAAACATTTATCTTACAGCACAAGTCTTTGAGCTCACATGCAGTTTCCTTCATGGTTTACTAACATACACACATAAAAGAGGTATACAGGGATTAAGCTACTGATGATTAGTACTTTAACCCACTTTGTTAACTTATTACAATGATGCTATTTTGTTCTCCCCTTCCACAAGACTTTGATCATTAAAAATAATTTCCTGAAGGAATACAAAAACTTTGACTTTATAACATAATCATGAATTTGGTTTTATAGGATAATATTTCATTTCTGTAGAATGATTTCAAATAAACCAATGAAAAATGTCTAACTTGAAAAATGTCATGATATCAGAATAATATTGTACATTTAAATAAAAACCTAATTATACCAAGGAATTCATTCTTTCATTTATAGGCTCATAAATTGCAAGGTTGTAGAAGAAAGTGGGTGAGCAGGGAGTAGAAATATCAAAAGTAATTAAACCATGTTGTGCTCTAATGGACCAAAATATTTGAGGTTTTTATTTTTTTTTCCTATCCTTATTAGTTTCAGGGGAATTCAACCATTAGCTTAAACATCCAAGTTTTTTTTTTTTTTAGATTTCTCTTTCATGATTGGAATTTTTACATAAGTTTTCATATACTCATCAAAAAATTTAGTGAATTATCCAATGAATACGTTTATTCATTTATTATTAAGTTCTAAATTCAGGCAAAACCATTAAATTTTTGTTTCAACATATCATATATTCCAAGAAAGGGAGGAAATCAATTAAACTGTAAATTATTACAGTAGAATTACTATTGTAAGAAATACTCAGTAGTAGATTTATAGTTAAGAAATAGTGAGATGGAAAACTATTCCAAACAGACTCTTTCTTCTCATTGTTCACATTAGTTTCTAGTTCTTTTAGGCTACTGTGTTTTTTCCTAACTCTCACGTTGCCCCAAAATTTATTTCACCTTTTATAAACTGACATTTTCAGAACTGGGGATTGAACATAAAATCTCAGGCATGCCATGCAAGTTTTCTACTGCTAAACTGCATCTCTAGGACCAAAAATATACTTTAGACATAAAACTCGGGGTCACATTTTGCCATATTTTTATAATACATATTATATTCAATATTTATTATTTATAATTCTGTATTAATAATATAGTAATTAATATAGTATTAAATAAGTGTATGCAATAATATATAATTAATATATATGTAATTATATTCAGTATATATTTGTTTCTTAACTTTGTCTCCTTTTCATCTCTTCTTCTGTATATTACTTTACTTATTAAGGTATTACAACATTTTATTATTATACAATGTTATACTTATAACTATAAACCTCTTAAGTAGTTTTTCAAACTGCTTTAAGAGCATAATTCTGACATTTCATTAGGATCACTGTGAGTTTATTTAAGATAATTGTCATTTTCTTTAGGTTGCTTCATATACAAGATACCAGTGACTTTACAGTTCTCCCAGTCTTCTGCAAATCTCTAAGGTGCTCTCACTGGGAATAAGCAATGTTCTTGGAGTTTAGCAATGAGTAACTGGTGAAGGCATTTGAGAAAGAAGAATTTGAAGTTGAAACGCTCAGTCCATCTCTCCATTATTGTCCATTCTTGTCATGCCACAGAACTTTAAATGGGGGAACTAAAATAATAAAACAATCTCACCTGTGAGAAGCTAAGAAAAATAACTCTGTGGAATCTGGCTTACAACCTTGGCCACCTAAGCCTCACTTAGGGAAGGATAAAATGGCCACTTCTATACTTAGGCCAAAAGTAAAGGAAAAGTCATTACCACTTTAAAACCTTTCACTAGAGCACAAATCGAATTGTCTCAATTATTTATGTCTCTTCCCCAGAAACTTTTCAAATCATAGTAAGAGTTCTCAAAAGTAAGAAAAACTAATGAGCATTACGTATGTACAAATTGCTGAAGGTTTTAGGAAAAATGTAGATGGTCATTTTCGTGTTCCCTGTGTATCGTCTTAAGTAGACTGTACACATTATGTGACCAGGTGTACACAATGCCCTCTGTCCACTCAGAACCAAAAGTAAAAGCCTAAAATTTGAAAGGTTCCCATGCTAAAGATTACTTTTACTTAATTATTACAGTTTTAAATTTATTTTTCAGATTTTTCTTCTTTTAATTTGCTGACCTTAACATGTATAAATATTTCTAGAAAGAGGTTTTCAGGGCACAGTGGAAGCTGATGCTTTTCTAAACTCCTTTCACGAAGGAGTAACCTTTTACTTTCAACATTTGTTCCCTTCATTTGCTTTCTGGCAGCAGTTCATATTTTATTTTTCATCCCAAAGGACATAGTATAACGAGCATACACGAGATTATTTAAATGAATGGTTTTAATGAGTTCTTTGAATAGATTCCTTAAAAAGCAAGCATGAAATTGCCTCCCATTTGAGATGCTTTAAAATATTTTTAGAAAATTTATATTTGAAGCTTTAAAATTTTAACTGCTTTAAGGAAACAAGAATTGAAAGGGTTTTTTTTCTAATGTAATAAGATTTATTCCACTCATACTACATAAGGCATTATAAAACACAGCAGGATGCTTAACTGATTTTAAAAGATTCTCATATCTCATATTATTAAGTTCTTATTTGTCAAATATAAAGGCTAGTTTTATTATGTGCTATATTTATATGTGAATATGTGGGAATTTTACAATTGATGAATATTAGAAAAATGAGAGTATTTACTTTATGTAGCAATGTTTGCTGCTCCACAACCCCATTAAGATCTTGTTTAATGTGTCCTAGACTGGATGAATGGATTTCTACATCTTACTGATGTCATTTCCTCAGAGGATGGCGTCCACTTCATCAAAACTTCCACTCAGTGCTTTTCTTTGCACTCTGGATATAAATAAGGAATAAAATTGTCCCAGAACCTTGAAAGAACATGATGCCACCATCATCAAGTTCAAGGTCACTGAGGACACAAGGAGATGTGAAGGACAACACAGAAGAGCAACCACTGTCATGCCCGAGCTCCACATGGCATTTGTTTTGTTCTAAGACATCTCCTTGAGAACAAATAAATTCCCTCTAGTACATAATGTCCTTTTGAAGACAGGCAATGGAATTCTTGGATGATAATAATGAATTTTGGCAAGTATCAGTGTGCTGACACAAAACAGTGCATGCTTTGTTTCTGTTGGTTAAAATGTTTTCCCATACTGTGTGAGTTTATGCATTTAAAATGTGGGATGGTTCCATCTAGTCATCTTTAAAGTTAGCAGTTTACCATGGTTTGTGTATATTTTTGAAAGCCATGAGCATTCATCTTATAGAAATTCTGTAGAAATTTTGACATAGTTTGGATGTTTATTTTTCTGCAAAATTAATTTGAAGCTGTGTGTATAGTTTAGTGGTCAAGCATTCACAAGCAACTCACAATGTGTGTGTGGCCCTAAATCGGAACTTTCCCGAAGCAAAAGGCACTGCAACTGTTGAAGATTTACCTAGTCTCTGATTGTGAAGTGTTCTGAATGCTTTCCTAGAAGTACAGACTACTTGGTAGTGACAAAGAAGATTAGTAAATAAGCTGATATGGTTTAACAGCATATCCTTTGTGGGTTATAAATGTTATATAAAATAATTACATCATCATGAGAGCCCATTGGTTAGCCCAAAAGGAGAGATTTAGGGTTTCCAGTTCAGTGAGAAACTACATCTATCAGCAACAAAACAGTGAGAAGACACTGAAGATTTTTCTGTACCCTCTGCATGAACATTTAAATTTGCACATACCAGTAAACTCACATGTACACTACACATAGATACAACACACACACACACACACACACACACACACTCATTCACACATACCACTCAAGAAACCATGTCTGCATTATAATCTAATTAATGGTGCTTGAACAGCAATGACTTAGTGATGTTTGTTCACTTTATAAAAAGTCTATATAGAACACACAACAAAATGCTTAAAAATTAAAATCCAATCTAGCATGCAAAAAAGTCATATTGTTATTGCTTTGCATGATATATAATTTGAGAAATGCATTTTCCTAATGAAAGGAAAATAGTAAATATCTTAGAGTAATATTTTCCCTAACCTGGAGATTTGGACCTTAATGATGTTTATATCTTTTGTAATTATTTGTTGCCTATTTTCTACACATGTTTTAAATTTAATGATTTTTTTTCAAATAAATACTACTTCTTCCCACTACTGTAGGGTAATGCAGTGATAAGAGACAAGTTGTGATGGCATTCAATGAAAGAATAGCAATTCATAACCAAGCAATATAGCTACTAGAAACAATAGTTCCAAGCTTTAATTTTCCAATTTGCATAAGAACCATAATTAGAATCATTGGATATTCAGATGAGACTAAAATTCTGTCAGGGTTCTAGGCGACAGTGACCTTTATGGTCCATGAACTATACACGCATCACAAGGTGCAGGAGAGTAGGCAAGCTGTGTGCAAACTGTGCGTGATGAGGGAGTTGTAAACTTCTTTTTTTAAAAAATTAATTTACTTTTTATTGAATATATTATCTATTTACATTTCAAATGTTATCCCCTTTCTTGGTTTCCCCTCTGGAAACTCCCTATCCCATTCTCCCTCCCCCTGCATCTATGAGGGTGCTCCCCTACCCACCCACTCACTCCTGCTTCCCAGCACTGGCATTCCCCTACACTGGGACATTAAGCTTTCACAGGACCAAGGGCCGCTCCTCCCATTGATGCCCGACAAGACCATCCTCTGCTACATATGTGGCTGGAGCCATTGGTAAACTTTCTTAACACCCTGAGAAACAGAGGTTTCCCTCTCTTCCACTTCTTTTATCTGTCTCTTTGCAGTGCCTATATTTAATGGAACAAAGACCAAAATTATATTAAAAGATCTGCTCAAAGAAAAGCTGGGCTATAATGATGGAGGGAAATCAAACTGAGTAAACTATCAAAAGTGGGGTTGGAAGAGGAAAGAAAAGGAAAATTTGAATGTGTTAGACACAACAGCAAGGGAAATTACACTTTTTTTTATTTACCTCAGTATTTGCACAAGACTGAAACAGCTTCAAGACTCCCCTAGACAAAAAAATTCCATTTGGCCAAGATGTGCTCATAAATGGTATAATATATGTATGTAATTCATAAGCATCCTTATTGAAACCATCTCTATTACTCAAATAGCCTAATACAAAGAATGCAGTTGTTATACTATAGCATATTAGATTGGTTAGAAGTAAAAACTCTATATATCTGCTGTGAGTAATTTATTTTAATGTTTTTGATTCAAGGCTAGTTAATCTACAAATGTAGAAGCCAAAGGCCAAGGTTAACTACAATCACACATTCATATATAAATATATTGAGTACATACAAAACTATATGTAACAAATATACATATCAAATCAGATAAACATTACAATTTGTTAACTGCCTGAGAATTAGTTATAATAAGTGATTCAAGTTTGGAATAAATACTTATTTATAATTCAAGTTTCCAGATCAAAAAATTAAATTTGAAATATATTGGGAATGAAAACTCATTTATATACTTCCATCCCTAGCCTAGAAGCAATCACCAATCACCAAGTGATGGCCATTCGTAAATGAAAAGTTAGCTTTCTTCATGCGAGTCTCCAAGGAAAAGTGATAATACATTTATTTGATTCCTGTGTATATTTGTTACATAATGTTTGTATGTATTTAATATGTTTGTATATGAACATATACTTGCATTTCAGTTGATTAACTAACATTGGATCAAAAATATTTGGATAAATATTATCCATAGTGAACAAAACACTCTTATGGGTAGATCCCCCTGACCCCCACCTGCACTGCAGTAGATGGCCAATGAAAAACAAACTCATTGGAGGTTTTTTGTCTTGTAATATTAAGTCAGGGTTTTTTCCCCTTATAGGTTCATTGTATAAATATTATAGTTTCCATTTTGTGCTTTGACAGTGTAAACATAACACGTGTTTACGTGCTTCCTTGTGTGAGAAAGCATGTGTGTCTCTGAGTCTATAAGCATTTCTTTGTTTTTCTATGGCCTTTCCCCTTCTGTGTGTTTTCTTTGTCCTATTCTGATTTGGTTTTTGTATATCTTATTGTATTGCATTTTGTTTTATTAATATTCCATAGATGTCTGCTTGTTTTCTAAGGAGAGGCAGAAAGGGTATGCATCTAGATGGGAGGGGGAGTTTGGGAGGAACTGGGAGGAGTCAGTGGAGGGGAAACCATAATCAGAATACATTGTATTAAAAAAACATTTTCAATAAGAGAAAAAAAACCTCATTCATAAAGGCTCTTAATATTGGCAACAGTTTAGGAAACAAATCAAAACAAACAAATAAATGAACAAACTGGCGAATCACAGGCTTTTTGTTGCTTTAAATATTACTATTAATTACAGTTCTTCAGCATATAAGTTTTCCTCACCTTACTAATTTCTCATTTGCAACCTTATAATTTTCCTTTTCTGGGCTCAGCCATGTTGTCTCTTTTCTAAAGCATTCTTCATCTCTATCTTATGTTTTCTTAGTGTCTTTATCATAAGAATGTTTCCTAGTTGTACGCTATGGGATTCTCTTATTCAAAGCCTTTGTTTAGATGGCTCAAGGAGGACTCTGTCTAATCATGCCTCTTTACACATCGCATTATGTATACTCCCTCATTCTTTCCTCCAACAAGCTTTTCATTAACACTCTGTACTGCCTTCATTAACACCATACCGATCCAGATTATCCTTTGTACTTGTTTGGCTTCCCTTTCCCTGCACATGCAACTTCATATCTACTTGAATCTCTGTCACTTAAAATAAATGAAGGAAGGATTGTCAAAATGAAGTATAGGTACTACAAAGATTGACTGCTATTGTGGAAATATAATGAATATGAATCATATCACATATGGTATTTGTTTTGTTTCATTTTTCTCTTTTGCTGCTGAGGGATTGCCTTTGTATTTGGACACTAAAATATCGGGAAAATACAATTTAATTTATATTAAGGTAGGAATTTTGAAGTTGTTTGTACTTATAACCCTTTGTAGAAATCAGCGAATATTTCTGATAAAATGATTTTGCAATTTGTAACAAAATTTTATGAGTATAGAAATATATACTTGGAAGGTTAGAAGTCCCCATATCTTGAATTACTGATATTGGATCACCTATTTCACATTAATAAGGTCCAGCACAGCGTTTCTTTTTATCATATATATTTCTTCCAAAGAAATTTGTGTTGAATATTTTAGCATTTGAGGCAAATCTAAAACAAAATTTGAAATATGCTAATAATTGCTTTGAGAAATTTCTTTTGCAAATGAATATGGCAATTGTTTCTGCCTCCATGGGTAATTAAATTCTACTTAGCAACCATCTTAATAATGTAAAAATTTCACAGTATCTTATAACATTAAATGTTACAGTCCCATATTCTTTTGTATGAACCTTATACCAATTGACATACAGAGTTTCTGTAGTTTTTCTGTAGTTCCTTAGACATAGTTAGATTTTACATCTGGCTTTGAATAATTAGAACATTCTTGCTCTTTGGAGACAAAGTCTCATATAGTCTCTAATGTCTTAGACGTCTCTATGAAGACAAGGATGGCTTTGAACTCTTGATCCTCCCATTTTTCCTTTGTGTTGGATAACAGTTATTTACCTCTATACCAGGCACCTTGAATACATTTCTCTTAACACAACTCAAGATCTATGTCTTGCAAAAACTCACTCACTCACAAGTCCTCCGGAAATACTGATTATCAACAAGACCAATTCAAGTTGCTTGCACTTTTCAGTTTTTATGGGTCTAGTTATGACTGAAAATTGAAACAAACATTCTCCTGTCTAAGAAGCTAGTAGAGTCTCCTATAGGAACTAGAATGCACTAACATACCTTTTTCTTTTAGACTACTATGGTGCACATTGTCTCCAACTCTGCAATCTCCCAGGTATATAATATAATCTTTCTTCTATTGAAAACCTTTCTGGAATCTTGGATCTATGTTTGGCTCACTGCTAACTTTCATAATGGAAGTATCTTTGATGAAATTTTTTAAGTAGATAATTATATATTTTAGTGTATTCCATTATCCACAGAACATTTATATTTGTTTAGAAATCTAAAAAATTAAAGTTAATGGTGGAATTCTCAAGAAAATTAAATCAGAGTCATATTCTGAAGGGGAATTTCTTAAGGAGAAGAGAATTCAAAATAACTATCAGTACCATATACAAGTAAAGAAATTTCTAGATTTTTCACAGGATTCCTCACCTAAGGCTTTGATAATGAATAATCCATACTTACTTTTGACGAAGTTAGAGGAAGGGGACATATTTTTGACAAGATTCTTTTCTGTTGTCATATATAGCAAGTTTTAGTTAATTTACTAGTTATCTGAGTAGAAGAAAGAAAAAAAAGTAAAAGTTACAAACAAACAAAACCAAAAAGAAAAAAAATAGTCTGTCAGATTTGAAGTTGTTCCTGATTCCCCCCCTTAAAAAAAATTATATATATATTCAGCATATAGACAATCTCATGGCCTGGAAATTCACTGGCATCAACTATAACATCTGTGTTAAGTAGTCTGACAATCTATCATGATGACATTTTGATGAATGTAGATTTAGCATGCTTAAATGTTCTCTGGCATAGCCCCTTTTGATGCTGGGCGGGTCAGTTTCTGACTGTGGAAGAACAAGATCTAAATGGCAATTAGTACAAAATGGCTCAACTCTTCTTGCTAATGGCTCTGCTCTCTTCACCCAGAAGCTAGGGTTAACTCTGATGTCTGCAAAGAATTCTCTAAAATGCAAGTTTGCCAGCAAATCTGTGGCATACACAGACAGGAGGGAAGTGGTGTGTGCAGAGCACTGTGTATTAGCAGCACTCTTCATATTCATGCAATGCTAATTAAGCAAGTACAGCAATCTGATGCAATGATGGTACTTAAACTGAGCTCTCTAATGGCAATAATGGGCCTCAGAGGGCACAAGCTAGTGTCCTGCCAGTGCATTTAAAACAAGTCTGAACAAGATAAAGGTCAGAAGGATGTCAATGTAACAATAAGTGCTTCCAAGTGGGAGGCGTGGAGTAAACCCAATCCTACTTTCACTTATAAAAGGTCCAGACTTGCTATTGGTTTCTGTCTGTGCCTGGAACTGATTCTGTGCCACAGGGCTCCATATCCAAATAGCACCAGGAGAAAGCTAGCTTCCCAGGAGTGCAGAAAAACCAGTGAGCACAGGTAAACCCACCACTGCTGCTCAGAGGAACCCACCCAGAACCCTCAGTAACATATAAAGGCAGTCCCATCAGAAATACACCAGACTTCTCACCAGAGACTAAGAATGCTAGACGATCCTGGGGAGATCTCATACAGACCCTAAAGAGAACACAAATGCAAGCCCAGACTACTATACCCAGGAAAACTTTTAATTACCTTAGATGGAGAAACCAAGATATTACATGACAAAACCAAATTTATACATTATCTTTCCACAAACCCAACCCTACAAAGGATAAAGACGGAAAAGGCCAACACAGGAGGGAAACTACACACTAGAGAAAGCAAGAAAGTAATCTTCTTTCAACAAACCCAAAAGAAGATAACCACACAAACATAAAAAATAAACATCAAAAATAACAGGCAGCAACAATCACTATTCCTTAATATCTCTAAACATGAATGAACTTAATTCCTCAATAAAATACTATAGACTAACAGACTGGATATGCCATCAGGACCCAGCATTTTACTGCATACATGAAGTGGACTTCAGTTTCAAAGACAAATACTACCTCAGAGTAAAGGGCTAGAAAACAATTTCCCAAGCAAATGGTCCCAAGAAACAAGATGGAGAAGCCATCTTAATATCAGATAAAATTGACTTTCAACCAAAAGTCATCAAAAAAGATAATGTAGGACACTTCATACTCAATCAAATGAAAAAATCTACCAAGAAGAACTCTCAAATCTATGCTCCAAATGCAAGGGCAACCACATTCATAAAAGAAACCTTACTAAAGCTCAAAGCACATATTGTGCCTCACACAATAATAGTTGGAGACTTCAACATCCTCACTCTCATCAATGGACAGATCATGCAAATGCAAACTAAAGAGAGACACAGTGAAAATAACAGAAATTATGGACCAAAGGGATTTCACAAATATCTATAGGACATTTCATCCTAAAACAAAAGAATATACCTTCTTCACAGCACCTCATGATACTTTCTTCAAAATTAACCATATAATTGGTCACATAAACAGACCTCAACAGATGTAAAAAGATTGAAATAATCCCATGTCTCCTGTAAGATCACTATGGATTAAGGCTGGTCTTCAATAGCAATAAAAACAACAGAAAGCCTGCATACACATAGACGCTGAACAACACTCTACTCAATGATAACTTGGTCAAAGAAGAAATAAAGAAAGAAACTAAAGACTTTTTAGAATTTAATGAAAATGAAGCCACGACATACCCAAACCTTTGGGACAGAATGAAAGCAGTGCTAAGAGGAAAACTCTTGACTCTGAGTACCTCCAAAAGGAAACTAGAGAGAGCATACACTAGCAGCTTGACAGTACATCTGAAAGCTCAACAGAAAGAAGCAAACACACCCAAGAAAAGTAGATGGCAGGAAATGATCAAAATCAGAGCTGAAATCAACCAAGTAGAAACAAAAAGAACTACACAATGAATCAACAAAACCAGGAGCTGGTTCTTTGAGAAAATCAACAAGAAAGATAAACCCTTAGCCAGACTAACCAGAGGGCAGAGAGACAGTATCCAAACTAACAAAATCAGAAATGAAAAGGGAGATATAACAATAGAAACTAAGGAAATTCAAAAAGAATAATCAGATCCTACTACAAAAGCCTATACTCAACACAACTGGAAAATCTGGATAAAATGGATAATTTTCTAGACAGATACCAAATACCAAAGGGAAATCAGGATCAGATAGACCATCTGAACAGTCACATAACCCCTAAAGAAATAGAAGTGGTCATTAAAGCCTCCCAACCAAAAATAAATAAATAAATAAACAAATAAACAAACAAACAAACAAATAAATAAATAAATAAATAAATAAGCCCAAGGACCAGATGGGTTGAATGCATAATTCTATCAGACCTTTAAAGAAGAACTAATACCAATACTTTTCAAATTATTCCACAAAATAAAAAGAGAAGGAACACTACCTCATTTGTTCTATGAAGCCAGTTAGGCTGATAACAAAACCTCACAAAGACCCAACATAAAAGAGAACTTCAGACCAAATTCCCTTATGAATATTGATGTAAAAATACTGAATAAAATTCTTACAAACCGAATCCAAGAACACATCAAAACGATCATTTACGAGGATCAAGTAGCCTTCATTCTAGGGATGCAGGGATGGTTCAATATACAGAAATCCATCGATGTAATCCACTACATAAACATACTCAAAGAAAAAAAACCACATGCTCATTTCATTAGATACTGAAAATGCATTTGACAAAATTCAGCATCCTGAGTGAGATGACTCAATCGCAAAGGAACAAATTAGGTATGTACTCACTGATAAGTGGATACTAGCCCCAAAGTTCGGAATACCCAAGATTCAATTCATAGACCAAATGAAGCCTAAAAAGTAGGAAGACCAAAATATGGATGTTTCAGTGCTTCTTAGAAGGGGGAACAAAATACTCACAGGAAGAAATATAGTGAGAATGTGTAGAACAGAGACTGAAGGTAATACCCTCCAGAGACTGTCCCAGCTGGGGATCCATCCACCAAACCTTCACGCTGTTGACAATGTGCTTGCTCACAGGAGCCTGATATGTCTGTTTCCTGTTGGGCTCTGCCAGAGCCTAACAAATATAGAGGAGGTTGCTTGCTGCAAACCATTGGACTGAGCTTGGGGGTCCCTGATGTTGGAGAAGGGACTGAAGGAGCTGAGGTGGTTTGCAGCTCTATGGAGGGAGCGACAGTGTCAACATGCCAAACCCCTGGAGCTGCTGAGTACTGGACCACCAACTAAAGAGTACACATGTAGTGACCCACAGCACTGGCCATGTTTGTGGCAGAGGATGGCCTTGTTAGACACCAGTGGGAGGAGAGTTCTTTGGGCCTGAGGGTGTTCAATTCCCTAGTGTAGAGGAATGCCAGGATTGGAGAACAGGATTGGGCAGAGGAGCACCCCCATAGAGGCAGGGGAATGAGAGATGAGATAGGGGGTCTCCGAAGGGGAGACATGAAAAGGGAAAAACATTAGACATGTAAATAAAAAAAATAGGAAAAATATTAAAAACAAAAGAGTTGGGAGAAATGCAAAAAAAAAGTTCCACTTTCACTATTAAGTATTTTGCAAATATCTATTATGCTGTGTCTACTTCAATTGAGATACTCATCTTGATTCCAATTTTACTATTACATATGAATAAAATACCCCTAGATGCTAGGATACCCATGCTAGTTTAACCTTACTAATAAAAAGATGTTTTAAAATCTGAGATTCATGAGATATTTTAAGCATATTTATTACAAATTTTTCCTTTCAATAATGATGTTTAATGTGAAATGAATGAGATTCATCCAAGTCTAGGGTTTCTTGCAGTTTGCAAGATCCCTTGTGGCATCATCAGGAAAGCCAGCAGCTTAAAGCGGATCCAATCTGATTTCAATGTGAGGCCCTGGATCTAGCATTTTGAAGGACTCTTTTCTTTTTTGGTAAGTAAAACTGCCTTAATTAAATGGACGGATACCCACCCTTGATCTTTCTCTCCTTCTTTCATTCTGCCCTTGTTCTATGGGCTTTAAAGGATATTATTGATGACATTTTATTTTCCACTTATTTTTGTCTCAGTTTTTTCACCATTCAATTAAGACATCTCCTCTCTACCAACTGCTCAGCTCTCTCCAGTACTGTGATTCCTTTAGTTTAAGAGCAGCCTCACTTTTACTTCATTCTGCTTACAGCTAATAGATACTACATAGAGTAAAATGGATTTTTATTGCTAAAGATTTTTTTCAAATAGTAAGATTAGTTACACTGAAAATTCTCCCATTAAACCCGAGCAACAGAGAAAGGCACCACAAAAATAATGATGCCCTATTATAATTGCTATTTGAAATTATTTTTTAACTTGCTCAATTATGCTTTCTTGTTTTCTAAACCCCAGGAACAATTCATCTCCATTTCCTTAAAATAGCAGAGTTTATCAATTCTACTAGATCAGCTTTGAGTTTCCTAGTCCTGGTTTGGAAACGCCGAAAAAGTTGTTAGATCTGTAACTTCTGAAAGAAAACCATTTAAAGCTGGGAGACATGCTCTTTCATGTATGAATTCAGGGTTAAACTATCAAAAATACAACAAAGAGATCAAAGTCCAGGTCCAAAAAAATGAGCATGATAGTGGCAAGCTTTTCTACAATGCAATTTCAGAGTGATCATGGGGACTTGTGTATTCCAGCGTGTATGTCGTCATGATAAGTAGAGTTTCAAACAAAGTCAGCCAGTAATTCTCCATAACTTTCCTCTGAGCTCCTTTTCTTTTTCTTTTTTTACTAGATATTTTATTTATTTACATTTCAAATATTATTCCCTTTCCTTGTTTCCCCTCTGAAAACCCCCTATCCCAACCATCCTCCCCCTGCACACTAACCCACTCTTCCTTCTCTGTCCTGATATTCCCCTACACTGAGGCATAGAACCTTCACAGAACCAAGGACCTCTCCTCTCACTGATGTCCCACAAGGCCGTCCTCTGCTACATATGTGGCTGGAGCCACGGGTCCCTCCATGTATACTCTTTGGTTGGTGGTTAAGTCCCTGGGAGTTTTGGGGATACGGGTTGGTTCAATTGTTGTTCCTCCTATGGGGCTGCAAACCCCTTCAGCTACTTGTGTCCTTTCTCTAGCTCTTCCATTGGGGATCCTGTGCTCAGTTCAATGGTTAACTGAGAGCATCCCCTCTGTATTTGTTAGGCACTTGCAGAGCCTCTCACAAGACAGCTATATCGGGTTCCTGTCAGCAAACACTTGTTGGCATTCACAGTAGTGTCTTGGATTGGTAACTGTATATGGGATGGATCCCCAGGTGGGGCAGTCTCTGGGCAGCCTTTCCTTCTGAGTTCTTTTTTAGTTTCCCATGCAGAATGGAGGGGGCATTTCATTACCTTCTCTTTCCTCTACATATCTAAGCCCAGACACATACTGTAAGCATAGATCTTCTGAGAAGCAATTAGAGCAAATGGGATTAAAAACCTAATCAAATAACTCTACTTGACTCTTATCTACAGAGCTGTATAGAAAAGCCTTGCATTCCAAATGCACAAAAATGAATTATTGTAGTAGTCCATGAAAAGCATTTGCATTCCTTATTTTATTTGGTTCTCCCCAGGTGTAACTTTTCAAGATGAAACAACAAACAAGCAAAAAAAGGGCACAGATTTATTTATTTATTTGCCTCAGAGACATTCACACTTATTTCGTTTTATATTATATTCGATATATGTTAAAGATGAAAGTAGGAGAAGAAATTCTGATGCTACCAGGAAACACACAAAGCTATGTTCTCCTGAGTCTAGATGACGATAACTACTGAGACGCTCAGCTCTATTTATGAATATTTCTACTTTGAAAACTTGGCAGAAATAGAACTATTCCTTCTGTATAATATGGGAAGTGAAGCAATCACTGCAGAAGGCAGAAAAACTTGAGATGGAGTTCTCCATCTGTGAAAAGGGGTGTTTTCAGCCTCTTAATTCCTTTATCATTGCCCACTTAGTTTCTTTACCATTGCTGTTCCATGAGACTATGATAATCAAGGAAATGCAGGTTAAATAAATGATAAGATTCCAAGACTAAAACTACATATATTAAAGCAGAAAAATACAGTATAAAACAACTCCTCATGGGAAGAGAGCTAGGATCTACCATGTTAGATCCTTAAAACAAAACTAAAACCCACACATCTAACTATGAGCTCTTCCAATGTTCTGACCTTGTTCTAAGCATTTTAACATGTTAACACTTATATCTTACATCACTATGAGACTTCCAATGTTATTAATAAGATCATCAATTTTTAGTATTCTTTATTTTTCTGAACAGAAAAACTCAATTATAGTATTGTTTATTTATCTTCCTATAATCACATATTGGAGTTGCAGGTTCATGTCCAGAATAGAAACAGTACAACTTCAGACCAGTATCATTAATATTTTCTTGAGTCTATTACTCCACGTCTAGCCTGCTTTTGTTCTTTGGGGGCAAGAGCAGCAACAGTAGCAACATCAATAAAACACAAAACCAGCTTTCATCTTCTTCATTAGATTTACCTGTAATCTCTCTGCAATTAGTCGGTTTGGTTATTACTACCTTTATATTCAATTTATATAATCCCCTACTTGTTTTAATGAACACCACTCACAAATCTCTGCAATGTGTCTAGCCACCTACTGATTGATAGTCTGAAAGCCACATCTACTTAGGCCTTTATATGTGAGGCAGTAAGTTGGGTCCCATTATTACTGTAATCCAAAAAAAAAAAAAAATGAGAAATGTCTACTCTTCTCCAAAATAAGCCACTCTTTAGTTCTGAACTATTCATTCACTTTGAATTCTGAGAATATTCTCTCTTCATTAGTTTGTGATTCTACTTACACATCAATACACAGTGAGTGACTAGAAATCACATTGAGAAGAAGAGATAAAATACCACAGGCCATTGCCAACATAGTTGTTGAGAGGCACATTTTTTTTTACAGTGCTCTAACATCTTACTTTAGGCTGTCTTATAAAATCAATGATTTGATGAAAAAAACAGCTAGATAAGAATTTTTTCCCGAGAAGAGACACTAAGTCATTAATATGATTCTATCTACATGGCTTTATTTTTAAAAAACTGTCTCTTGATAGGGTCTACCTGATGAATATGAGAATAAGAAACAATTTCTTTTCCTAAGTGCAACATACAGCACTTTGATTGCATTTAAGAGTCGTATTTTATATTGAAGCCTTAATACAGAAAAATCACATACAGTTAAATTGCATGTATAAAATTTACATTTTATGCACTATCAGACCCATTCATAAACACAAAAGTAGTCATTATATTAAATCACTTGCTTCATTTACTTATTGAACCAGAAGTATGATTTAACATATATTCTCTATTTATGACTTTTTATATATATCCTTTGTGAGCTGTTGGTCAAAAACACTCTAGAGGTTTTCAAAGAAATGCAGGATCTGGTCATTCACCTTTGTTTTCTACCAGAACTAATTGACAAGACTGTCTTGCTGAAGACCCTACACTACTTGACTATAAGACTCAGAGAAATCAACTAGAACTGAAGTGGAATGCTTTCTTCTCTGCTGGCTAAATCCAATCATCCTAATGGGTACTATACAAGCTGTTGGAGAAGAAAAACCATCAGTGCTTTATTTAGCTGTGAAACATTAAAACTCCAGTATCAACCAGGCAGGTAACATTTTCCTACATGTGGTGGTACATTTTTTTTGGAAAAATCTCTCTTTACCTCTGAGTCTGAACTTTTGCAGGACTTCACAGCCAAGTTAAGAATAAATAATAAAGGCACAATATCCAGCCAACTACCCAGTAGTGCAGAGAGGCCTGAGGGCACAGGTAGGACCATCCATGCTGCTCAGAGGAAACAGCCCAAAACCCTGAGGACACAAGAGCACAGGACCAGCCTGGGACAGGAGTTTTCCAATTTCCATCTGCACACAGAGCTGATCCTGGAACACAGAGCTACATACACAAATAGCACCACAAGGGAGCAGGTCTCCCAGGAGTGCCTACATACCTGTATACACAAGTAAGACCACGACCTCTCTTCAAATTCTTGGTCCAAGAGGGACCTGCCCAGAGCTATCAGTGGTCAGATGTAAAATCAACTCAAGCAAATCAGTTGCCTTCTTATACTCAAAGGATAAACACTCTGAGAAAGAAATTAGGGAAATGACAGCCTTCACAATAGCCACAAAGAAGAAAAAGTATCTTGGTGTTACTCTAACCAAAGAAGTGAAAGATCTGTATGACAAGAACTTCAAGTCTCTGAAGAATGAAATCGAAGAAGACCTCAGAAGATAGAAAAATCTTCCATGCTCATGGATTAGCAGGATTAATATAGCAAAAATGGCCATCCTGCCAAAAGCAATATATAGATTCAATGCAATCCCCATCAAAATCCCAACTCAATTCTTCATAGAGTTAGAAAGAACAATTCAAAAATTCATCTGGAATAACAAAAAAACTAGGAAAGCTAAAACTATTCTCAACAGTAAAAGAACTTCTGAGGGAATCAGTATCCCGAACCTAAAGCAGTACTACAGAGCAATGGTGTTAAAAACTGCATGGTATTGGTACAGTGACAGGCAGGTAGATCAATGGAATAGAATTGAAGACACAGAAATGAACCCACACACCTATGGTAACTTGATCTTTGACAAAGCAGCTAAAACCATCCAGTGGAAAAAAGATAGCCTTTTCAACAAATGGTGCTGGTTCAACTGGCAGCTAGCATGCAGAAGAATGCAAATCAATCCATTCTTATCTCCTTGTACTAAGCTAAATTCCAAGTGGATCAAGGACCTCCACATAAAACCAGAAACACTGAAACTAATAGAAAAACTGGGGAAGAGCCTTGAGAACATGGGCACCAGGGAAATTTTCCAGAATAGAACAACAATAGCTTATGCTCTAAGATCAAGAATTGACAAATGGGACCTCATAAAATTACAAAGATTCTGTACAGTAAAGGACACTGTCAAAAGGACAAAAATGGCAACCAACATATTGGGAAAAGATCTTTACCAACCCTACATCCGACAGAGGGCTAATATCCAATATATACAAAGAACTCAAGACGTTAGACTCCAGAGCAGACAATAACCCTATTAAAAATGGGGTACAGAGCTAAACAAAGAATTTTCACCTGAAGAATATTGAATGGCTGAGAAGTACCTACAGAAATGTTCAACATCCTTAGTCATTAGGGAAATGCAAATCAAAACAACCCTGAGATTTCTCTTCATACCAGTCAGAATGGCTAAGATCAAAAACACAGGAGACAGCAGTTGTTGGCGAGGATGTGGAGAAAGAGGAACACTCCTCCACTGCGGGTGGGATTGCAAGCTGGTACAACCACTCTGGGAAGCAGTCTGGCGGTTCCTCAGAAAACTTGGCATGATACTACCTTAGTACACAGTTATACCACTCATGGGCATATACCCAGAGGATTCCCCAGCATGTAATAAGGACACATGCTCTACTATGTTCTATTTATAATAGCCAGAAGCAAGAAAGAACCCAGATATCCCTCAATGGAGGAATGGATACAGAAAATGTGGTATATTTACACAATGGAATATTACTCTGTGCCCTCTCCCCACTCAGCTTTCTGAGCAGGAATTTCCAGACCTCACTGCTAGGCACAAGTCTAGCCCACATAGGGTGGAGTGCTCAGACCAAGCTAAAGTCCATTGTTCTTCCAGGTCTCCCCCTTCCTAAGTTAAGCCGGCTATCCAGCCGAACACTGGAGCCATGGAACTGATACCCACTGAGCAGTGGAGGTGACTCCCACTGAGCAGTCTCTAGAACCTTGGGGGGAAGGGTCTCGCCCCTAAACCTTAAACTCTCAGTCCCCCAAATAAACTACAGACTTTGAACAGTTAATGTTGTCTTAGTCTCTGTCTCTTGTCGCTGCCTCCCCATCTATTCCCAGCTTCCTTTTCCAGGTAACCCGGTTTGAATGTAGCCATTGGCGGCTACACTACTCAGCTCTTACAAACAATGAATTCATGAAATTCTTAGGCAAATGGGTGCAACTGGCAAATATCATCCTGAGTGAGTGAGTGTTCAGTTACAAAAAAACACACATGGTATGCGCTCACTGATATGTGGATATTTGTTTAGAAGCTTGGGATACCCAAGACACAATTCACAGACCAAATGAAGCTCAAGAAGGAAGGACAACTCTGGTGCGTCTTAGAAGGGTTAACAAAATACCCACAGAAGGAAATATAGAGACCAAGTGTGGATCAGAGTCTGAGGGAAAGACCATCCAGAGACTCTGTACCTAGGGATCCATTCCATATACAGTTACAAAACCAGACACTATTGTGGATGCCCATAAGTGTTTGCTGACTGGAGTCTGATATAACTGTCACCTAGGAGGCTCTGCTAATACATGACAAATACAAAGGGGGACACTCTTAGTCAGTCACTGAACTGAGCTAAGGGTCCCCATTGGAGGAGCTAGAGAAAGGACCCAAGGAGCTGTAGGGGTTTACAGTGCCATAGGAGGAACAATAATATGAGCCACCCAGTACATCCAGACCTCCCAGGGACTAAACCATCAACCAAAGAGTACATATGGAATTACCCATGGTTCCAGACACATAGGCATCAAAGAGGATGGCCTTGTTGGGGGTGTGGGTTGATTAGGGAACAGGGGTAAGGGATATGGGTTATGAGATTTTCGGGGGGACGGGGAAACCAGGAAAGGGGACAACATTTGAAATTTAAATAAAGAATGTATCTAATAAAAATAAATAAATAAAAAACATATTAAAAAGTAATTATCAAAAAAATAATAAATCATAAGAATATGACTTAACATTATATACTTAGTCAACTGTCCTTCTGTGTAGTTGGCATTAGTTGAACATTCCTTTAAGAGAACAATATTATCAATCTTACTAGGTCTTGGATTTCCCATGCAATCAGCTTTAACAACATACGCTAATTCATAACTTTGACCTTAAGTTATGTGTTCTTCCGTGCACCTGACCCAGAATAATGTATTTGTATGTGTATGTGTTGTGGTAATCATTTGCTAAAAGCTGCCAATGCATTGGAAGCAATATTAAATAAAACAGATAACCACCACAAATATTGGAAGTAACATGTAGATGCAACTTTCTAATGTTAGCTATTTGTTTGCTGTAATGGGTCAGCTATGTTTAATAAAGTAATCCCTCTCCTTCTAAAACTTGGATTAAAGTTTCTGTAAAAAAAAAAGTGTTCCTTCCTTCTTTTCCATGTCTTGTTTCCAGTGCTGTTCATAAAATCAGATCAAATTAAGGGCAGGCATGACAGTCATCAGAAACACACACACATACACACAAATATAACACACACACACACACACACACACACACACACACACCATGTCATGCCACACCACAGAACTTACACACACATATGCTCAGGACACAGAACAGATCACACACATACAACTGGAAGAGATCAAATAGAACGCAAAGTACGGTCAGATGGCAGGACTCATGTTTAGGATCATTCTTGGTTAAACTAATCCAAGAAGTTACTTCATATTCATTTCCTAACACATCATTATGTATCATTGTGCAGTAGTAGAACAAGCATTATGGGAACAAATGACTGCTTTCTCAAAGAATGCCTATTCCTCAAGTGAGCATTCACAACTGGCAATACAACAGATCAAAACTTATTTTTAAGAGAGAATTTAGGCCTCATTATGGAAACCACTACTAATGTTTAGTTGAATAGTCATGATGCCAAGCCTTCTAGATACCCTTTTATATGACCTGTCTCTGAGAAGACATGAGCCCACTGTATTCCAATAAACAAGAAGACCAATAGAGTTGATATTTAGTTTTCCGATAATATCACTGTAGTTATCATAATGTTCACATAAAGAAACAGAAAGGACACTAGACCCTACCTTAAGGGTCCAGTCACCACTCCCCTTTGACCCACGTTCATGTGTTTTCCTAGACTGCCAGAGTATAGAGAAGCTGTGAGGTCCCCTTTATGGTCATTGGAACCCCATTTGAGCAGAAGTCATGAGCATATGATTTAGTGACCAGGGAGCCTCTATACTCTTTAAGAAATTCCAAAAAACTTACTGGCTCACCAAGCTGGACATAAATGGAGCATTTTCTTTTGTCTGTCAATTCCTTATCTTAATGAACTCATATTTCTTTACATTGTCTCAGGAAAATCACACAGTACTCCTCTGGTCCCTGTATTTGTCTTTTCTGGTCATTTTGTGAGAATATAGCCCTATAGCTTGATTTTCTTAGTGTCAGAGTTTAGAAGGTAATCAATACCATATTAGGAAATAATTGTTTATTTTTTATTATTGAATAGTATTCAATTGGACAGCTATATTGTATTCTCTCTCTCTCTCTCTCTCTCTCTCTCTCTCTCTCTCTCTCTCTCTCTCTCTCTCTCTCTCTCTCGTTACCCACTGATAGACATTTAGGTTGTTTAGAGATTTGGTATCTTAAGAGAAATGCCACTGAGAATTGCTCTTGTATTTTGAAAGTCAAACATTTAATCCTCAATATTTATGTTTCGTAGTAGAATAAACACTGTTTTATATTAAAATTCCATATATATTTTATTTGCCAGTAGACTTATAATGTTTTCATTGATATTATGCAATGGAACTTTTGTAGCATTAGCTACTAATTAATACTCTGAACTTTAATCCAAATCTTTGAAGTGATTTTGCTATTAACTATTATGATTACTATGTATAGTTAAGTTCAACAGTTCTTTCTCATGACCCTCACAACTTATTTCCTATGCATACAAACTCATTCTCTCTCTCTCTCTCTCTCTCTCTCTCTCTCTCTTTCTCTCTCTCTCTCTCTCTCTCTCTCTCTCTCTCTCTCTCTCACACACACACACACACACACACACACACACACATATTACTTATATGTTCATGTAACAGATGCCTAGAATGAAAAGCTTAATGCACTATAGCGCTTTGTAATTTTAAAATATAGTGAAAAGAAATTATTTGGATATTATCTATATGCCTTACTAATCCTCCACAATTTAGGAGTATTTCAACAAATGCTTAGATATTGCAGCATGATTGTGGTTGTTTCTTAAAAACATTGAAATCTGGACAACAAAGCAAGAGACTGATTGACACACAGTCCCTTTGAAATAATTAGAGCCTAGTAGAATACCATGAGAATGCCATAGAAGAAGTCTGTGTTAACAATTAGGGTCCTTTCTAGGGCTATAATGCAGCTGCCCAAGCCTTTCCTCTTCAACACCTACAATGTTTTCAGAGCTCACAGCTTATTCCAGTTCCTTTCTCAAAATAAGACCACATTATCTAAATAAAAGAATAAAAAAACAAAACAAAAAAAATTAAACAGTTCCAGGTTTGCTCAATCCCTGCCCCATTGGGGCTTGTTTATACCCTTGGTAGCATCCTGGCAATCACCATCATGACCATGTTTCTCTTGAATATCTAAGTCTTTGTAAAAGGCTGTACTCTGCTTATGGCAATTTGATGTACACAGTGTATTTTCAATGTGCAGAGTCTTTAAAATGGGTGTCATTTGCATGACAGGGTAGAGATAATGTCACTTGTGTTAGTGATAGATTGGGCTGTGACTGAACCTTGCTCTAAATTCCATCAAGTTTTGGACAATAATGGTTTCTCAGATTGTTCCTGACTCTAAGATTTCACTTTTACAAGCATCTTCCATTTTCCTTCTTTAGTGAGGAGGATGGCTCTGGACCTGGATAGATGGATGAATGGCACTATTTATATGGTACCAACAACATGACACAGATGGGTATATGACTCATTCTGAGGAGTATAAAAGATACACACCTGTGCTCCCAGGAAATTGAGGGTGGGAGGGACTTGGGAGGAAGAGAAGAGGGAAAAAGAAGGGAAGAATCAGATATGGGAGGAGATTGAGGAGATGTACAGAGGGTCAGGAAATTGAAGGTCAGAGGTGTGTAGCAATGGGTGATGGGGAACTGGTGGTAGCAACAAGAAATTCCCAGATTCCAGGAAAGCAAGAGCCTCCCAGGAACTCACATTAGGGGATGACATTAGCTGATATACCCTACAAAGGGGAGGGAGAACTTGTTGAGACCATATCCAAAGGTTATGCATGACTCCTGTTTGAGGAACGTGGTTACCCACCCATCTTCAAAATTTTAACCCAGAATGGATCTTCTCTAAAGGAAATAAGGGACAAAGAGTGGAGCAGAGACTGAAGGCAAGGCCACCCAGAGACTGCCCCACCTGGGGATTCATCCCACATTTAGACACCAAACACAGACACTGTTGTGGATGCCAGGAAGGGCTTGCTGACAGGAGCCTGATACAGCTGTTTCCTGAGAGGCTCTGCCAGAGCCTGACCAATACAGATGCAGATGCTTGCAGCCAGCCATTGGACTGAGCACAGGGACCCCAATGGAGGAGTTAGGGGAGGGACAGAAGGAGTTGAAGGGGCCTTATCTAGCCCTTGGTCCTGTAAAGGCTTGATGCCCCAGTGTTGAGGAATGTTAGGGCGAATAGGCAGGAGTGGATAGGTGGGTTGAGGAGCACCCTTGTAGAAGTAGGGTAAGGGGGGGATAGAATAGGGGGTTTGTAGAGGGGAAACCGGGAAAGGGTATAACATTTGAAATTTAAATAAATAAAATATCCAATTAAAAACAAAACGAAAAAAAAAAATGATACACACCAGAAGTTTATTGTGGATTACTGAGACTGTAAGGTCACATGAGTGCATTAAAATCATATCAGGGAAACAATCAAGGCCAGGAACTTAGCAAATACTCCAAACTTAGTAAAAGTTATAATGTCTAATGTCTTTACTAGTACCCCATATACATGCAGACACCCAGCACTATGATGATGGCTGTCTTCTGACCTCTGTGTGTGGACCAAGAGACTGTCTCCTGGATTTCAGTTCAGCTTGATTCCTGCTGTTGATAAATTGAACTCACAGACTCCAGTGCCATTCCTGTCTGGATGCTGTTGTCCTTCCATGATAATAATAGACTGAAACTCTGACCTGTAAGCCAGCCCCAATTAAATGTTTCCTTTCTTTTATAAAAATTGCCTTGGACATAATGTCTTTTCACAGCAGTATAATCCAAACTAAGATACACAGACACACACACACACACACACTCACACACACACACACACACACACAATGCTTGCATGTACACACATGCATGCATACACACACATCCATTCATATACACACATATGTACACACTATGCAATATATATATATATATATATATGTTTGTATGTATTTAAATATCTAAATACACACTTTTTATTATTAGTCACTGTGACTGGATCAAAAGAACCTTTGTTCTTCTTATATCCATAGCTAGAGTTACCAAGGAAAGCTTGAACATCTGGTAAGCTTTGATCCATGCTGTTGATATATCCTCCTCAAATGTGGCCTGCTGGTTCCAGATTTGCATCATTAAAATGACCGCAGTTTGTGAACTTATTGTTATGCTATAACTCCTTACACTGTGGAATGACAAAAAAATGTGTTTATGTTTGTTTTCTGTCATAGAGTTCTCATTTCAGTTAAAGGTTCCTGAGACAGTTCCCGATGCGTTTTTCTTTTTTTAAAGACATTATTTTTAACAAAAGTTTTTAAAGTAAAAAAGCTTTTTATTTCTTTTATAGTCATACAGTTACTTGACACATTTTTATGTTTGCAATAATAGTTTAATCTAGCTTAATCTAGGGAAATGCTTAGACAAATTTTAAATAGAATTTGGTCTGCTATGTACTTGTGCCATTAAAACTAGACAGGCCAGGATGAAACTAACTTTATCATTTGTTTTAATGGTCTACTCTAGATATAAAAGAAACGGAGAGTGCATTATCTATTTATTGAAGCCTAGTTATCGTCTAAAATTAAATTTTTCTCTAAAATGAGCCATTTAGGACAATGATTGTCTGAAAAGGAAGAGCAGAGTAAGGGTGAGCATAAATGTTACCCCACATTATCAATGAGTTGTGAAAGCAAGACATTTAAGCCAAGGAAGGTCATAGTTTGTCATGCCATGATTCATGTGCAGATGCTACTACTTATCTCAAAAGGATGGGGTTGATGGTGATAAAAATCCATGCGGAATGAAATTTGTTCAATTCTAGTCATGGTCTTTGTAATTTCAAATTCCTCATAGAGTTTTTTCCCATATATGTGTGTGTGTGTGTGTGTGTGTGTGTGTGTGTGTGTGTATGTATGTATATATATATTTGGTTTTTCAAGACCGGGTTTCTCTGTATAGCCCTGGTGGTCCTGGAACTCACTTTGTAGACCAGGCTGGCCTTGAACTCAGAAATCCGCCTGCCTCTGCCTCCCAAGTGCTGGGAATAAAGGCATGCGCCACCACTGCCCGACTTCCAGGGTATTTCTTAAATAACTGAGCTCATGAACTAAATGAATACTGTCATGTGAAAACATTGGCAGCTTAGATATTATCTACTTTAAAACATGCTATGATCTGAATTTTGTTCGGTTTAGAATCAAAGTGAGTTGCAAAGTGGAAATGATACTCAGGCCTCCAATAAATTAGTTTTAGAAACCTACCCTCATAATATATGCCCAATTTTCAAAACGTATTACAGAACTCTTTAAACTTAAAAACAAAAGAAAACCTAAAAACCTAAGAAGCATAATGTCTTATTACTGAAAGTCAGCTTCAGGTCGAATTCTTTAAAAAGAATAATTGTACAGGAAATACTGTTTCCTCAAATACCTTCCAGATAAAAGTGTCCTTCTTCCTTATATTTCTCTTCCAACTCAAATCTGTGCTTTTCTCATCTGAGTAGACAACTAGTCAAGCTGACCGGAGTCTAGAGTTCATAGTAAGTATAGTAATTATGCGCTGATCTGGAATGGTCCAGACATCAGACTTTCATTTCTGAGGCAGTGATTTTTTTTTCTTTTCTTGGTTTTTTGAGACAGGCTCTCTCTGTGTAACCGTGGCTGTCCTGTAACTCACTCTGTAGCCCAGACTGGCATCGAACTCAGAAATCTGCCTGCCTCTGCCTCCCAAGTGCGAGGATTAAAGGCGTGTGCCACCTGAGGCAGTGATTTTTAAACCAGCACCATTAGTAGAGTTTTGACAAAACCATGATAAAAAAAATAAAAATAAAAACAGAAACAAAACAAAAAACAAAAACAAAAATAAGAAGCAACAAGGAAGCAAATAGATGCGAACTGTATATTGAATTGTCAGCTCCTTGTGCCGAAAGGCCACACCCTTCATTTGTAATCATGCGTTTCCTTGGTGTTATGTTTATTTATTTATTTTTTATTGATCATTTTATTAATTTACATTTCAAATGATATCCTCCTTCCTGGTTACCCTTCCACAAACACCCCATCCCATCTTCCTTCTTCCCCCTTCCCTTTGCCTCTATGAGGGTGCTCCTCCACCCACTCACCCACTCTGATCTCACCGAGATCTAGCATCCCACTATGCTGGGGCATCAAAACTCCAGAGGACCAAAGGCCTCTCCTCTCATTGATGCCCAACAAGGCCATCCTTTGCTGCATATGTATCTGGAGCCATGAATCCCTCCGTGTGTACGCTGGTTGGTGGTTTAGTCTCTGGGAGCTCTCGGTGATCTGGTTGGTTGATATTCTTCTTCCTATGGGGATGCAAATCCCTTCAGCTCCTTCGGTCCTCTTCTATTGGGGTCTGTGGCTCAGTCTAATGGTTGGCTGTGAGTATCTGTATCTGTATTGGTCAGGTGCTTGTAGAACCTCTCAGAGAACAGCCATTCCGGGCTCCTGTCATCAAGCCATATTGGCATCTGCAATTGTATGGGGGCTTGGTGTGTCCAGATTGATTGGATGCCTAGGTGAGGTGGTCTCTCCATGGTCTTTCCTTCAGTCTCTGTTAAAATTTTTGTCCCTGTCTTTCCTTTGGACTGGAACATTTCTGGGTTATAAATTTTGATATGGGTGGCTGGCCCCATTCCTCAACTGGGTGCCATGAAAATACAATTCATTTTCTAAAATAATAGAGCATAGGGTGGTAGTTGTTGTCTTATTGTCCCTTTTTGATCAATTGATGTATGCAGGGATTCTTGCTTCATAGAATATAGAAACATGGGAACACACTGCCCGTAAGACTGCCCTTTAGAAATATTTTCATTAAAAATCAAGAGAATGCTACTCTTAGAAATATCGATATTGTTGTTTATTGAAAATAATTCATGATAATAGTTAGTAATGTTCCTAGTTATCTCCCATCATCCACTAGGTTTTTTGTTTGTTTCTTTTGTTTGTTCTTTGTTTATTGTTTATTGTTTCTGTTGTTGTTATATTTTTGTTTGCTCATGTCACTGTAGAGAGTGTTTTGGAGAATCTGGAGAGGAAATCTAAACTTGTGTTCACATTTCCTTAGCTCCTTTGATTATACTGTGTAATGCACTATGTGTGAATACATATGATTCTGATACTGGCTCTCTTAATGAGAAATGGCAAATCACTGGAGGGATCTCCACATTCTCTGTACATTTTTATAATCAGTGATATCCTGACTCCACAGTTTATTGGTCTGCTTTCACCATGATCAAAAGCGCCTTACCAAAACACTCCAAGCAAGGAAGCTAGCAAAGAAAAGCAAGGTTTTATTCCAGCCTTCAGCTTTAAATTATTAAATTCAGTGTTGGACAGTAATTTAGAGAAATTGACTGCAGTGTGAAATATGCTTTTTCCATCTTCAAGTCTGTTGAAAAAATATTTTAATATAATTTAAATTTTATTCTACAATAGCTCCCCGTAATTATGCTCCTACTAATTAAGCCTTTTATAGTCTGGATTTAATTCAGCTTTCCAAACTATTCTCCATCAGGTTTTTATCTGTGAGCTGCCAAAAGAAACAACTCTACTCTTATTTCCTCTTGCATAAAAGTTTGAAACTACTCCCAAGACTTCACCACAATTAAGCACGTGAATGCGAAGGCAGATACTATAATGGGGAGCAAATTAGTTTTACCCTCAGTGACAACAAGTACTTGAGATTCTATGAAGATTCTTCAAATAGCAAAACAACCAGGGAGGGCACTGCAGTGTCTACATAAATAAGCACTCCACACAGGCACATATTCTAATCAAGAACACTATTTATACTACCTTTAGAATGTGGTTTGCATCTCTACCTTAAGTTATTCAGTGTGAAATTATTTATTGAAATTTTTAGGTGCTGCCACCCTGTCATGTCTGTAAGACTATTTGTATGCAATTAACTAGCATTTGCTCTTGATAAGTTATTCTTCTTTTAATCAAATGTGCAATCTGATGTTCAGTTTCTACTCACTAAAAGACAACATTGTAAAAAGGGAAGGGGAAGGAATAAGGAAGAGATATTTGAGATTGGGTTAGATACTTTTTTAATCGCACACTTTACAGAAAAATAATTTTATGCTTTTAAGGCCAATAAACTATTGAACCATCTTAATTATAACCACAATGTATAACATCTGTATATTAAGTCCAAGTGATGTTACATTATGTTAATGGGTTGTCTCTGAGACCAACCCTATGTGGTATGTGATTAATGACCTTGTCTTTGCATCATAAATATTGTATCTGATTTGTTTTGATATTAAATAAATCAGAGCCACAGCTGGATTGTGTGCTACGAATAGAGCACCCAACGAATGAATTTAAACAAATGGAACAGGATTCATAAAGCACAACATCACTGAACACAAGACAGGATGGATTGGGAGAAATATGAACAAGATAAGCAAAGAATGTCTACAGAGAAATGGTGTCGACAGAGTGAAAGCTCCAGAATTAAAATTACTTTGTCCACCTTGTGACTGTGAAAATCCCTCTATGAACTCAGCTTATTTGCAAAGTGCAAGATCTGATAACTATCAGAACACCCCATAAGAGTAGGTTCATCATCATTGTCTCATATTGGAGCCTCACCTGACTCCATTGTGGCAAGTGATTCTGTTTCAGTAACATTGACCCAGGAGTCTTATATGCCTTTACTGCAAGTGGGTTATGTTCAGGAAAAATATAAATAAAACAAGGCTCCCTGAGTGCAATTGAGGGGAATAGGCTTGGTTTAAGAAAAGTTTTGCACTTAGTTTGTCGATTTTGACAGAGCACAATAAAAAGATATTCTCTTTAGTGTCCTTGAAACAAGTTCTCTTTCTGTTGGTGACCTTGTTAATTAAATGACCGTGGCATAAAATCATTGAGCACTTTTATGTTTGGTAATGCTTTTTTATAACTTTTTCCTGAATCATTAGCGTATAGAAATGTGAAGCTACACAAAAGCATTGTGGGCGGCAATGATATTCATATAACCTATAGGCAGTCAAATGTGTGTAAATACAGATAAAAATAATATTGTTACCTCTTGAAACACTACTTGCTCACTATGAAGGAAATACTATTAATGGCCTAGTTATAACTTCAAGAATATGGTATACAATTTGTTTTTATATTAATTTGATCGGAACTGTTGCTGGATTGTATAGCATATGAATACAACTCTATATGAATTTAACCAACTGATCACAGCTCTTTAGATGTTATAGTTTTATGTTATGAAACCACAACATAACTTTCTATAACACCTTATTTCAGAGAAGTTTAAGGTTTTCAGAATGATTGAGTGGGACATAGAGAGATTTTTGACATACTTCCCACCCCTATACATGCAGATCATCCCCTTTCCCAGCATTTCATTATCAGGTTTGCCACAGCTGATGAGCCTAGACAAGCCATCCCAATAATCATACAAAGTCCATCCCTTGCAGTGGGATTTTCTCCGGGCAATGCACATCCTGTTGCTTTGGACAAATGCAAAATGGCATACATCCATCATTGCTACATCAGAATTCATAAACAGTTTCAGAAGAAGTCCTCTCTGCTAATTTTATTCATCACTTTTCTCTTTTTCTATGGTTGCTGATGCTCTTTAATCTCTTTCTACATTTTTCACTCTAAAATTTTCATTGGTGAAATATGTAACATGTAGATTTTAATACTTCCTAGTCCACTTAGTACTGTTTAAGTTGCTGACATAGGTTCTGTGTTTTATATCTCATTTCTTCTTAAAACTGAAGTACTGTATTGTTTGCACTTATAAAGCTAATATTTACCTAGTGAAGCTACAACCTCATTGTTTTTTAAATTAGCAACTGTAAGTAAATTTAATATGAATATAGGAATGTAAACTTTGGTGTAAACTGAATTTTTAAATTTTTTTGCTAAAACCCAACTCAAGTAGTTTGCCATAATGTAATACTATATCAATTTTGTCACAAATATCACCAAATGGTCTTACAAAGTATCTATATCACTTTGTCTTCCATCCGCAATTTTATTCACAACAGAATTTTGAATACCAGAGGTGAGTATATATAGACAGAAGTGAGAGGAAGGGAGATTTAAAAAGAAATCCTAAAATATTAAAAACACACAAAATGAATATAAATTTCTGCTGTGGTTGGAATGAAATGTGGCCTTATAAAGTCATATATTTGAATAATTGGTCCCAATAGATGGACATATTAGAGATGTTCTGGAACCCTTAGGAGGAAGAGTCTTGCTAGAGGAAATATGTCTTTGAGTGTGGGCTTTGAGTGTTTATAGCCTTGTGTCACTTCCTGGTGTATGGTTTCTACTGCTTCTACTGTACAGATATAATTTAATTACCCTGCCTCCTGTTTCTGCTGCCATAGCTTCTCCACCATCATGAAATCTATTTCAATGAATATACAAGTAGAAATAAACCCTTTTCTCCTCTAAGTTGTTTTAGCCATTTGCCACTCCAATGTAATGTAGCGAACACAATGTCAAAGCTTAAATGATAGAGAATATAGTTAAATAAGTTGGTTTTCTTTCTTTTCAAGATTAAGATTCTGTTTTGGGGCACACATAGAAGATCAAATAAGTAGAACTTATTAATACATTTATATCAAAAAGAATATGCTGTGCCCTGTGCCAACTGGCACAGCTACGGCACAAGCTCTACACCTTCAGTTTCTACAACCTCAGGGAACATCGAGCTAAAGTAAAAAGATACTAAGAGCCTGAGGATTAGATGTCTGCTGTGTGACAATGTCTAATATATGGGACAAATATACTGCACTGGTGAAATCTTAAACATATGGCTGCCTAAACAAGACCTAAACATTGCCAATTGAAGTAGATTGGTGGAATCTCTCAAGGCCCAATCCCTATATGAAAAGCTACATGCAAACAGATAATTCCTGCCTAGAGAAGGGAAAATTAATCGTCCCCAGCAATAAGTCTCCTAATAGGTCATACAGTCCATTATAGACAGCCATATACAAATGCATTTGAGAATAGCACAAGGTGAATTCAGTAGGCTGTAATGCATATTTAATTATATATATGTGTGTGTGTGTGTGTGTGTGTGCTTTGGTGTATAACAATATTTGAGGAAGAGGTCATAAATTCAAGAGGGAGTGAGGCAGACACCAGAGGAGTTGTAGGGAAATAGATAACGGTTGGAATGATATAAATACAATTCTCACATGTGAAGTCATCAAAAACTTTAATTTAAATTAAGTAGATTTTGTTGAAAATACTGTCTAAAATACTGGTTTTACATCTTTATTTATTAAATACTTCATATGTCTGCAGAAAAAGGAAAAGGTTTTATTTCATGGAAATTTTAGAGATGCTTTTCATGTATATCTGATGAAGGACTCTTTAAAGCTGATTCTACACCCCTGTCCATAATGAGAGAGTAATCAGAGACAAAAGTCAGCAATGCCTTGTTTGTTACTTACACCATGCTAAAGCTCAATATATTTCTTTATAGTTGTTGTCCATTTGCTTGTACTTATTTTTGATACATTTGTTCTTAAGTAAAAATCTATGAAAGATTTGAAATACACCAGAGGAAACAGAACATTGAAGCATATAGTATAATGGTCTTAGATTCTATGGAGACCTGGTCCTTTCATTGTGTGTGAGCCAGTTCAGATTCTGTAAGACTTAATCACTGAGAGAGATAATAGTAATATTTCCCATCTAGAGATCCAAATTACGTCTAGTGGAATCTGAATATTGTCCTTTGGGTATTGATCAGTATTCGGATATTGCTTTGGGTTTAAATGAATTCAAATGTCTTATCCCATTATTCTTTCTGATACATCTAATTGTTTTTTGGCTTGGCTTTCACATCTTATGGATTTATTAATTACTGAAGATAAAATATGTGACATATGTCTCATTATATTTGAATAAGAATGATGTATAATAACCCCTCTAAATATTTGGATAAAATGAAGTTCTATTTGGGTAAAATGTGGGAAGAGGCAAGGGAATTGATGTTTTGTTTTGTTGCTTAGTGAAGAGTGTTCACATAACAGAACTTATGTTTAGTAACTGAAGGACAATTTAGCATTTTAAACATTGTTTTGCTTAATAGTATAAAATAATCATTCATAAATCTAAGTTTCACTATATAAGCCATATGTTTGACTTTTTGAACAGTCTCATATTTTAAGACATAAGCATGAATTCTAGAATTTGAGACTGAAAAGATGAGTAAGGGCAGAGATAGGAGGATTGCATGTTGGACAGACAGTCTCTCTGGAAAGAGCAGTTAGGTCCAGTTTTAGTGTGAGACCAGATACCACTGGAAGAAATTAGAGAGCGAGAGCAGGATGCAGATGGTCCTTCTTTGGTCTCTGTCAGTCTGTCTATCTGTCTGTCTGTCTGCCCGCCCGCCTGCCTGTCTCCTCCCTCTCTCTCTCTCTCTCTCTCTCTCTCTCTCTCTCTCTCTCTCTCTCTCTCTCTCTCTCTTTCTCTCTCTTATACACACAAATTTAAAAATATTCAAATTTCACTGTAGGTT
Organism: Tokudaia tokunoshimensis; assembly: GCA_036184795.1. Taxonomy (NCBI): domain Eukaryota; kingdom Metazoa; phylum Chordata; class Mammalia; order Rodentia; family Muridae; genus Tokudaia; species Tokudaia tokunoshimensis. The sequence continues at coordinate 41,337,563 of BTHU01000004.1, read as the reverse complement.
GTTTTTAGCAAATAATTTTTCTGGGAACATGATTTTAGGATATGTGAAATTTTCAAAACCCATGAAAAGATCTGAGATATGAAAAACCAGAGTAAGATGCCTAAAAGTATCAAAAATAAGAAGCTTTCTAGATAAAACTGAATAAAAGCAACACTTATTTCAAAGACCACTGGAGCCAGTCTCAGCTCATACACAGGTGATTTTTAATAGGTTCAGTTGAAGAGGACCAATTCTCTGTCTGCTCCTATAGCCAAGGAAGGTTTGAGTAGTGTTGTTCCACTAAGGATTCTGGGTGGGATATATTGAATGTGTCAGCCTCTGGGACTGTTACATGCCTCCTTGTTCCATATTACCTCAAAATAAATGGTGCCACTTGATCTTTGGTTATTTTGATGGTTCCTGTCAAAACTTCCATAAATGCAAACTCTTCAACTTTCATTTATTCATAGTCTTAAAATAACAGTAATCATTCACTATGTTCCCTTGTTCCAAACATCCTCAAAAGATACTTTCCTGCTTTTTCACCAAATAGTGTCATTCCTGAGAAAGCAGATTGTAGAATTAAGAATATGGATTCTTTTGTTCTGCCTCTCCTGCAGTTTTCAGCAATGTTTCATGCAGTAACTTACTCCAAAGTTTTGGAACTGACCATATTGGCTTAGATGAGAATAATAAGTTTACTTCCTAAGACAATAACCTGAAGCTGAGCAAAGATGGGTTACTTGCTGAATAAAGCAGCCTGCCTAAGAAAGAAACTATGTGATCAAACTCAAGAGAAACAGAGATGACAGTGTGAACTGAGTCCTGTCATGGCTTTATATTCTGCAGTCCCCATGGGACTCTGGGAATGGCCATATCGCCCCAAACCCTCTGAATTACTCTTGCCTCCAGATTCATAGCATGCTCTCCCCTGTGACACTGCCGGAAGTCAGATCCTGGCTCTGCTGCTTATCAGCTGTGTATCCGGTTAGTTTTCTGAATACATTGTTTTGTTTGCTCCCGTTTAAAAGAAGAGGTTGCTATGTAGCCTGGACTAACTTGCAACTTCCTGGCTCCAAGCTCCACCTCCAACACTGGGATTGAGGTATGTGCAACTATTACCAGCTCTAATTAATATCTTTATGATTCCATTTTCACCACTAAAAGGGAATGATAATGAAAATAGTAATAATGCCTTGGTTATAGAGATTTTGTAAAAATAAAATATTGTAAAACATGCAAGGAACTTAGAACCACATGCAGAATACACCAGATTACATGCCTAAATGTCAATATTATTCAACTTTGTTACAGAAATGTACATGCATATATATCAGATTGTTCTTACATTAGAGACTTGATCATATCATTTAAAATGGACACAGATATGTTTATTTAAGGTACTTCTTCATAATCTCTTCATAATAGATGGATAATATTCTCCACTATTTCTCCACAGAAACATAGGTTTTTGGAAGAAATCCAGCCTTGGACTATGCCAGGTTACAGAAGGCTGTGATGTTATCCAACCTTACATGATGGACATGATGCTTACATATACAGGTAATGTACAGAACACGAAGCTCTCTCAGATTCCTCTATCACTACCCCAAGAACGATTCTCCTATGCAATGTATGGACAAGGAACACAATAATTTTCTTTGAAGATTTGACTGAGTGAATACAAAATAATTGATTTTTCTTTTGATAATAAAACTTAATGGACTAAAGACAATTTCAAAACACATTTTGAATGAAATAATCATTAGTAGTAAACTACATTTTAAAGTAAAATGAAACTATAAACACATTGAAATCAACAAATGGGAAATCAAGTAAAGAATCAGTAAAAATAAAGCCAGTTATTACATAAACAAATCTTTTTTATTCTTTGAAACTTTGCATATTTCACAGTATATGTTAGGAGTCAGTAAGTTTAAGTTTGACCTGCATTGTAGAAAGCCTTTTTTAAAAATTCAGGGGTGAAAATGAGAGACTGCCAACACTCATAGCTCACTTCTCAGTACTTGCTATTTCAACTAATTATATGTATCAGGACCTTTATTGTGTGAGGATGTTTGCTGAGAAGTGCTTTTAAACTGGGTGTAATTGAACTGGACAAGGCATCAACGCCATTGTGAAGGAGTCTGTACTCTATAAAGAAACAATCTTGAACAAAATGCTAAGGCTGAAGATTCCTCCAATTACCTCTCTTGAGCCAATGAAGACAAAGACAAAATGGAAAGACTCAAATAAAATTCCTTCTAAATGTTTAGTTTGAATTCCTTCCTTACAAAGCAAGCAGAGTTCAGAGTACCCTGGCTGAGGCTAGCCATTCCCCGCACCTGCCCGTCATTATGATATAAGACAAACACAGGTAGTGGCCTTCCACCCATCCTAACATGGACTAAAGTAGAAAGGTGCTGTCTGGCAATGAAGGCAAAATCATAGAAATATCAATTATCAAATGATGCTTGCAGGGTCCTAGAAGAGGCAGTGGGATTTTCAAACAGCTGTGAAGCAGATAGCCAAGAATCCTCTTCTCAGAACATGAAAGAAGTACACAGCCATTTAGAGAAATCAATACAAACCTCTCTTTATGCTAGTATTAATGCCATAGACAAGCTTTACAAAAAGTTTAAGTTGCTTTTAATTATCTCAAGTAAATACTGAAGAGAAAGTGTTTGGGGTCTGAACAATGAAGAAATTAAAGTTTTGTAGAGAAATATAGCAAAGGAGGTAGTAATTATCTTATTTGATATGTGTGCCTTCCCCTCCAAGCCTTTGAGTGGGAATTCCAGACCCGTGTTAGCCATAATTCCCCCCACCTAGGGTGGCGCGCTTGGATCAAGGTGAAGTTCATGTTTTCCAGATATGCAAAATCTGAATTAATCAGGTGACCACTTAGCCGCCTGAGCAATGGAGTCAATGCCCCGCTGAGCAGTCAGACCAGTTTTCTTGAAAAGACCTTGGAATTTGGGGGCGGGTTCTCACCTGAAACTTTAAATTCCAAGTCCTCCATTTAACTTTGGGAACCTATTGTCTTGGTCTCCTTCTTCTCTTGCTGCCTTCCTATACATCCCCAGCTTCCCTTCCAGGTAACCTATTGAATGTAACTGCGGGTAGTTACAGATATGCATTTATTTGTGTTTAATGGTATTCAAACCAAATCTAATGAGAGGAGGATTTAATATTACTAAACCTTTTTTAAACATAATTCTGGATGATTCATCTATATTTTGATGTTTTTTATTATTAACAGCAAGAGATGCCATTTGAGAATTAAAACATAATTGGTAATATCGTAATGTTAATTACTTTTAATACTTATACCAGTAATTTGGTTGATGTTATAAAGCTTAAAATTCAACACAGTCCCTCTCCAAGGCGTTTGTTTTGTTTTGCAGTTAAAAATATCAACACTGATATTTCTTGTCTAATATAAATATTACAAAAAAGAGCTTTGTGATGAAAAGATCATGATTTAAAAATTATCATTTAAGCACTTTCAGCCTTCTCTTAGGAACCATTTATCAGTAATAGTTTATAAAATATGCATAATCATAACATTCGTTAAATAATAAATGGATGTTGATGCTTGTGGTTGAATTTTACAATGTTTTATGGGAAGAACATAGTGTTCCATCTCTTATTTGGAGGCCAGCTGGTTCTTGCACTAAGTGTGTGTCCTTGGAACACCTACTGCTGCAAAAGATCTCACCTGCTTACAGATGACTTGAGTTTCTTCAATTTGGTAGTCATTTTTTTTCTGAAATAATTGAGAAAACACTAACTAAAAAATGCTGCATACATCAAAGAGCTGCAAAAATTTAAGACAATTTTTTTAGAGAGTCATTGCTTGGGAGGTGGGTGAAGAAACCTAATGTAGCATGTTTTTGTGATTTTTTTTCTAGAGTATTTGTTTTTATGATCATTTTGAAAATACACTTTACTTTTACTTTAATTTTTTATATATCTATGTGTGTTTGTGCGTAGGTATGTTCATGAGAGAGCAAGTACTACAGAGGACAGAGATGTAGGATGCCAATGTGACTGCAGTAACAGGCAAGTGACAGCCAGTTGTAGGTGCTGAGGACCAAGTTTGGATCATTCACAAGAGTAGGATGTAATTTTAACTGCTAAGAAATGTCTCCAGCCCTATTCATTTCTTTTCAGAATGATACTTATAGTTGGAAACAAGAGATATATACAAAATTTATATGCCATAAATAAAAGAAAATTTAAAGTGTCAAAACATCCAGACTTAGACTATTTTGATGCATTCAATTTCTTCACTTTGTGTAGCTGTCTCTATTGCTCCTATCTATCTATATCTATCTATCTATCTATCTATCTATCTATCTATCTATCTATCTGTCTATCTATCTATCTTTCTATCTACCTATCTATCTCCCTATCATCTATGTATCTACTCTTATACAGGTTTAATAGCTTATTTTACAAAGGAAAAACATATTTTTGATATGAGACCACACTATGCATTTCTCTTGTAGCATTATGTAGATGTTGCTTTATCACACCACAAACTCAATTCCTTAAAGACAAAATATTGCTACCATCTTTATCACATTTGTAAATGTTTCGTAATGTTAAACATTGATTAGCATAATCATAGTTTCAGGGTCATCCCTTTGATCAACTGCAATACACGAACTTATTCTGGAAAAATAAGACACCACTTAATACTTTAAAGAAAATGTCTCTAAATACACATTAGCTTGGGAGATGATTACTTATTATCCTGTGCTTGACAAATCCTGACTGTTAAAGTATCTTCACGTTAATTGTGGGTTTTTAAGAGGGTGACAATCATGACTATAAGTGATATAGCTGGAAATATGAAGAAAAAACTTAGTTATATTTCCCTTGTGAGCTTTCAGATTTCATGTTAACTTGCTAGGTAATTGTTAAAAATCATCAGTTTAAAGAACTCCAAATTTCCTGAACTCTAGTTTCTATAGGACAAAAGTCTGGACATAGCTTAGCCAGTTTTTATACTTCCAAGTCTCACCGAGGTGTTACTAGGATTCTATTACAGGTGTGGATGAAGAAGAGATTGATTCCTAAGCCTTGTATGTCATGGATACAATTCATTTTCTTGCAGCAAGGGAATAAAGGTTACATTCTTGCTGGTGGCTATCCTAAGCTCTCTGATATTACTTACAGCTCCTTGGTACATGGTCTTCTTCCTAGATGAATGGCTTAATTTGCAGTAACTCACTGCTACAAAGCAGGACAGAGTTTCACAAGACAGGCTCACATGTAATATAACATGATCATGTGACTAGCATACCCTACTTTTACACTATTCCATCTGTTACAACCTCAATGAAAGCCTTGAAGCTTTTAAGTCTGACTCATTAGAGGAGCTTAGATTCTTCAGTAAAACTCCCATGAGTTTCAGATATTTCATAATTAAAATAGCTATGTTCATGATTTAAAAACATAGTTTTATATTGATGAATTTGAATGTCATCTTTAAGGCAAGAATAGATAAAAAGTGTGGGACCATGAAATATGTCCACATATAGAGGGTATCTCACATAACAATGTATCACTACAAGTTGTACCTGACAGATCAGTATCTGTCTTGCCAAACATTGGTGCGAGGGTACATAAGCTACTACAGGGGACAAATCTAGACTTTTGCCTCATACTTCAAATAGACAGTATTTGAGATTGAATTGTGGTACTAGGCTCTTAGAAAAGGTATAGAAATCTTTTTGTCACACCAGTACTGGTAAATACTCTTCACACTGAACACATTATTTAAATTTTTAGAAATCAAACTTCATTAAAATAAATCAATTTTAATAACAGACAGGGTATAATTAATTATTATCATATATATATATATATATATATATATATATATATATATATATATTCCTAAAGGTCTGGGCATAAAACACTACAGTAGGTGTTTAAGGTTATCAAGTAATAAAAACCAATGCAATGCCACATCAATAAGATAAAGAGTAAACAAGTTAGAATATACTTTCAAAATGCATTCTACTCAGTTAAAGACACATACAAAGACTATACTTGACAAAGTTTTGGCTATAGTTCTAAAAATACATTGAGGGAAAAATCTAGATATGAAAGTATATATACTGCCTTTATCCATGTATAGGAACTTATAGTCGCAAAACATGAATCTGTTGTGCTAGAAACCATGGAGGCTGTAACTGTGAAGGGTGTGTGACTGTCTAGAACAGTGGCTCTCAATTGTCGTCTTTCTGTGACCCTTTAATTCAGTTCCTCTTATTGTGGTGACCTTCAACTATAAAATTCCATTGCTACCTCTTAACTATAACTTCTACTGTTATGAATCATAATGTAAATTAAATATCTATGATTTCTGATGATCTTAGGTGACACCTATGAGTGGGACATTTGACCCCACCAAGAGGTGGTGACCCATAGGTTGAGAACCATTGATATATAAAAAATCATGAGCAAGCAGCCTTATTTATAATAGCCAGAAGCTGGAAAGAACCCAGATGTCCCTCAACAGAGGAATGGATTCAGAAGATGTGGTATATTTACACAATGGAATATTACTCTGCAATTAAAAACAATGAATTCACGAAATTCCTAGGCAAATGGTCAGAACTTGAAAATATCATCCTTAGTGAGGTAACCCAATCACAAAAGAACACACATGGTATGCAGTCACTGATAAGGGGATATTAACCCAGAATCTCTGAATACCCTAGATACAATTTGCATATCAATAGATTTCCAAGAAGATGGAAGGAGAGACCCCTGATCCTGGAAAGACTGGATGTAGGGGAATGCCAGGACAGAGAAGCGAGAGGGGGTTGAATGGGGAAAATAGGGAGGGAAGGGGGCTTATGGGACTTTCGGGGAGGGAGGAAACGGGAAAGGGGAAATGATTTTGAATGTAAATAAAAAAAACCTTAGAAAATAAAAAAAAAAAAATCATGAGCAAAGATGCCAAGGCAAATTTTGGGCTTAATTTCTTCTCTAATTGGAAGATAGCTATATAAATATGTAAATCTCAACTGAGATTTACATGTTCACTTGAAACTTGTATGTGTCACTGTATGTAAATTAAGCAATTTAATTCAAGATCCTGTCTCATGTGTCACTGCTTTACCAATTCATGACTTGGTCCTCATGGTAGTGTTCAGTTTCTTTTGACTGATGCTATTCCCATTTTCATTGTTCCAATGTCTTCTTTGTTAGTTTCTAGACAATTACTAAATTTGTGGCACTCTTCACTGAATTTGTGACATTATTCTATCATGACTGTCCTGACAAAGACAAGCTGCATTGTACTCTGATGCTGCTCATCCCACTCTGGATTCTAGAATTAGCAATCCTTTAACCTATTTTCTGCACTGAAATACTAAGGAAACAGAGTAGCAAGAAGTTAAGCACACAGTACAATGCAGAACAACTACTCTCAACACAAACTTAGGTGTCCAACTCATGCCAATGTAGTTCTTCTCAACAGTACTATTTGCAAACAATACCTTCTCATTGTAAGGTTGGGAGTAGGTGAGAAAAGAGAGATAGTGGCAGAGAATAAGCCAAAAAGCTCCAATGGCTCCTCTGGTAGCCTCACTTCATAAGGAAACACATACATGTGTATATGTTAGTTTGTTTCTATTGCAAAACTACTCTATCCAAACAACTACACAAGCATGCAAAGTTGCATCAATAGAAATTTTATCTTGAAATTGTTTCATTTTGGACACACCCAATGCTTTTTAGCATCTATGGTGTATTTTTCCATGTAGTTACTGAAATATATAGTATATATGTAAGTTAAAGATGCCTCGATTGGATTTCTGTCCTTAGTACAGTAGTGTATGTGACTGAAGATGGGATAGTCTGTCAAAGAGTACATGGTCCTTCATTATCAAAACTCTGCTTAAGAAAGCTTGCTAATGAGAATAGTGAGAAGGGAGAGGATGTTGACTAATGAATCCTAGGATTGCAATATGGTAATAAGTAGTGTGAGATAGAAAGAGAGAGAGAGAGAGAGAGAGGTGGGAGAGGGGAGAGGGAAGAGGGAGAGAGAGAGAGGTGGGAAAGGGAGAGAGTGACACAGAGAAACAGAAACAAACAGAGAGACAGGCAGACAGACTGTGACAGAGACAGAGATTTCAATGAGTTTGCTCTGATTTTTGACATTTATTTCATGATATTCTATAAAGTGCAATTATACAATATTTAATATAAATGGAATTGTTTTCTTTTAAACATAGTCAGCTTCTCACCCTTACTGTTAACATACCATGCAGATGTAGAAAGTTTCCAATGAAGATATGTAAAAGAATATGATCACCACAGAGGCTTTGAGACAAAGTTTTTAAAAATTGAATTTAAAGGGTAATTCATCCTAGTAACTATAAGATTTTACTATGAATTCTATTCTCTTGGGAGTTGACAAATTTCAAAATTTAGATCAAACTCTAACTATATTGCCATGTGTTTGATAAGCATTATGTGTACATGCCTTTTATATGTTATCTACTAATCATTTGTCTATATGATTCCTAATACCAGATTGAGAAATATTAATCTATGTCCCAAGGACACATTTAGCATTTACAGTAAATAGTAATGTAAATTGTCTTAAGGGATCAAAATATAGAAGGCACAGCAAGTAAATTTCCAAATTGCATTCCTCTATTTTTTGGATAAGTAAAAAGAAAAATAGAATAAATTAAATGATAGAGATATATGATAAAATAACTTTAAAGATTTCACTGTAGAATAAAGCAATTAAAAGGGAAACAAAGCATTTATCATTAAAGAGCTAAATAATCCCAAGTCCTTTTTAGTATCATGCCAAGATTTCTGTAATTGCTGCAATCCAATGGTATAATAGCACAATGCTAGAAAAATTCGCAGTAACATTGCAATCTCCAACAGTGTGCATCTATCCACTTATGTGGGAAGAGAGAAAGAAAGCTTTTGTACCACAGTCCTTCAGGGGTATGGAGGTGCTGTGGGAGAGCATGAGCTTAGTCAAACCGTGCAATGTTAATTCCTCGAGATAATCTTTACTGTTCAAGATTGCTGTCAATGTGTCATTGAGCATAGGAAGGGAGGATGGCAGGGTAACTGGGCAGGGGTCACACGATTCTTGCTAATGACCAGAGCTCACACTTCTCAATGAGTTATGCTCAAGTGGAAAAGTGTGTCTTCTCACTTCCAGGTCAGAACAGCTTTGTGTTCTTCAACTTTAACGACAGAACTAAATGGAGCTCTTGCAGGACCAATTGGAGAACTTGCAGAAACTCAGAATTCTGACCCTATTACCAATTCAACTGGTCCTGGTGGAAATCCCAAATGTGTGTGTCTAAAAGGTGTTTAGGCAAATTTGTGGCTGCTATTTGATTAAATTTGAGAACAGACTATTTATAAATAATATATGGTACTGCCCAGCTGTAACAATTATAATGCTTCTCCATTTTTTGTTACAATGAATTGTGGCCATTCTTAGTCCATGTAATAAGATAAGAACATCCCAGAGTGATTCTCTCCATGTAGTTTCACTATGGGACTGATAATCTAGAGCATATTTCCCCTATGCTTAGAACCCTGGTTATCAGAGGCATAATATGATGAATTTTAACACAGCCCTTTCCCATGAATACTAAGTGAAAGTAGATTTATTTCCAAATATTTTAGTATGAATATCAGAACATGTGTGTAAAGACACTTAGTTGTACCAAGAAATTAAACTGATTATATTGCTTAAGGCATCTCGTTAGATGAGAAATTTAAATTATGTTATGTACCAGGCAAAAGCAATGTACATTTGGTATTCTTTGGATGACAATTCTCAGAATGTACTTAATAACTGGAGAAATAGTGTCCCTGAATATACCAACAGTCATCCAGAAATTGTGGAGGTTTGAAGAATTTACAATCTAAAGCAGTGAAATAAATGCAAACTTAGAAATGGAATTAAATGGATCACTAGAAACTTCATAAGCCTTTCATACTAAGAATTAAGTGTCTGATATTAAGACTTCCCTTGGTTATTGAATTCAAAGCCTGGCTCAATTGTATTTAGTGGCTAATGGCACTACATATACATATATATATATATATATATATATATATACATATATATACACACACATATATGCATATATGTGTATATATATATGTATATATATATATATATATGTATATAGGTCTTCTGTAGAAAACTTTGATAGTTCCATGTAGCCTTCTGTAGACATTTTTCCATTTCTTTATACCCTCACTCTCTTTTGGAGAGTTGACAGTTTTAAGTACCTTAATTTTATATACGTCTCTTGTAATGCACAAGACAAAGCAAGACTGTGTAATTCACAACCCACATAGGCAAGAATGATGTCTTTTTTGTTATAAGTCAGAACTGTTGCTTCTTCAACAGTTTTATTTTTCAAGGTTAGTAGCTAAATAGTTTTAGCCTTTACTTTTATGTATTCATTTTAAAAGTATTAAAATTTCTCTCCCTTCCCTCCTGTGATATGTGGTGTGTGTGTGTGTGTGTGTGTGTGTGTGTGTATGTGTGTTTGTGTTTGTGTGTGTGTGTGTGTGTGTGTATGTGTGTGTATGAACACTTTTCACTGTATGAGTGAATGTCAAGAGGACAATTTGTGGGAGTCAGTTGTCCCCTTCTAACAAACAAGTTTTAAGGAATAAACTATATTTTCAGGCTTGTTAGGAAGCATCCTCACTGAGGTATCATCTTTTCAGTCTATATTCTTTAACATTTCTAATTTCAGCTAGATGAAGGTTAGTAAGCAACTAATAAATGCACTGTAGGAAATGTAGAAGCAAGATGCATATTCGTAGTTTTCAAATGTGAGCTTAGTTGTATTTTTGAGGTAGGTGGAATGAGGGTTCCCTTTATAACAGTGATTTTGTCTTATGCCATGTGAACCAACCCAGTGTACTCGGAAGTGATATTAAAATTGGAAAACAGAACCTGAAGGAAAAGCTTTGCACACACAGTGCACACAGTGTACACAGTGCAAAAATGACTTTTAATAAGTCATTTTTAGAGATAAAAATATTTAAAGATAGTGCCGAAGTGTCATGCATCAAAATGGAAGGGTGGAAACTACAGGCTCAAGATGACAGGAAAATCTCTCTCATAGCCCCCACCCAGAAGGAATGCAAACTTACTCTCTCCTAACCAGTCTTTTACCACTACTCCCTCTGTATCTCCATCTCTCTGTTTCTGTTTTTCTCCTCTCCTCTGTTTCTTACTCTGTCTTCCCTATTTATTCCCAATTGTATGGAATTGCAGATACATACCACAATACCTGGTTGACATTTTAATTTTAGTTTAATGAAATGCATGCAAAAATTTATTTGTTTATTTTATTCTCTCTCTCTCTCTCTCTCTCTCTCTCTCTCTCTCTCTCTCTCTCTCTCTCTCTCTCAACTTTCATGCACCACAGTAGTACTGAGGTGCATGAAAGTTTATGGTCCAAGGAAGAGTTTCATGAGTTGGCTCTCTTGCTCTCTTCTGCCATCTTGTGGTACTCGGTAATAAAACTGAGAACTGCTGGCCTACACAAAAGCCAGGCTCCTCTACTTGGTGAGTCATGTTACCAGCTTCATGAAGGACTTCGATGTAAACCTTAAGATTATAAATTTGCATAGTTTGTTAAGTTGGAGACAATTTGTTATAGCAGCAACTAGCAACTAATACTATTACTATAATTTAAATTAATAAGTGACCTGCTCACCCTAAAAGGATGCTGCCTTCATTACTTTTTTATCGCTGTGACAAAATGTCACAATCATGGTTATACAGTGTGAGAGTCCATCCATGACCACCATCATGGAAGGCAACATGGCAGCATGTAATGAATGTAACAGGTGCTTCTTTCCTTATCTAGAAGGACTAGAGGGAGTGTGACACAAGCAAGTATCACTCGAGGTCATGGAATCTCAGCTGAGAAAAATCCTCCATAAGCAAGCTTGTTTGGAATTTTCTTAATTAGTGTTTGATGTGGAAAAGCCATGTGTATTGTGAGTGGTCCTGGATTCTATAGGAAAGCAGGCTGAATGAGCCCTATGAGGATACCAATAAGCAACACTCAACTTGACAAGCCCTGCTCATCTTTACCTTCCATTATAAGGATCAACTGAGAGCAGACTATTCAAAACAAGCAATGGTCTTGGTACTCTGAGCTTGTCTGAGTGCATTATGAATGATGTACTTTGCCTACTAGGACATAGGCAGCTGCTGCTTTACTAAATTGCAGATGTATGGGTTAAACTTGTTAGATGAAATAAGTGGAATTCAGTTACAATTTCCTCTCTTATGCAGCATCTCCATGTGTAAACTCTTAGATAATAATAAGACTGAATATCTTTTAGAGAAAAATATTCAAGGTAACTCATGTCTGGGAAAGATTCTGAATCCAACATGAACAATCAGAGGATGCCAAAAGACAACCCACTCTAGTCTATCAGATGTGACAATAACGGCGATGTAAACCTGAAGACAAAGATTTACAACTGAGGAAGAAGAGTATATTTTGTAAGGCTGACTATAATATTTGCATATTTGTTATAAAAGCATAGATTTCTTTGAGTGGTCTCTCATTCCCTGAATGCCACAGGGGCCTGGAGAGCTGAGTGTATTTTAAATGGCAATAATTTCAATGACAAGTTTCAGCAGGCTGCACTGTATCTGCATTGAGGCAAAGCAGTTATCTTCTTTCCCCAATTTAGGAAGGAATAGATGCATAGATTATTGATTGTGCAGATTTTAATAATGGTAGAGTATTTATAATTGTCACAATAATAACAGGAAAGCATCTCATAAACAAAAGTGAGATTTATTTTAATATGAAGTATGAGAACAAGTAATTCCAAAAATAAATGGCCTAAGAGAATACCTTGGGTATCTTTCTTAGTTCGCTTCCTGTAGCCATGATAAAGCACTCTGGCCTAAAGAACATGGGGAGGAAAGTTTTTATTTCAGGTTACACTTCTAGGTGACAATCCATAGCTGAAGAGGAAGGGAAGTGATTTAAGCAGGCAGTGAAAAATAAACCATGGGAGACTCTGCCTACTGGTTCATTTTTTGGCTTGTTTAACTAGCTTTCTTGTGCAGTTCAGGCCTACCTGCATAAGGATGGCCTGAACTTCTCACATCAGTCGATCAAGACCCTCCCCCGTAGTACATGTGGCCATATTCTGATTTTAAAAAAAGAGATAATTCTTCAATTGAATCTTCCCTCTTCCTAGGTGACTTTACATGGTGTCAAGTTGGCAGCAAAAGCTATTTAGCACAGAAACCAGATGAGCACAAGCAATAGTCCTTCCAGTTCTATCTGTGTAATTGTTCGAATCACAGTATTGCTACAGTATACAAACACTGACTGCACACTATGTCATTACTGTGTCATTACTCATTAGGCAGTGGGAACACCAAAGTGAATTTTTAGTATTTCTCCTGAGATAAAACAAGAAACATAGACATATCTCCAAGTAGTTCAGCATAAATACTAGAACATGAATTTATTTTTAAATATAGCAGATTGAAACAAATGAATTGATTATGCTGGATGGGGTGTCTATTAAAGCACAGTAATTGAGTAAATAAGATTATACCAGACACTGAAAAGTAAGGTAAGTTTGATTTTTAAATGATAATTTTAAGTATATCATCTAGATATTGGAAAACTAATATTTCTGAGTGCACCTTCAATACTTTTGCTTATTTAGAAACTTAATGAGTTTGTGATTTGAAGCCAAATAATGGTCTTAGGCATCTAATTCCAGCACTCTGAGGACTGAGGCAGGAGATTAATCATAACTTTAAAATCTGCCTAGACTACACAGTAAGACCTTGTCTCAAAAAGAAAGATTTTTAAATGTAACATGGAAATGTTGTGAAAATCTTTATTGAATATTAAGTCCTATGATTAATAATTTCCTAACTTGTTTCACAGAATGACACTGTGTGTATGCTGGCAGCTCTCCAGTCACATTTCTGGCCAGATTCTTGATAAATATAGTTACTATCTAGGATGAGTGAAAGTATAGCCTGTACTACATTTGACATAGAAAAAAATACATTTTGCAGAAATAGGTTTAGTACTATGTAGTTTGGGGCTGCAGGTTAGATAATAGCAGAGAAAAGGCTCATTGGATGAAAGCTATAAGCACATTTTTTAATATTCCAAACAGATTTATTTTCTTTCTGAGATCATATACAAACTGTTTTATTATTGTCTTTGTAGGGTGAAACAACATTTTAAATATTAGCTGTATGGCATTCTCTGAATTGTCTGAATTTCAACAATGTTTTTAAATTTAAAGGTATCTTTATTCTCCCACCACTCTTAGAGTCACTTCATAAGTCAAGATTAAGATCAAAGAGCTGCAGGATCAATGTGTTTTAGAGTTAAACACTAAGACAGTGGTTGCCTGTGCTTGAGTGAGTGGGGGTTGGAAGAAAACCCATAGTCTCTTTTGTGCTTGGGATGCCTCTTCCTCTTCCAGTTCTTGATCTGCTTGGCTGATAAAACTGTTCATTGTCCTGGGGCTAAGATGCGGTGTGCAAGCATAACCATCATGCCCCTCAAAGGATGCTTACGACTGGATTTTGAAAAATATTTAAAAATGTTAGAAGCAAAGATCATATGACATGCTTGTCACTTGTCTATATACTGCTGTGAGGTCTCCATTTGAAGTCTCGCCAGAAGTGATGCAGCCTGAACAAGGTATCTATCATCTTGGCAGTTTTTTTTATTGCTGAATAAGATGGCCTGTACACAAGAAAGATGCTTGTTCATGTGTAATGGAGCCCATAGTTGTCAAATGTTCTGTCTTCCTAACTTGTCTTCTGAAAAATTTAGAGAAAACTCAGCAACAATATCTGCCTCTATACAGTGTCTGAAAAGTCTAAGTCAGCCTGGTAACATACTTTTTTCATTTTTCCACAAACAAATAAACAAACAAAATTTTTGAAATATCTTTAGAGAGGAGTCTTGAATGTTTTGGTTGATCTATTGGTACTGCCCCTTTAATTAGTGTCACATTTTGTTTTAGGGAAGCATATGTGTCTCTTCTTATTATGAACCTGCTGGGCTATGTCATGTCCTTGTCATGCATGGGTTGGTCTCCAACCCTTCCTAAGTCACTCAGAAGAATTTCTACCTCACCTCCCACTGCTAAACTGTGTCCTGGATACTCAAGGTTACACATAGCCTGTCATTTCCATGGCAGCAGATAGAGAATTATTTCATGTTGCTTCAACCGTCACATTTTTACTGAAAATGTAAATGCTCCTAAGTGGTCCATTATGCTGCGTGTGAAGATGAACATAAGAGAGAGTTATACATGTGGGAAGAGCTTTGAGGAAGCAGGAGCTCCTCGAAGCAGTATGCTCTGTACAGAGAAAACGGCTGCTTCTCTGTGTTGGAGGGAGGGTGGGTTCCAGCTTGAGAATTTGATCCATTGACATCTGACTTTTCTTCTTCAAGACTTTTATTTCTATATAAAAGCCAGCATCAAAGCCTGTAAGCCACTATCCGACTGTAAATTCACTCTGAACTGGGATGCACGGCATATTGTGAAGTCAGAATTGACTTTTACTCAGAAGGTCTGAACTGAACAACGTGCCTGATGATTCTCCAAAGAGAAGTCAGGGTTATTCTACCCTGGAGAGGACTTACTAGCAATGTTCATTGGGGAATTGAAATGATTTCTTTGAAAAAATTATAGTTTTTAATTGTTATGCTTGATCAAGCATTTCTTTTCTTTTGTTTGTAATTATTTATTTTATATATTTTTTTTAAATTTACATTCCAAATCATTTCCCCTTCCCCGTTTCCTCCCTCCCTGAGAGTCCCATAAGCCCCCTTCCCTCCCTCTTTTCTCCATTCAACCCCCTCTCGTTACTCTGACCTGGCGTTCCCCTACATCCAGTCTTTCCAGGACCAGGGGTCTCTCCTTCCATCTTCTTAGAAATCTATTGATATGCGGATTGTGTCTAGGGTATTCCGAGATTCTGGGTCAATATCCCCTTATCAGTGACTGCATACCATGTGTGTTCTTTTGTGATTGGGTTATCTCACTAAGGATGATATTTTCAAGTTCTGACCATTTGCCTAGGAATTTCGTGAATTCATTGTTTTTAATTGCAGAGTAGTATTCCATTGTGTAGATATACCACATCTTCTGAATCCATTCCTCCGTTGAGGGACATCTGGGTTCTTTCCAGCTTCTGGCTATTATAAATAAGGCTGCTATGAACATAGTGGAGCATGTGTCCTTATTGCATGCAGGGAAAGGCTCTGGGTATATGCCCAGGAGTGGTATAGCCGGATCCTCCGGGAGTGTCATGCCCAGTTTTCTGAGGAACCGCCAGACTGCTTTCCAGAGTGGTTGTACCAGCTTGCAATTCCACCAGCAGTGGAGGAGTGTTCCTCTTTCTCCACATCCTCGCCAACAACTGCTGTCTCCTGTGTTTTTGATCTTAGCCATCCTGACTGGTGTGAGATGGAATCTCAGGGTTGTTTTGATTTGCATTTCCCTAATGACTAAGGATGATGAACATCTCTTTAGGTGCTTCTCAGCCATTAGATATTCTTCAGGTGAGAACACTTTGTTTAGCTCTGTACCCCATTTTTAATAGGGTTACTTGCTTCTCTGGAGTTTAACTTCATGAGTTCTTTGTATATATTGGATATTAGCCCTCTGTCGGATGTAAGGTTGGTAAAGATCATTTCCCAGTTAGTTGGTTGCCGCCTTGTCTTTTTGACACTGTCTTTTGCCTTGCAAAAACTTTGTAATTTAATGAGGTCCCATTTGTCTATTCTTGATCTTAGAGCATAAGCTATTGGAGTTCTGTTCAGGAAATTCTCCCCTGTGCCCATATGTTCAAGGTTCTTACCTAGTTTCCCTTCTATTAGTTTCAGTGTGTCTGGTTTTATGTAAAGATCTTTGATCCACTTAGAATTGAGTTTAGTGCAAGGAGATAAGAATGGGTCAATTTACATTCTTCTGCATGTTGACCTCCAGCTGAGCCAGCACCATTTGTTGAAAAGGCTATCTTTTTTCCACTGGATGGTTTTAGCTCCTTTGTCAAAGATCAAGTGACCATAGGAGTATGGATTCTCTTCTGGGTCTTCAATTCTGTTCCATTGATCTACATCCCTGTCACTGTACCAATACCATGCGGTTTTTAACACTATTGCTCTGTATTACAGCTTGAGGTCCGGGATACTGATTCCCCCAGAGGTTCTTTTACTCTTGAGAATAGTTTTAGCTATTCTGGGTTTTCTGTTATTCCAGATGAAGTTTTGAATTGCTCTTTCTAACTCTATGAAGAATTGAGTTGGGATTTTGATGGGGATTGCATTGAATCTGTGTATTACTTTTGGTAAGATGCTCATTTTTACTATATTAATCCTGCCAATCCATTTCTTAATAAATAAAATGAGAGGAACTCATCTCATTGTTACTCTTTTATTGAGGCCTCCTGATCAACATGCAAAGTAACTCCATTGGAAACTCAAGGAAAAACAGTTCCTTTACCTTCCAATATAAAAGGTCTTTTATTACAGATTCTTTTCTCCTCATGGATCTAGACTGCAGCTTCGGAACCTAAGTTAGTATTAGTGGCATCCATGCTTCCTAACAGTGAGCTTTTCCTTGATCTCAACTTTTTCAGTCTCTACCATAAGACTGTCATCTATAGTAAAAAAATAACTTTACCAACAAAGAAATGCAGATGCTGAATATCCTTGAAAGTAAAAACTTTGCCTTTACTCACTGATGAATAAGAATTAAAACATGACATGTCCAACACAAATCCTTCTATGAAAATTTAATTTTAAGGAGTAGAAACAGTTATAATTGCTTATGTGGACTGCAAGACAATGCTACACTCTTCAAAGAACAATGAAAGGGAGAGTCAAATGGGAGAAGTAAGGGAAGAGAGGAGGAGAGGAAAGAAGAATAAAGAAAAGAGGAAAAGTGGAGAGAGGAAGAAAGAGAGAGAGGGAGAGAGAGAGAGAGAGAGAGAATAGAGGATAGATATCTGGGTTTCCAACTGACTGAATTTTAATGCTTTGTGTATATGAAGGGTGGACAGTATATGTTCACTGTTTAAATCCTGCATCACTAGGTTTACTTTCTACTGTATGCAGGTTTTTGATATATTATGTAAGAGGCAAATTTAGCATCAGTAAAGCTTTGCTAGCAAAAAAAAAATCCCTTAGCTTCCTTAGTGGAACCTACATAAAGGATTTCACCACCTGGGAGTCCTTATCTATTCACCAGTTCACGTTTATGCAGGAAGATGTAGAATATATTTTTCAAACTTCTCTCTATGACTAAAATAATTTCTCATTTAAAGGGGTGAACAATAATTGATTCTGGCATGTAAATTTTGAGATTCTTAAAGATCAAACAGTGAGAAGTCTCAGAGCATTAAGGAGGGGCTTCATGAGCTGGCAGTGACCTTTGGGTTAAGTGCTGGTCTGCAATTCATGAAGTAGACTCCACCAAAGGTTTATGTAACAGGATGAAAGCTGTTTCTGAAATTAGCTGTATATTCAGGGCACGGTTTAATAATTCACTGTGGAAAATGGAATAAATATGCATGGAGAAGACAGCTGGCCCTTTGGGAGGCTGGTAGACAGTTTGATGTCAGAGTAACACCAGGTGTCAACCTTTAAGAGAACAATCAATAAAAGGTATATTAATTCTTCACATATATTTCCTGTATAGTTTCACCAGTGTTATCCATCAGGCATAGAGTGACAAGACAAGTTGTTCGATGCACAGAAGCTGGAATGCAGGCATAGGGAAGGTTACTACTTAGCCTGCTCTGACTTAATGCAAGGGACTAGTGACATCTGATTATGTGGCAGAGGAGCAGAAGAGTGGCAACCAGATGTGATGTGGACTGGGGAATTAGATGACCCCAGAACTAATTGTAATGATGTGTAGGGCCTAAAGCACAAATACCAAGAGCCTAGCTCTTAACAAGAGTCTCTGTGCATGTGTTCTCAAGCTACTTAATGATACACATGCTTAGCGCTCTGGTAAACATCATGAGAGAAAGGAGAAGGTAGTGTGTGACTTCTGCATTTTAATTCAGAAGAATATTTATGCAGGGTTATAAAATATCCAAACTTAAAACATTCGATCTTTACAAATTCAGTAACTTAATTATGTGTTGTAATTAGTAATTAATAATTATTCAAGAGAAAGTCTTATAAATCAGACTGTTTCCTCTCTGCATGTCATGCAGATAAGGTACAGTAATAAAAACTACCAGCTTCATCTGAAGCAATAGGAATCAAACTCTGGGCCTCATTTTGCTAAGGAAGTGCTCTAATACTGAAGTGCAGCCCCATAATTCCATGAGTAAATATTATTTTGCAATTACATTTTAAATTAAAAGTACAAAATAAGATAAAAATAAAATAATGTGTTTGTGTAAAAAAAGGGGAAGAAAATTGTATCACTGAATTAGAAGTGTTGGCAGAAAGTGAAAACATTTCTAAAAATTCATTTTAGACTACTGCAACAAGCTAATAAATGTAAAAATGAAGAATCGAAATTGTACTCACTCTAAATATATACTTACTAGAGTAGTAAAAGTTCAAAAGTTCAAGAGCAGCATAAGCTATGAGGACACACACAGAGATAAAGGCTCTATTCATCACTAGACGGGACACAATATATTTAGATGTTCTATCAGCAACTTTGGAGGCCAATTTGACATTTTATTGCAAAAATAACCATACTAGTATAGTAAAATCAGCTATTGTGGTCTGTGATGAATTGAAAATCCATGTTTACAACACTTACAACCCAAATTAATTAAAAATATTCACCCATAGTACACATTGAACAGAAATGTTCACAGTAGGTTCTTTCATGACTGAAAAATACGTAGATGATCCTCATTATTTGAAGTAATAAACTGCATTTATCTCTAAAATGGAGGAAATGTTTAAATGAGGAAATGCAAGCAATCACACTCCAAAATCTTTCTTTGGTTCTCTATTGAAGTCTTATAGTCTCAGTGATGCACTCAGCATTTGTGACACATAAATTACCACAGGCATATGCATGTTGCTTTCCTGTTCTGTCCTCTAGCATCACTGAAAAGAGTTTCTGAAAATATATTCAGTATGAAAATACACAGACTACCTTGGGCATCACTCCAAAGTAGAACGTCAGGGATGTAGGCTGGTGAGGGCTAACAACATTCTAAACTTCTATAATAGGAGGAGGTGGTCAAACAAAGAAGTTAGATACTTATGTAGGGACTGTTAAGACAAAATACAAAGGAAATATCTGTGATGATGTAATGTATTTACACCAGTGCTGTCAAACATAGTAGTTATAGATGCATGAAGCTAGTTACTAGCAATGTAACTAGTTATGCAAAATTGAAGTATCACTACAGTAACTAAGAAAATGAAAGGTTAATTTATTTCACATTAATTGAAATTGAAATTAGAAGAGCTATTAGATGTGGATAGGGAACCAAAATTGATTATAAAGCTTTATGAAATGAAATGCAAGGTTATGAAATTGGGCTTCCAAGTCCACTTCTGTGCAAATCACAGGAGATAGGAATAACAAACAAACTAAAACAAAAAACACAGGGTTTACTCTGGTAGAAGCAAGGTACTAGAAGAGAAGTATTATCATAATCTACTCAGAAGATCACAAGACTAGATGGGAAACTGAAGACAAAAGCCAAATATAGATCTGAAGAATGGAGAAGATAAGAAAGTGACCACCACGTCATTGTGTGCATTGCATCAGCATGGAGATGCATGGGTTAGGAAAGAAATTGACTTAAGGTGGAACAAAGACTCAGATTTGAATTATTTGAGGTAGCCAGGGGTTCTAGAGAAACTGAAAGCTAGGTGGTATATTTCAGAGTGAGTTCAAAATTTAGGGAGAGCATGAAAATAATACATGAAAGCGAGATAAAAGTTCATTAGTAACCAATGAACTCACAGAAATCAAATACTGAGTTAGTTTGTGTGTTTACAATAAGAAATTTGTAAGAAAATTTAGTAAAAACATGAAAGACAAAAAAAGATCATATTTATTTAGATATTGTATTTAATTTTTTAATTTAAATTGGTTTTGAGGATTTCATCCATGAGAACTATATTTACATAATTTCTCCTTCTTGTTTCCCCTCCAAGTCTGCCTTTCCTCCCATGTCTACCAACATCCTTTACAATTATTGACCTCTTCCTTTATACATACATACAAGTATATTATATATTTTATATCATATATAAAAAAACATGTGTGTAGTGTAGTTTGTGTGTGTGTGCTTGTGTGTGTGTGTGTATGTGTATGTGCGTGCGCGCATGCTCAAAATCTGCTGAATCCATTTAGGGTTGCTCCTATCTTTACGTGTTTAGGGTTGACCACTTGGATTGTACAATAATATATCAGAAGCTCTTTACCTGGAGAAAACTGATTCTCCCTCTCCCAGCCACCAGTAACTGTCGGTAGCTTTTCATCTAGTGGTAGAAGATCATGGTTTTCCTCATCCATATTGGCATTTCAGCTGGGGTTGTCATTATTCTAATCTTGCTTAGGCAACCATATTATTGAGATTTGGTGCATGTAGCTTCCCAGTCATATAGTCATATATAGAAGTCACTATTTCAAGCACAGATGCCCTGACACTTACAATCTTTCTGCTCCCCTTACCACAGTGTTTTCTCATCTTTAGTTGTAGGAATTGAATTGTATATGTTTCCACAAGAATTAAGCACCACATAGTTTGTTATTGCTACAATTTTACTAGTTGTGAATTCATGTAATTGTCTCCATTTGTCTGCTGCAAAAAGAAACTCTTTTGATGTTGTGTGACAGCTAGGATAAGTATTTAGAATGCAGTTAGAAATTATACTGGTAAGGAAAGAACGTGACAGTAATAGGTTCTTATCAAGGGCCCATGACTTCACTAGTCATGGGTAGTTGGCAAGGTTTATAGTACCTAGGCAACTCAATTCCTTTCTACTGAATGGATCCAAGTAGACAGTGTTGGTTACTGTCAAGATATGAGTGCTACCATTGCACTTTTAAGGATATAACATATATATATATATTTACTGTTCTTAGATTTTATGCTTTTTCAGGACAATTGATCACACGGTATTCTAAGCATTTTTTACATTCCATAGGTTCATAGTAAATTTAAGGCAATAGTTTATGTCATATTATCAGTAAGACTTAAGGAATTACAGCAGAATTGTTTACATGTCTTTCCATTAAAACTAGTACCTGACTAAACATCCATTTCCTGTTACTAGCTCTTTAAGTGTTTTTTAAGGTGATGTGTCAGTTTTCTTTTCATCACCATCATCATCATCATCATCATCATCATCATCATCATCATCATCATTTTTTACAGTACTACAGTTGCCCCTCTTGATCACCCCATAG
Source organism: Tokudaia tokunoshimensis (assembly GCA_036184795.1). NCBI lineage: Eukaryota > Metazoa > Chordata > Mammalia > Rodentia > Muridae > Tokudaia > Tokudaia tokunoshimensis. The sequence continues at coordinate 41,315,111 of BTHU01000004.1, read as the reverse complement.
TTCCTCATCCCATTCCTCCCCACCCCCACATCTCCAAGAATATGTTCTACCCTACCAGGAGCACCCCCCCCCCGCACTACCTGGGACCTCAAGTCTTTCAAGGGTAAAATAGTGTCATTCATATCTTGTCAGTATCCAATACTGTCTGTTTGGATCCACTCAGTAGAAGGAATTGAGTTGGCTAGACATATCTTCTCCCTTGAGGCCAGGCCCGGCAGTCCTCTGCTATATATGTGTTGGAGAGCCTTGGACCAGCTTATGTATGTGGCATGGTTGGTGGCTCAATGTCTGAGAGATCTCAAGGGTACAGGTTAGTTGAGATTGCTGGTCTTTCTAGGGGTTGCCCTCCTCCTCGGCTTCTTCCAGATTTCCTCTAATTCAACCACAGATATTCCTGACTTTGATCTAATGGCTGGGTGTAAGTATCTGCATCTGTATCACTCAGCTTAATTTTGGGCCACTCAGAGGATCACTATGTTAGGCTCCTGTCTATAAACACACCATAGCATTAGTAATAGTGTCAGGCCTTGGACCCTCCCCTTGTCATGGATTCCAAGTTGGGTTGCTCAATGGACCACCTTTCCCTCAGCCTCTTCTGTTTAAAGCAATAATTTTTGTATCATAAGTTAGCATGGTTTTGTCAAGAGACAAATTATCTGCCTTGTGTCTTATTGTTTTGAAGTCTTATATAGATAGATAAGTCCATTGTATATTTTCTGTGCTTACACCAGTGGGTTATTGATGCAGTTTGCATGTTTTACAGCAGGGTGACATTATTGACTACCTTTCTCTATTGACACCTTGAATAGCTCATCTGCATAGTATGACAGCTAGTTATCAGGACAGAGGCTTTCAGATTAGCTCAAACATGATTCTTTCAAGTTCTGTGTCTGGAATGTGTGATGTTTTTCATTCAAGTTGTGACAGATGCAAAACAATTTTTGTTTTGAGCATCTCTTGGACTTCCATGACCAATAACTGGAAATGGAAATTTCCTGCACCTCGTATCGAATTTGTATTAGATAGTCAATGGATATTGAGGTTGATATTATCACCCCATATGGCCTGCCTTCACTGTATGTGCATATATGTTATATATATGCATGTATGTAAGTGTATGTGTACAGATATGTGTATATGTACTATATACATCTCTCTCTCTCTCTCTCTCTCTCTCTCACACACACACACACACACACACACACCCTTTGAATTAAACTTAAAATAAAGTTTTCCTATGACTTTTACAAATTCCTTAGGGTTATTTATTTCTCTATAACCCCTCTTATTATATATTACCCTGCCTACCTTTCTGTATTTAAATGTTTGAATTCTTTTTGATCTGCTGCTCTCTCCTTTTTGGGTGCCTACTTTAGTAGTTTTAGAATTTCAACAATTCTCATCATCATACTTTTCTCCAAACTGGTTTGAGCAATAAGAGAATTAACCTTTTCTTTAATGAGAGACAACATTCAAAATGCACATTTAAAAACCTTCTAGTTTCCTCTTCCTTCAAATATTCTTGAACATCTTGGGGCATTGATAATAAATTTTGATTTTCTGTTTTACTTGGTCAGATTCTATAGCCCCAAATTCAGTTTCCAATGGATTGACTTTTCTCCCTCTATACATGGCCAGTGCTGCCAGTCTTCATGTCTTTTAAAAATTCCTTGTTAGTTTAAAAATTATTTGGCACAAAATTTTTTGTTTATTAGACTGGAAAATTTAGCTATTCTAAACTCTTCAAATTAAACAAATTCAAAAACTAGCTTCTTTAGTACTAAAGGGTAGGGTTTCCTGACTCATGCTCTGAGGTTAGACCTGTTTCCATTTGTAACCTATTCCTCAAAGGGGAAAGAGTTTCAAGAAAGATTTACTATTCTTTTATTTCCTCACCAGTATAGCAGTATAGTAACATGGATTAATTCACTATGGCAATTAGAAATACAATAAACAGATTTCTTACATTTATTTTGAACATTTTTGTAATTTATTTTGTATTTTACCACAAATAAAATAATATCATCACTTAATATATCACTTGTGTGTACACTTACACACACATATAATACACACATATATATGTAATAATAACAAAGAAAAAGGAGCCATCTGTTTGAGAGAGATAAAGAGTGATGGTAGAGAATGGAGTGGGTTGCAGGGTTGTTGGGGGAGGGATGCAGGAAGGGTTGGAGAAAGAGAAGGAAAAGGGTAAATTAAAAAAATTTAATTTAAAAATTAATTTCAAATGAAAAGCTATGAAATATCAATGATTATAAGAAGCAGAGTTTCAAAGATGTTAACAGAGGAGAAAATCCATATACCTTAGGGAGGATGTAGCAAGGGTTTGTTCCTCAAAGTTTAAGAATTGCTTTGATTTCTAAGACTGAGTAGGCTTGACTCATAATAGAAACAAGGTATAAACTCTTGTATAAAGATGAGCAGCAAGAATTCTGAGAGCATTCAGTGAGCAAAATTATTTACTGTGTGGTCTGGATTCCATAGGTTGATGTAGGTGTGAATTCAAATCCATGCTTTCTTACCTGTAGTTGTGTGCCTTTAGGAAGGTATTTAACTTATAAGTACTTTGTACTTATAAGAAAAATAATGATAATTCTCTAAGTTTACTAGTATTGTTTTGTGTGCTCAAGATCACTGAGGTGGTTGTGAATCATGCACTCCACTTTTGCCTGTGGAAGTCATAGGACAGTTGGTTCTCTCCTTCCACCACTTATGTGGGTCCCAATGACCTAGCTCAGGTTGCCAGATTTGTTTAGTGAGTACCCTAATCAATTGGGCCATCTTCTAATCTTGCAAGATAGTAATTCTTATCTGCTTAGCTTTATGTGAATATTGAATAAGGGAAGTGCCCATGAAGTCTTGAATATAATGCCTTCCACAAATGTTTAGTAGTCAGTAGCTATTAACTATTAAGCCCCTTGATAGACAAGAACATCTTCTAGGAGTCTGAGGTAATCCAGGGTTAGCATCAGGCGAGGCATTCATGGGTGAGCTCAAAACTTTAAGCATCACATAAATAGGTGAAAGCTTCAAATGAAAGGGCAGGCTTGAAACACACATCAGCAAGAGTTAATCTTCTAGTCCTCTATTCAGAAGTATTTTAGAGACATTAGCTCCTAAAGTCTAGAGTCTCCTTATTTCTTTAAACCTGAATATATTTTTTAGAGGTTATGCTATGTTGATGTTTGCTTGTGTGGCTACTTTTAAAATAGCTTGCTTTTTATTCTATAAGAATTTCATCAAAAAAGGCCACTTCCCACACCCAGAGATAACTTGACTTCAAGGAGGTCTGTCACATCCAGGCTCTCAGATGAAACCCCTGCCCTAATATCTGGGGCTAACTGGGACTTCCACATGACCCAACAGATACAAGACCTATCCACCCTGCCAGAGAAGCATCCTAACTGCACAAAGGGGCAGTTTGGATGCTCCAGTTCCTTCCCATACCCAGGGACAGTCTACTAGAGGAAGTCCATCATAACTTGGCTTACAAGAGGGACAGGCTCAAGCCATAGACAGCAAGACAAGCTAACTCCAGAGATAAGCAGATGGTGAGAGGCAAGTCAATAACATAAGCAACAGAAACCAATGCCACGTGGCACCATCAGAACCAAGTTCTCCCACCAGAAAAACCTCTGGATTCCCTAACATATCTAAAAGGCAAGATCCTGACCAAAAATCCCAACTCATGAAGATGATAGAGGACCTTAAGGAGGACATAAATAACTCTCTTTAAGAAATACAGGAGACAATCCGCATATCAATAGATTTCTAAGAAGATGGAAGGAGAGACCCCTGGTCCTGGAAAGACTGGATGTAGGGGAACGCCAGGACAGAGTAACGAGAGGGGGTTGAATGGAGAAAAGAGGGAGGGAAGGGGGCTTATGGGACTTTCGGGGAGGGAGGAAACGGGAAAGGGGAAGTGATTTGGAATGTAAATTAAAAAAATAAAATAAAATAAATAATAAAAAAAAAGAAATACAGGAGAACACGAGTAAACAGGTAGAAACCCTTAAAGAGGAAACATATAATCCCTTAAAGAAATACTGTAAAATCAAACAGGTGAAAGAATTGAACAAAACTGCACAGGATCTAAAAACCGAAATAGAAACAATAATGAAATCACAAAGGGAGGTAACCCCAGAGATGCAAAACCTAGAAAACAATCAAGAGTTGCCGATAAAAGCATCACCAGCAGAATACAAGAAATAGGAGAGAATCTCAAGATTAGAAGATACCATAGAAGATACTGACACAACCAACAGTCAAAGAAAATACAAACTGCAAAAAGCTCTTAACCAAAAACATCCAGGAAATTCAGGACTCAATGAAAAGACAAAACCTAAGAATAATAGAAATAAAAGACAGTGAAGATTCTCAACTCAAAGGGCCAAAAAACATCTTCAACAAAGTCATAGAAGAAAACTTCATTAACTTAAAGAAGGAGATAATGATAAACATACATGAAATTTACAGAACACCAAATAGGTTGGATCAGAAAAGAAAATCCTCCCATCACATAACAATCAAAAAATTAAAAACACAGAGCAAAGAAAGAATATTAAAAGTGGTAAAGGAAAGAGGCCAAGTAACACTTCAGGGAGACCTATCAGAATTATGTCAGATTTCTCAACAGAGATGCTGAAAACAAGAAGATCTTGGATAGATTTCATTCAGACCCTAAGAGAATACAAATGCCAGCAAAACTCTCAATACTATATATGGGGAAACCAAGACTTTCCATGATAAAACTAAGTTTAAATAATATATTTCTACTTATTCAGTCCTAGAGAGGATAATAGAAGAAAAACTCAAACACAAGGAGGGAAACTACATCCAAGAAAACCCAAGAAATTAATCATCACACAACAAAAGAACACTAACCCAGAGTAAAAGGCTAGAAAAAACATTTTGGAGCAAATAGTCCCAAGAGATAAGGTGGAGTAGCCATTCTAATAACCAAATAGACTTTCAACCAAAAGTTATCAAAAGAGATGGGGAAGGACACTTCATACTCATCAAAGGAATAAATCCACCAAGAGGAACTCTCAATTCTGAACAACTGTGCCCCAAATGCAAGGTCACCCACATTTGTAAAAGAAACCTTTCTAAAGCTCAAAGTACACATTGAACCTGACAAAAATAATGGTAGCTTTCAACACCTAACTCTTAACAATAGACAGGTCATGGAAACAGAAACTAAGCAGAGACACAGTGAAACTAGCAGAAGTTACGAACCAAATGGATTTAACAGATATCTACAGAACATTTTATCCTAAAACAAAAGAATATACCTTCTTCTCAGCACCTCATGGTACCTTCTCCATAATTGAGTATATAAACAAACAGAAAACAAACCTCAACAGATACAAGAAGATTGAAATATCCTCATACATTCTCTCAGATCACTATGAACTAAGGCTGTACTTCAATATAAACAAAGACAACAGAAAGCCCACATACTCATGGAAACTTGACAATTTTCTACTCAACAATCACTTGGTCAGGGAAGCAATAAAGAAAGAAATTAAAGACTTTCTAGAATTTAATGAAAATGAGGGCACAGCATACCCAAACTTATAGGACACAATGAAAGCAGTGCTAAGAGGAAAATTCATAGCACTAAGTGCCTTCATAAACAAATTGGAGAGATCTTACATTAGAAATTTAACAGCAAATCTGAAAGCTCTAGATACAAGAGAACACATCCAGAAGGAATATACCACAGGAAATAAACCCAGGACTGAAATCAACCAATTAGAAACAAATAGAACATAAAGAATCAATAAATCTAAGAGCTGGTTCTTTGAGGAAATCAACAAGATAGATGAATCCTTAGCCAAACTAACTGAAGGGCTATAGACAGTATCCAAATTATCAAAATCAGAAATGAAAACAGAGACATAACGATGGAAACTGAGAAAATTCAAAGAATCATAAGCTCCTACTACAAAAGCCTATATTCAGCAAAACTGGAAGATCTAGATGAAATGGATGATTTTCTAGACAGAGACCACATACCAAAGATAAATCAGGATTAGATTAATCATCTAAGCTGTTGTGTAACACCTAAGAAAATAGAAGTTATTAAAAGTCTTTCAACCAAAAGTAGCAAAGGGTCACATAGTTTTAGTGCAGACCTATCAGAATCTTAAAGAAGTCCTAATACAAATAATCTCAAAATATTCCACAAAATAGAAACAGAAGGAACACTTCCTAATTCACTCTAAAAGCAACAGTTATGCTGATACCAAAACCACACAAAGACACAACAAAGAAAGGGAACTGCAGACCAAATTTGCTTATGAATATTGATGCAAAAATACTCAATAAAATTCTCACAAGACAAATCCAAGAACACATCAAAATGATCATTCACCATAATCAAGTAGGCTTTATTCCAGGGATGCAGGGATGGTTCAATGTACAGAAATACATCAAAGTCATCCACTGTATAAACAATCTCAAAGGAAAAAAAAATCACATGATCATCTCATTAGATGTAGAAAAAGCATTTGACAAAATATAATACCTCTTTATGTTAAAGTCATGGAACGAACAGGAGGAGTTCAAGCCATATACCTAACATAATAAAAACAAATCAACCACCAACATCAAATTAAATGGAGAGAAACTTGAAGCAATCCCACGAAAATCAGAGACAAGACTGCCAATTCTCTCCTTATTTATTCAATATAGTACTTGAGGTTCTAGATAGAGGAATTAGACGACAAAAGGAGGTCAACAGGATACAAACTGGAAATGAAGAAGTGAGGGTACCACCCATTATTTGTGGATGATAAGATAATATACATAAGTGACCCCAAAAGTTCTACTAGAGAACTTCTACAGCTGATAAACAGCTTCAGCAAAGTGTCTGGATATAAAATTAACTCAAACAAATCAGTAGACTTCTACACAAAGGATACATGGGTTGAGAAAGAAATTATGGAAACAATACCCTTCAAATTGGTCACAAATAAAATAAAATATATTGGTATAACTCTAACTAAGCAAGTGAAAGATCTGTATGACAAAAACTTCAAGTCTCTGAACCTGAAGAAAGAAATCTAAAAAAAGAAAGAATCTGAGAAAATCTCAGAAGATGGAAAGACCTCCCGTGCTCATGGTTCTGTAGGATTAGTACAGTAAAAATGGCTATCTTATCAAAATCATTCTACAGATTCATTGCAATTCCAATAAAAATTTCAACTCAATTCTTCACAGAGATATAAAGAGCAATTCTCAACTTCATTTGGAATTAAAAAAAAAAACCCAGGATAGTAAAAACAATCCTCAACAATAAAAGAACTGGTGGAATCACCATCCCAGATCTTTAGCTGTACTACAGAGCAATAGTGGTAAAAACCACATGGTATTGGTACAGAGACAGACAGGTAGATCAATAGAATAGAATTTAGGACTGAGAAATAAACCCACACACCTTGGTCCTTAATCTTTGACAAAGAAGCCAAAGCCATACAGTGGAACAATGAAAGCATTTTCAACAAAATGTGCTGCTCTGACCAGAGGTCTGCATGTAGAAAAATGCAAGTTGAATCATTTTTAACTCTTTGTACAAAGATCAAGTCCACGTGGATCAAGGACCTCCACATAAAACCAGATATGCTGAATCTAACAGAAGAGAAAGTGGGAAAGAGCCTCAAACACATCAACACGGGGATATTTCCTGAACAGAACACCTATGGTTCATGTTCTAAGATCAACGTTTGACAAACATGACTTCACTAAACAAAAGGACACTGTCAATAGGACAAAATAGCAACTTACAGATTTAGAAAAGATATTGAGCAGCCCTACATCTAATAGAGGGCTAATAACCAAAATATACAAAAAATTCAAGAAGTTAGACTTGAGCAAGCAAATAACCCTATTTAAAAATGGGGTACAGAGCTAAACAAAGAACTCTCAACTGAGGAATACTGGATGGCTGAGAAGCACCTAAAGAAATGTTCAACATCTTTAGTCATCAGGAAAATGCAAATCAAAATGACCCTTAGATTCTACCTCACAACATTCAGAATGGCTAAGATCAAAAAGTCAGGTGACAGCAAATGCTGGTGAGGATGTGGAGAAAGAGGAACAATTCTCCATTGCAAGTGGGATTTCAAGCCTGTACATCTACTTTGGAAATCAATCTGGCAGAGCCTCAGAAAACGAAATAGTTCTACCTGAAGACCCAGATATACCACTCCTGGGCATATACCCAAAAGATACTCCAATATATAACAAGGGCACATGCTCCACTATGTTCATAGCAGCCTTATTTATAATAGCCAGAAGCTGTAAACAAAACCCAGATGTCCCTCAACAGAGAAATGGGTACAGAAAATGTGGTACATTTATACAATGGAGTACTACTCAGCTATTAAAAACAATGACTTCATGAAATTCTCATGCAAATGGATGGAACTAGAAATATCATCCTGAGTGAGGTAACCCAGACCCAAAGGACATACATGGTATGTACTCAATAAGTGAATATTAGACAAAAGATCAGAATATGCAAGATACAACTCACAGACCACATGAAACTTAACAAGAAGGAAGTCCAAAATGTGGATACTTCAATCCTACTTAGAAAAGGGAACAAAATAATCATGGGAGAGAGAAGGAGGGAAAGACCTGGGTGGGGGAGACGAGGGAAAAATGGAAAAGGAGAGGCAGGTTCAGGTATAAGAAGAGACAGGAGAGAAGTCCAGAGGGCCAGGAGAATGAATAGAACTGTGTAATAGAGGGTGCTGGGGGGGACCACTAGAAAGTCCTGAGTGCCAGGAATGTGAGAGACCTCTAAGATCCAAAACGGATGACTTTAGCTGAAATGTCCAATAGCAGGGAGATAGAACCTGAAGAGTCAACCTCCGGTAGATAGACATGGGCCCCAGGTGAAGGATGGGGCCACCTACCCATCTCAAAATCTTTAATACAGAATTGTTTCTGTCTAAAGGAAACACAGGCACAAAGACTGGAGCAGAGACTGAAGGAAAGGCCATCCAGAGACTGCCCCACCTAGGGATCCATCCTATCAGCAGACACCAAGTCCTGACACTATTGTTGATACCAAGAAGTGCTTGAAGACAGGCGCCTGGTATAGCTATCCCCTAAGAGTCTCTGCTAGCACCTAAAACAGATGCAGATACTCACAACCAACCATTGTACTAAGCTTGGGGCACCCCAATGAAAGAAACAGGGAAGGACAAATGGAGCTGAAGGGGTTTACAACCCTATAGGAAGAACAACATCAACCAACCAGACCACCCCAGAGCTCCCAGAGCTCCCAGGAAGTAAACTACCAACCAAAGAGTATACATGAGTTGGTCCATGGCTCCTGTTACATATGTAGCAGAGGACTACTTTAGCTAGCATCCATGGAAGTGGAGAAGCTTGGTCCTGTGGAGACTTGTTACTCCAGTGAAGGGTGATGCTAGAGTGGTGATGTAGGAGTGAGTAAGTGTACTTGGGCATACACACACACACACACACACACACACACACACACACACACACACACACAAAATTGTAAATGAATTAATAGAAATCAATTGCACTTCCATGGATTTAAAGGTACAAGTAAAAATTATCCCTAAACTCCAAAATAAAGATAAAAAAGATGAAATCTTCATGGCTCAATCATTATAAACAAAAAGGAAAGTATTTCATATCAACTGTATCTTGAATAAAAAAAATTGACATGCAGTCAAAGTTAAAGTCAGAACATTTAATTTCAATGTGAGTTCTTGATGTTTTTATAAATGGGGAAGAAAGCACCCCACACCTATCATGATGCATTACTATGCTCTAGGGCAATTTGTCTCACGATATCTAATAAATGCCTTATACTGACATAAAACAAGTTAGTGCGCTATTAAGCATCATAAATCATCATATTCCATGGCTGGTGAAGATGAGAAACATTAATGGAGCTTGAATTTGTTTCAGGTGTTTGGAACTCATTGCACTCACTCACCAGCACACATTAAGTACATAAAGAAGTAGCTTTCCCAGTAGAAAAAAAATGTGTTGACTACATACTTCCCATGCATAATATACTGAATACCAGATATGCTGAGAGAAAGGGACCTGCAGGCTTCTGAAAGCTGCTTGATGTACAGGATGGATGGAAGCTGCCCTTGCTGTTGGGCCTCATCTTTACTGACACATCAGTGCCTGCACCACACTCCATGCTAAACATCTTTTGTTTTAACAATGACAAAAAAAAATTTACAGGTATCTATGTGTAGATAGATGACTAGGTTTGAGGCTAGAAGAGAAACTGACACAAAAATAGCTTTGCTGTAACCACTCGGGGGTTTTGCATGAAAACAAAGGATACCAGAAATCCTGTGCACAGATGAGAACTGGGTATTCAAGGATCTGGCCCCCAAACAAAAGGAAAAATGTTTTTATTCTGTTCTCTGCTGTTCTCTCTCTCTCTCTCTCTCTCTCTCTCTCTCTCTCTCTCTCTCTCTCTCTCTGTCTGTCTGTCTTTCGCTCTACTTCCCCTCTTTCATCTTCCCTCTTCTCTGGGTGTCCACATATGGCATATATGTAAATACCTATGAATAAGCAATGGAGGCCAAAGGACAACCTTAGGCTCCATCCCATAAGAGCTGTTCATCTTACTTTTTAAGATGGTTGTCACTGGAAGCTAGAGCTTATGATTTTGGGCTAGGCTGGCTCTACAGAAATCCTTAGAAATCTTTCTTTTTTCACCTACCTAATGCTCACATTACAGGTATATGAATCCTAGACTGTCTTCTTGGGTGTTTTCTTTGGCTTGAACTTAGTCAACTCCCTATGCTTGCTTAGCAAGCATTTTCTGATTGTGTTTTCACTCAGCCCCAGTATTCTGTATCATCAGTGCCATTCTTAACTTTTGTGTGTGTGTGTGTGTGTGTGTGTGTGTGTGTGTGTGTGTGTGCGTTTCAGCCAAAAATAATCAAGTATTTTTCCATTTCCCCACTTGTGTCTTTTCTGATCCAAATTTAAACAAAAGATTCCATGGCCAATTTGATTGCCATGATACTTTATTTTCCTCTAACCTACTGCAGTATCTCAGTGCTCCACCTTCTTTCCATCTTGGAAGACTTACAGCCTCTTGCTTAACAGAATGCTAACTAGGAGGATTTGTCTGTTTTTGTTGTTGTTATTATTACTGTTGTTTATTTTGTTTTGTTTCTCCACAGATTATAGGCCAATCCCTGGAATGGGGTCCAGGCATGGAGGTGCATCATGTGAGGAGATACATGATGCTAATGTTGACATTCACTTTAATCACTTGGGTAAAGTACCTTTTTCTAACTTTTCCACATCAAATGGGTACTTATGTGAGAACTGCCATAGGAGATCTTCCCACACTGATGCTCAGGTGAGATACCTGGTGGACTTTCTGTGGTGAATTTTCAGGCTGTGTGGAATGGTATCTGCACTGTTTTTAGAGTCAAGGACCACCATTAAGAATTCAGTTCCCCTATCTACTCACCCCTTTGATTTGAAGTTTTCTTATCTGTTTTATTGTATTCTGATGCTGATAAGATTCTAAGAATAACTTAGTAGTGTCTGAGTGTCAGTAATAGGAGGACAGGGAGGGAAAAGGTAAGGTCATAAGGAAACTGATTTAATTAATAAACAATAGAAATTGGATGGCCCATTTGGGAAGACAGAATGGGCTAAGAGGAGTTCTTTGAACAGCTATCAGAACCTGCATTGATTAATTTTTTTAAACAAGGGAGTACAATCACCCACCACTCTAAGTAAAATATCAAAGACTGCCAATCTGTAAGGCAATGGCAGTTTTCCCAGCTGAAAGCGAACCACTACTGTTTAACGTTCCTCTGTGTTTAGTGGCATAGCATTCTTTACTAGTGTCCTATTGTGATTGTATATATCATTGTGACACACAAATGAGAAGGGATGGCAGTGTTCTCGGGTAGTCCTACAAGCAGTGGAAATGAGTTGTTGGGAATTTTGCCAGTTATTTTTTCCAACGAAAATACAATACTTCTCAAAATGTAGCAAAGCAATAAGCTCATCAACATATGAAAAGAACACACAAAAAAACCTTGCATTATTCTGAAACAAAAGGACTACAACATAAGGAAAAACTTTCTAAAATAGGAAACAGTATAGTCTGTCTACTGTATCCATGTGGTATTTTGAGGTCTTGGTTTAATCGGCATTTGTGTGTGTGTGTGTGTGTGTGTGTGTGTGTGTGTGCATGTGTGTGTCTAACCATAATAAATGCTTGCACACTTAATTGGATTTGGATTTTGAGCTCCTGAATGACAGGGCCTTTATTAACTTGTGAGGAAAATGACAATGACAGACATATCACTGTCAAGGTTTTGAGTAAGTTGTAGAGCATACAATTTAACAAATTGCATGTTTATTTTTATCATCTCAAAATAGGACCGTCCATCTTGTTGGATAGTTACATAAGCATTTGCCCCATTCATCTGTAAATGGGATCTTTCTAGACCTAAGACCAATGTCCTCTTAAGTGTGAAATCAAAGAATTTACCAAAAGGACTTTCCCACCTGGTCCAGTTTGTTTATCACAATGTTGCTGTGATAAATACCATGACCAAAAGCAGCTTGGGGAGGAAAGGATTTATTGCATTTTATACCTTATAGCCCATCAAGTGAAGCCAAAGCAGGAACTCTGAAGCAAGAACTGAAGCAAAGACCATGGGAAATATTGCTTACTGATATGTTTTCCATTGCTTGCTCAGTTTGCTTTGTTATAAACCCAGAGCTACCTACCAAGGCATGGTGTTAACCGCTATAAACTCAGCCATTCCTTATCAACTATTAATCAAGAGACTCCTTCAGATGTATGACCACAGAAGCATCTGATAAAGGCATTTCTTCAGGGAAGGTCTCTTTTTCCCAAGTGCTTCTAGGTTGTGCCATGGACAAAAGAAAACCAGCACAACTGACTCCTTGTATAATTGACACATACACACAACACTGTTCAACCACAACTTTCCTTTATTGTTCTTGTCGAGAGTTCTATGTAATATCAAAATATAAAACATAATATAGTTTAAAATATCATACTCCTTAAAATGTTCAAAACTTTAAAATCTCAGGTCTCTTTTAAAGTCCCAAGTCTCCTAACTGTGGGCACCTGTAAAAAATACTTATATATTGCCTCATTCCAGGAGGGAAGAACCAGGGCATAAGAAAAAGTAGATCACAGAAAAACCTACCATTCACCGTGTAAATAATACAGTGTCTGATATATGGTACCAATTCATAACCTTCTGAACTCCAACAGTTTTGGGTAGCCCCTGTTTCTGAATTGTCATCCATATCACACAGAACTTGTCCCATAGGCTGAGATTGTCTTCATTTCACATTTGTCACTGTCTTTAGTAGTCATCCCAGGGTCCCATCATATCCAATATCCTTGGCTTCCTCTGCAAATGGTACCATAATATCAGGTCTCCTGCTCTCATGATGCATCATGGTACTAAGCCTTACCTCTTTCTTCATGATCCCTTCAATCCTGCAGCTTTCAGGCCACCAAAACAGTATCATGGGAGACTCTTACATATTACCAAGCTTGTCTACCAATATTATTTGCAGCCTTGGCCGCTCTAGACCAAAACTTCTGTATGGTGACTCAGAAAAGGAAATTCTTCCCAGAAAATTTCACCTAAATAATTCTGTTTTTATTAGTTTTCAATAAGTTTTTAGTCCCACAAAACCACCATTCATTGTCCCTGTACAACCGCATCTTCACAGTGAGCCCTAATAGAGTCTTTGAGGAGCTTTCAAAACTGTCTTCTTTGCTCTCAGTATTATCTGGAAGCCCTCCCTACATTATGCTCTGAACACTCAATGGCTTTACCAACCCAAAGCTCAATGCTTCTCTAACTTCCTTTCGTGAAACAGTCCAAGGCATAAAAGCCACAAGGTCAATTCTATCGCAACAATGCCCACTCTCTGATACCAATTTCTATATAGTTCACTTTCTGCTGTTATGATAAGCCCATGATCAGTAGTGACTTGATGGGATGGGTTGTATTTAATGTTACTTTCTATAGTACATCATCAAGGGAAGTCAGGACAGGAGCCAGAGGCAGTAACTGAAGCAGAGACTGTAAAGGGATGCTGGCATTTTCCCTGTTGCTTGCTGTGTTTGCTTATTCAACCCAAAACCACTCACACAGGAGTAGCACCACCCACAGTGAGCTCATCCCTTCCACATCACTTATTAGTCAAGAAAATGTCCCACTGATATGCTTCCAGTCCAATCTGCTGGAGAGAATTCCTCAGTTGAAGCATCCTCTCCCCCTAAGTGACTCTATGCTTCTGTTAAATTGACAAAAACTACCTAGCACACTACTTTTAGAAACTCCAAATACAGCTAACTGTCTTTTCTTCTGAGTGATAAAATAGAAGTCCATTGTGGTTACATTTCCCGAGGGCACATAAGGAAATCCTTTGGACAAGAAACTGTAAGTATGTATCCGTTTGGTGATATTTTGGCACCATTTCTTAAATTTTATTATATCTATTTCTTAAAAATTCCTCCAGGTGTTGTACTACTTGGTGTTCACAAAAATTTTATGCTTTATAATTTTCTCATTTAATATACATGAAGATTAGGAATATGGAAGTAAAGCTGCTCATTCAAGTTCATACCCTCAAGAAGCTACTGAGCCAAATGCTCCAATTGACACTTTGTCATCCAATGTTCTCCTATATGTTATGCTGGAATGAAAGTGATGATCCTGTGTATTATATTACCTAACAAGTAGTGCAATAATATTTCTCACTTAGTATTACATTTTAGATTGATAAAAGGATTTCCCCACTGTTCAGGCAAAATAAATACATTTTACTTCTTCAAGTATCTATTTATATTTTGATCGAGAAAAGAATATCCAATTTATCCTTTTAAAACTTGCTGTTTAAAAAAAACTTGCTGTTTAAAAATTTCATACATGAATATGATAATTTTGACCCACTTCATTCTCCATTCTTTCCTCTTTCAAGTCCTCCTATATACTATATACTACTCACCATATTTTCCTCAAAAGTCTAGGGATAGATTTTTTAAGACCCAGTTAGTTTATTTAATGATTCCATTATGTGCATGTGTATAGGGCCATACCCTGGAGTTTATGATTATATTTTCATATATACAGATTTTTAAAATTTATTTATTTTATGTGTATGAATGCTCTATCTGCATGCCAGAAGAGGGCCTCAGATCCCATTACAGATGGCTGTCAACCACCATATGGTTGCTGGGAATTGAACTCAGGACCTCTGGAAGAGCAGCCACCACTCTTAACCACTGAATCGACTCTCCTGCCCCATATGTGCTGATCTTTAATTTTTCAATGTTTCTAAGTGTTTGGTAAATATATTTTTAGTAATCTCTCTCAAGATTGTGAAAATGTTTATCTTATTAAACACTGTCATTGAATGCACCATGCTTGTGATAAGTGATTTGACAAACATTGGTGAGAAGGCATTCAGTGAGTCAGGAGGCTCTGGCACAGGTTTCAGTCCAAGGAGAACTGCTACAGAGATCAAAGAAAACCAAGACCTGAGCACCCATATATCTAGGGCTAAGGAGCACAGGTAAATTTAAACAGTAATGAGGTGATCTTGTAATGGAGGTTGAACTGGGGATTCTGGTTCACCTGTGCTTTCAAGTGTCTGGTTTCATTCCAAACTAAAAGGTAGATGGTGCCAGATTTGTCATTAAACAAAACCAGAAGCATTGATTATTGGATTGAATGAAAATAACTAATATTGGATGATATTGACCATCTTTGATTAGTCATGGTCTATCTAAACAACTGATGCACATATAATTTCATAGTCTCTTTAGCTTTATGTCTTCTTGTTTGCCTCCATTCCTCCAATTGTAGAATAGATTCCATCAATATATTCTAAGTCAACAACACGACCACTATATACTGACAGAGTATCTTATGCTAAGTTTGTTTCATGTTCGAATGGTCTTTGTCAAAAAACCTGGACCTAAATAAATGATAGAGAAAGCAACTGTTAAATATTAAGTAAACTCTGTTCAATTCTTCAATTGAATGGATTTTAGGAACAATTTTAGCAATGCACTAAAAACACAGGGAGTCATTAAGCCACATAATGAAATAATCAGATTGTTTACCATTTAGAACCCAGGGGACTCTGCTGGAATAAAGTCAAGATTGATTAATTGGATCACAAAAAAAATGTTCATTAACCATAGGAACAAACAGAAGGCTGCATATCTTTCAGGAAGCAGTTTTAGAGGTTTCATCCTCTCAGTCCTGTGGAGAGCAAATGGAGTCTTTGAAGAAGACAGAAGGTTGTTCACCTGCCTGTTCTTCAGATAAGACTAAACTTGGCTCCCATTCAGAAATGTATAGTTTGAGCTAAGCAAATCTCACCTTTAAAAGATATGAATTTTCGCCACAATCTACATAAGGTAGAAACTAAATTATGAACTGAGAAAAACATGTTTTTGCCTTTAAATTTTCATTTGTAAAACTCTCATTTCCTTTCTTTGTAACATAAGCTTTCTGTAGTTGCTAGCACCAAAATTCTCTATCAACTTTACCAAGTAAACTCCTTGGTATTCACAGTACTGTGCTCCAATTGAAGGGTCCAGGGCAGAATTGTTTTCTGTGCTGTTTTTCTGAAAAGCATCTATGTTCCTCTGGTCACAACCCTCCATTATCGCAACTCCTTCTTCTCCTCCCTTTCATCTGATTTCCCTGAAACTTTCTTATGGGGGGAGAGGAAAGAGGGGGGCAGGATCAGGTATGGGAGGAGACAGGAATGATATACAGAGGGTCAGGAAATTGAACAGAGGTGTGTAACAATGGGAGATGAGAAACTGATGATAGACACCAGAAAGTCTCAGATGCCAGGAAAGTAAGAGTTTCCCAAGACCCAACAAGGATGAGATTAGCTGAAATGCCCAAAAAAGGGGAGGGAGAGACATGTAGAGACCATATCCAGAAGTTAGGCAAGGGCCCTGTTTGGAGGATGGGTCCACCCACTCATCTCAAAATTTTTAACCCAGAATTGCTCCTGTCTAAAGGAAATTTGGGGACAAAGTGTGTAGTAGCAACTGAAGGAAAGGCCATCCAGAGACTTCCCCACCTGGGGATCCATCCTATATGCAGACAGCAAATCCAGACACTATTGTGGATGCCAAGAAGTACTTGCTGACAGGATCCTGATATAGTTGTCTCCAGAGAGGCTCTGCTAGAATCTGACAAATACAGATCAGATGCTGGTAGCCAACCATTGGATTGAGTAAGAGGACCCCAATGGTAGAGTTAGGGAAAGGATTAAAGGAGATGAAGGGGTTTATATGGCATATAAAGCAGAGGATGGCCTTAACTGGAATGAATGGGAGGAGAGGCTCTTGGTCCTATGACGGCAATATATCCCAGTGTAGGTGAATGCCAGGGTGGTATGGTGAGATCGGAATGGATGGGTGGGTAGGAGAGTACCCTCATGGAAGCAGGGGGAAGTGGGCGGGATAGGGGGGTTTGCAGAGGGGAAACTTGGAAAGGGGATAACTTTTGTAATGTAAGTAAATAAAATATCCAATAAGCAAAAAGACAAGCAAATTGTTAACTCAGTATTATATGGTAAGATACTGCCTTCTCAAGATTCTTAACCACATTTGCAAAATCTCCTGTCATATCAGTGCTTTGGGAATTAGGATGTAAACATCCTTGGAAGGTGATTTTTCTAGCTAGCCTGCTGATCAGCATCAGTGTTGTTACATAAATCTATGTGAAAAATAAGATCAATTGCATCCACAAGTAGTTGTGAAATGGAACCTTTTGTGTGGGGTTCTGCTTCTATGTGAGTGAACGCATAGTATATTGAAACATTTGATGATTTTTTTTTTTAGTGTGTGGGAGTTAGCCCTATGTAGCATAGCATATTGTGGAGGAAAAAAAAATCAACAAGCTAACCACCAAAAAACCAAACAACCCAATCAAAAAAATGGGGAATAGAACTAAACAGAGAATTCACAACAGAGAAATCTTGAATGGCTGAGAAGCATCTAAAGAAATGTTCAAAGTCCTTAAGTGATCAGAGAAATGCAAATCAAAATGACCCTGAGATTCTACCTTATACCAGTCAGAATGGCTAAGTTTAAAACCTCAGGTGACAACACATTTTGGGGAGGATGGGGAGAAAGAGGAACACTCCTCCATTGCTGGTGGGATTGCAAACTAGTACAACCACTCTGGAAATCAATCTGGAGGTTCCTCAGAAAATTGGAAATAGATCTACCTAAAGACCCAGCAATACCACTCTTGGGAATATACCCAAAAGATGTCCCACCATGCCACAGGGGCATGTGTCCCACTATGTTCATAGAGGCCTTGTTTGTGATAGCTGAAAACAACCCAGATGTCCCACGACAGAGGAATGGATACTGAAAATGTTGTTCATTTATACAATGGAATACTAGTCAGCTATTAAGAATGAGGACATCCTGAGTTTTGCAGGCAAATGGATGGAACTAGAAAATATTATCTTGAGTGAGGTAACTCAAACTCAAAAGGACATGCATGGCATGTACTCTCTAATAAGTGGATATTAGTCAAAAAAAAAAGCACAGAATACCCAAGGTACAGTTTACAGAACTCAAAAAGTTCAACAAGCTGAAAGGTCCAAATAAGGACACCTCAGTCCCACTTGGGAGAGAGAAGAAAGCAACCACAAGTTCGGGCGGGAGGGAGGGACCTGGGAGATAAAGGTGATGGGGGGTGGGGGTGGGGAGAGGGGAACATGATGTGGTATTGGGTGGGGTAAAAGGTCTGAAACCCTAAGGACCAGCAGAAAGAATGGAAACAAGGAACCTCAGGGGATAGAGGTTTGGGGGGATCCTCCAGAATGCACCAGAGACCTGGGAGGTGAGAGACTCTCAGGACTGAAGGGGAGGGACCCTAGTTGAAATGGTGTATATGGGGAGGGGGAACTTGTAGAGCCCACCTCCAGCAGAAAGACAGGGCATCGAGTGAGGGATGGGGTTGCCATCCCACAGTCAAAACTCTGACCCATAATTGTTCCCGTCTGAAAGAACTGCAGAGATGGAAATGGAGAAGAGCCTGAGGAAAACAATATCCATCGACAGGCCCAAAGTGGAATCCAGCTCAAGGGGAGGCCCGAAGACCTGACATTATTACTGAGGCTATGGAGCTCTCACAAAGAGGGAACTATCATGACTAGCCTCAGGAAGACCCAACAAGCAGCTGAGTCAGATGCAGACATTTGCACCCAACCAATAGACAGAAGCTGCTGACCCCTGTGGTTGAATTAGGGAAAAGCTGGAAGAAACTGAGGAGAAGGGCGACCCTGTATGAGGACAGCAGTCTCAATTAACCTGGACCCCCACGATCTCTCAGACACTGGATCACCAACCAGGCAGCATACACCAGCTGATATGAGTACCCCAACACATATACAGCAGAGGACTATCAGGTCTGGGTTCAGTCAGAGAAGATGCACCTAACCCTCAAGAGACTGGAGGCCCCAGGAAGTTTAGAGGTCTGGTGGGGTGCGGGAGGGGGAGGGTGCATCCTTGTGGAGACAGTGGGGTGGGGAGGAGGTATGGGATGTGGAACAGTCAGAGGGCACACCGGGAGGGGAATAAAATAGAGTGCAAAAAAAAAAAAAAAAGAAAAAGAAAAAAGAAAAAGAAAAAGAAAGAAAGAATAATTAAAAATACCACGTTGCTAGAGTTGATTCTCTTTATTTACCATTTGGGGTCTGGGAATCCAATTCAGAACATCCCACTTTGTAGCAAGCTCTTCTACATACTGAGTCATTTTACCAGGCCCCATTTCCCCATTTCTCCCTGTCTCTCTGTCTCTGTCTCTGTCTCTCTCTCTCTCTCTCTCTCTCTCTCTCTCTCTCTCTCTCTCTCTCTCTCTCTCTCTCTGTGTGTGTGTCTGTCTTAATTACAGCACTAAAATTCACTAGGCATAGCTGAGTTGTCCTAATTCTAGGCCATGCAAGAATAGTTAGACTCAGTTCACTGGCAGATGGCCATAGATGAATGTATGACACTTGACAAGGCCAGATAAATAGCAAAGCTCATCAGAAACCTGTAAAGATTAGCAAATGTTTGTTGTCTATAGCAACTAAGTTTGAGGTAGTCTGTAACAAAGCAAATTCTGATATATAACATTGTACTGAATGATGTATTATATTTCCTAAGAATTATAATCTTATGACATATTCTTAGAACTCTAAAAATACTCCCTCAAATTTACATTCCATACAACTTATTTGTGATGATATTCTTTGAATTTGTATCAATAGGTTATAGTCTGTCTATACACATAAAATATTCACTTTTAAGGTCAGTTTATATTTCTTTGACTGTGTATTTTATAAATTCTAGTGTAAGGTTGTACATATCTAAAAATTCCTAATATAACAACAAATAAAATCATTTTAAGAATTCCTTTTTATTGTTTTATATTAGAGGAAATTGTTTTAAAATAAGATTCTTCAACACAGGGAAACTTTAGAGCATCTCTTTAATGAAATCCCATGTTTTTAGAAAATAATATAATCTAGGGAAATCATATTAATTTGATTCTAGTTCTTACTGAAAAATACCATTCTAAACCAAATTACACTCAAATGGAAACTTAAATAAGTAAGACATTATCTCTATGTTTGATTAAATGTTTAAAATAAATAATATATGCACATATATTGTGCATGTTATTTTTTGCATATACATGTATGTATAATATTTCAAACTTTCAAAATTTTATAGATTTTCATTAAACTGCAAGAAATCCTTGGCATCTCAAAAGCAAGTGTTTATAGTCAAAGCATTTCCTCTGCAACAAAGCAAAAGTGAAGTTAATTGTTTCTTATTGTTGAAATAATTTGCTAGCTGTAAATAGTTTTCTGTATTTGAAATTAAGTCTAGTCCTCACATTAAATGCCATAAATATTAAAGCATTTTCTCCACATCATCATTCTAAGATGTTCCATAAATGTGTCAGAGTTATGAAGTAGCAAAAAATTTTGCATGATTTATGCAAATAAAAATTATCTCATTACATTGTAATGACACCTAATAATATAAGGTGTTGATAGGAAGAGAAGAAAGGACCTACAGAGACTAAGCATGAATTGTATATTTGTAATCACTATGCAAAGGGTGAATTATCTAATTTCAGATTTTGTTGGATTAGAATTGTGCTCACATGCCTAAAACCACATCATAACATTTCACTGATGGAAAGCAATTTAATTCTTAATTGACTTATCTTTTTCCTTCTTCATGTCACATTTTTTTTTAGCAATTTGTTGATAGAATTTGTTGGGAAAGAAAATTTTGCTAACACTCTTACTAGTCCTTAGATAATGACTTTTAAATGTGTGCCTGCTGTGGACAAAAAAGAAATTGTAAAGGTGCAATTAATGCATCATAAAGTTATAGAAATAGTGAATTATGAGATAGTACCCTAGAATAGTTTAAACACACCATATAATATGGATTAAATAAATGACATTTTTTCAAGAAAATAGTGATATTCATGTATTTTGCTATAATTATATTTGAATACTATGTAGCAAGCCACATTCTATGGTGAGTAGTAGTATTCTCATATTTTTGCCAGATGCTTCATTTCTCTATCACTAAGCAGCTGCAAGTTATCCAAATTAGAACAGATTATGTAATTAAAATTGGTGTGTGTGTGTGTGTGTGTGTGTGTGTGTGTGTGTGTATGTACAAGTGTTCTACATTTGGCCACTTTTTCATTAATTAGTTTAGGGATATGCCCTTAATTGTTACATTAAAATTAATATTGAATGAACATTTTGTTGCTTTGCTGAGTTTATGAAGATAAAATAAATAGCACTATAAAATGAATCTGAATATACCCCAGTTTCTGGTTATCCAACGAAATAGAATTACCAAAGTACAAACAAAAAGGATTAGACCTGTAGGAATATCATGCTATAAAGAAAATCTTCAAATCAGGTTTCAGCATGCTGCTGGAGTTCTGAGATATTCTCTACTTTCAACAGAACCTCACAAATGTATCATTTATTGTCATTAAATATATCAGTGGCTTGATGTTTAAGGAGCACAGACTATTATATAAGTCCCAATAGGAGAACAAGGAACAGAGGCTGTGGAGACAGTCCAGTATATCTGGCAGTGGTTCTCAACCTTTCTAATACTGTGTCCCTTTAATTTAATTCCTCGTGTTGTGGTGATCCCCAACCATAATTTTTTGTTGCTACTTCATAATTGTTATGAATCATAAAATAAGTATCTGATATGCAAGATATTTGATATGTGGGCCCCAATAGGGTTGTGCTCCACTGGTTGAGAACGACTACAGTAGACTGCTTGCCACAAAAGCATAAGAGCCTATGTATACCTGCTTGTAATTCACAGGTGGGTACAAGCAGACCTCGATGATGGTTGTCCAAATTAGCAAGCTCCTTGTTAGACAATTCCTGAGAAATGACACCTAAGCTAGACTTCTGATCTCCATACACATGGGTACAGGCATGCACTTGTATTGACACACATGACCATGCATGTACACATATACATATAAAAAATAAAAGAAAAAATAAGAATATTCTTGCATTTATATAATTATGTTTAAACAAGAATAGGATTGTAGCATCATGACAAATATCCTCATGTTAAGCCTCAAAGACAAAGCGTAGGCTTTACTGCCTGATGAGACACCAATATCATTTGATTGTTATTAATTAAATTCTATTGTAATTTGTCTTCTGTTACAAGCCTTGACATGTGTAAGTTCTTTTTAGTAATTTAGGCTCAAATGATATTTGTTTTACTTGACCATGAAAGTAGAGGATGTGGCCATTGTTCACAGCACTGATCATCTTATTTTCTGTCTTTGATTAAAGACCCCTTTAAGTAATAGAGACATTTCATATGGACGTAGCAAATGATAATAATTAACAATAAATGAACATCAAGTGTATAAAAAATTCCCACTTGGCATTTAGTAACATGAGAGTATTATGCATAATTTTCTATGATTAAAAAAATATAAAGTAGTTGCTTAAACCTTTTATGTTTGTATGGTCAAATACAGGTGTGAGAATGGAAATCCAGGTCACTGTAGTTTTAAAGTCTTCATTCATTTCATATCACACTTTTACTAATAAGCCTTATAGGATAGCAAAGCATATTGCCCTAAATTATTCCTTTGGCATATTCCGAGTTTGTTATTCAGAAAAAATGGCAGATTTCTGCAGACATGACCCTAGGAAAATGTCTTGCAATAAGAATAAGCTTATATCTATCTACATTAATAAATAGCAGATGCAAGCAATTCTCACTGGTAGATCCCATCTGCCTATAGGAAATCTCTTTACAGACTCAGGATCTGACATCTGGTTGTCATCTGATGAGTTTTACACATAATAGACCATTGACTACATAACCTACCAAAGACGACTCTACATTTCCGCTCTCAGCCTAGCATACCCCATTGCTACATATTTGCCAGTACTATTGAACCTTTGTTCTTTTGCAGTCAACCTGCTATTCCAGCTTCAACTCCCAAGGCATCCTTTGAGCTTCTTTCTTCATGTGTGATTTCCATGCTTAAACACATGATAAATTTTGTTTTCTGCTAATCTATTGCCATTTTTCTTTCCACAGACCAAACTTTAAGAAAACTTCAAAGCGAAAAGAAAACATTTTCAAACATTGCCTCACAGTACTTCCTACATTTGTTACCATTGTTTAATGTTTGATACACAACAAATGGTTAGAAATTTTCCTTGATTTCAAGGAACTCATAACCTACTTGTGCAAACCAGGCACGCACACGAAGAACCACCAGGACAACATGTATCAGAATTGATTTTGTAGGAGTGGAATGGGTTCAAGTCCCCATTGACACAAACTATAAAGAAGTCAATAACAGAAGATGCCAAGCTTCAAAGCTACTATATAATGTTACTCAGACAGCTGGCTAGGGTACAGGTGAAGGGGAAAACAAAGAGTAGTCAGGACTACATGCCAGCCTGTGCAAGCCTCTAGATTTGCTCGCTGCAATCCTGAAATAAATAGCTTCATACCTTTCGGACATATTCAACTGGTCCGGCTGGGTTCATTCCACTCTTAGGAGACTCAAATATACTCCTCAGCTCATCCAGGGCAATGGAAAAGTGTTCAATCCTGCGCCGACCAGTCAGGGAATCCTCCTTCGCTACTTCAGGTTGTCCACAGTTCTTGAGTTTGTCATTCTCGTCCTCAGGAACTCCACCTTCAGACTCTCCACTCAATACATCTTCCTTTGTGCTGCAAGACAGGCTTGGTGGCTCTGGAGAGTCAAGTGCTGAAAGCACCTCTCCTTCAGGTTCAAGAAAGTTGCTTTCCTTAAGCTGGAAGAGTCTGCACGGACTGCCTCCAGGATAGCTCTCATTTCTCTGGTAGTCACTAGATTCCCATTTCTGCCTCAGAAGACTCAATGACCCCTTCTGTATGGGGAAAGTAGATGGTTCCAGATTGTCCTGAAATGTCAAACATTCTTTCATTATGAGTTCTTTATAAACTCAGATGTCAATTGTGTTCAAATACATCTTTCAAGATACTTGACCTAGTGGAACAATGCCATGACATTCAACCCGAGTTCACACAGATTAAGAAGAATAGTTAACATAGACATGGCCAGGTGACCATAAAAAGATAAGAATAAGGGGCTGGAGATATAGCTCAGCTGTTAAGAGCACTGATTTCTCTTCCAGAGGTCCTGAGTTCAATTCCCAGAAACCACACAGAGGATCGCAACCATCTGCAATGGGATCTGGTGCCCTCTTACTGTGTCTGAAGACAGATACTATATATATAGTATCTGTCTACATATATATATATATATATATATATATATATATGTATGTATATATATATATATGTATATCAAGAAAAACAAGACTAAGACTAGGAAAACAAAATTTCCTTCCTTTTCCTTCTATGAAAAATCAGCCTTGTATATTCATTGCTGAATAAATTCTAAGAAAAGGGTCATTTATGGAAGAGGCAATGAAGCACAAGGGGCTGTTTTGTATGTGTAAAGGCATAATACTTCTTTTCAATTACTGTTTTTTGGAAGCCTCTTACTTCAGAAGCAATGGACTAATAGCATATTCTTATTAAATCTTAGGTGTAAGGCAAATACTTGGATAATTGCTTGATATTGGTATCCATTTTATTCCCCCAACTTACCATGCACAAATTATTTGATACTATAATTAGTGGGTTGTAGATATAGTATTTTGTATTGGATAATTTTCCCAGATCCTCAATAGCCAAGACTGAATTTGAAATTTATCTGTGTAATTCCAGAATCTGCTTCTCATACCACTGGGGTTTAATTTCACTTCTGTGCTTTTAAGTGTTTCATTGTGAAGCTCATTTGAACAGAACTTTGTTTCAGAGTTTTATTGTGACTAGAAAAAAATTCAAATGGAAAAATATATCCTTACCATAAAACACATAGGCTCTCACACACATGTAGAAGGAGATAAATTATGGTCAGCAAAAGTTACAGTCTACCATGAATTCTGTCATTTCAATATAAATAGCTCTTTTTCCAACCTAGATTCTTCATTGCAAATTTTGAGATTTTAAAAATAAATTTTTCTCTTGAAAGGTCTTGTATTTTCCAGTAAAATTGTCAGCAAATTGGTATACAATGCCATTTAGAGTAAGCTTTGGAAGTATCTCAAAAAGCCATCTAATTTAATGGCTATGGATTTCTTTGGATGTTGCTCTCATTCTGGAAAATACTTAATGTATGATACTAACTGCACATATTAGATTAATAAATATGTATAGAAGAAACTAACTTTGTTTTCATTAAATAATATATTCTCTTACTATGTTAAGAGTTTGGTAATAGTTTGTTTTGCATTCCTACATATGAAACAAAGTTTACTAGGCACTGAATGGATTTAAGGACGAGTTTGTGATCCTGGCACTACTTTATAGCTCAATCCTTACAGCAGATACCCATTTCCAAGGTAGGATCCGCTAACTTTGTGACCTTAAAGAGATTCATTGAATAAATAAAATGATGTTTATAAAACACCAAATGGTATGACTCAGCTCTCTTTGGCCAAGCTTTTTCTGTCTCTCCCTACCTCCTACTCTCTCCAGCCTGTGGTACACAGTGCTCTACATTCAATTTTGTCAGCTCAACATTATGATTTATTATTATTATTACTATTACTATTATTAATTTTCAATTGCATAGTCTCCATTGATAATTATGATACACAGATTATTATTAATTAATGACAGTATGTTCTTGTCACAAAGTTGTAAACATTTGAGGAGATAGATCTGTATACTTTGAGTTGTAAAAACTGTATACATGCAACACCACAGGATAGCTCAAGAACAGGTATTTTATAGTATATTATTTATACTTAATTCACCACCTCTAGAAAACTATGTATTATATTCCTCAGTTGAGTTATTAATTCCTGTCACTAACTCTCACTCAACCTTTTGGTAAAGCATCAATTAATTACTGAAATATTTACACTGCTTATGAGCACCCTAGACTTCAATGTTTGGAAAAAAGAGATGTTTAAAGACATAAATTCTTAGACTAAAACAGATTGGAAATTTTGGCTACAAAAATATCACTAATTAATATATTTGTGTTAGTCACTACTGAATGTCTTTATAAAACAGTGTCACCATCCAAGACTTGAATATCTGTCTCAAAAGCTAACCAGCAAATGATAAGTCTTCTACCAACAAGATCTGTAACTTGTGTCTTGTCTGTAAATAAATAAGCAATAAAGAAGCATCTTATTAACATGGTTTTGTAAGACAGTGTCACAGCTGGTAGAAGTAAACATATCTGGTCATTTAATGATTATTTCTGATTCAAACTTGCACAGTTAGAAAAGACGAACAAGAAAATAACACAAAATAAAGACAACGTCCAAGCAGAAAACAAACCAACAAGCCAGAGAAGAATCTACGTTCTCCTATAGAAGAAAACTACCTTCTCCTATAGGTCCTAATGATTTAAACTTATTTGATCATCTAGGTCTGCATCAGGATGGAAGACACCCACACCCTTTAATTCCTCCCAATGAGACCTCAGGAATTGTATGTAAAACAAGAGTAAGAAGCTTTCAAAGTAAGGAGATGGAATAGTATCTAGGCAGCCACAAAGCTGAGGAACACTATGGCTATAGATTTCCAGGGTATTCTTTTCTTCACTTATCTAGCCTTGTTTTGTTAGAAGCATCAATAATTTAAAAGCAATAATAGGAGAACATCAAAAACATATCGCATACAAAAAATACACTCTTTGCACTGACAAAATTCAAAACAAATTAAGAAAATGAAAATCTACACTAAAAGAAATATATATCATGTGTGACAGCTTAGCCCAGGGCAAATGATTTGCAAAATGTGCAACTAATTTTCCCAACCCTCATCAACATTTAGTGGGTGGATCCTATATTTTAACTCTTTCTTTGCTCTTCTTGTATTTCTAAGCTCAGTGAATACAAGGAAGGAAAGAATTGCTTGAAACATTAATTCTTATATATTAGCCACTATCTGTCTCTTGAGAATTTCATGCATGTGTATGAAAGATTCTGATGACTTCCCTTTGCTATCTTGAATATTCCATTCATCCCTATCCAATTCCTCCTCACAGTTCCTTCCCTAGATTCATATCCTTGGCTTATTTAGAACTCCTTTTGTTTAACCAAGATCTTCCGTGTAGCAATTGTATTGGCACCATTCATTGGACAACTGTAGTCACTGGTGTGTGTATTCAGGAGGCAATGATTCACCCTCTCCTAGAATCAGTTAACCAGTATCTATTCTAGTTCTCCACCCAGGCCCAAGTATTGGTGGGTCCACCCTTGTGTAGATTGAGTGCAGACATCCTTAGTTGTGAGAGGTCAGGATTGTAATGGCTGTGGTTTCTCCAGAAGAGAAATCTTTCACAACACTTCTCCCTGTCTTACAGCTCTTGTATCCTTTGTTCCATTCTGTACAGGTACCTGCATATTCTCTATTCTTTGCTGTTCTGTTCACAATAGCTAGGAAATGGAGAAGTCTGTGCATCCATTGGTGGTAGAAAGGATACTGAAAATAGATTTAATAAAAATATAAACATAATGGAATTTTATTCAGCTGTAGAAATGAGATTATTTAATTTTAGGGTAAGTAATCGGAGCTAGAAACATTATATTGAGTTTGGTAACCTGGCATAGATAAATGTTGCATGTTCTGCTTCAATATGGATCCTGCATTTGAATATGTAGTTCTGTGTTCACTTTAGAGTGCCAGGAAACTAATAAATCAGTAAACTAGAAGGTAGATAATAGGTGAAGGGTGCATTAAGGCATGGGAGTGTTAGAATGTGGGCAAAATGGATGTAGATAAGGGGAGAACTGTGAATGAAAATGTAGGGGAATACCAGGACAGAGAAGCAAGAGGGGGTTGAATGAGGAACAGAGGGAGGGAAGGGGGCTTATGGGACTTTTGGGGAGGGAGGAAACGGGAAAGGGGGAATCATTTGGAATGTAAGTTAAAAAACTTAGAAAATTAAAAAAAAAAGAAAAAAGAAAATGTTTAAGAAGAAAGAGCATAGCAGAACCAGGAAAAGGAGCGTTAACAAGGGTAAGGGGAAATGAATAAGCCATAAGGAAACCTACTATCCTACAATGAAATAAAGGAATATCATTTGTCAATTTTCTTTAAAAAAAATGAGTTTGAGGAGAGATTCTGTACACGACTGGGAAAATCTGCAAACATGTGCGTAACAATAAACAATGACTCTGACACCAGGATAGCTCCTTATGAGTTAGCTGTTGGACAAAGAGGCATCAGAGTCTCCCCAAATAGCAAAGGCTCTTGTCATTCCTCTTGGTTACCCAGCAAATCTAGGTGATAAGCCATACCACAGAAGACAGCATACAGTCTGGCTTTTTCTTAAGAGAAATCAAGTTGGTACTAAATTGTAAACTTTTCATTGCCTGGTAGCTTTCCTGGTTCTAGTAGGTGATATGACAGGTGCTGAGACAGAGGAGATCAGGGGTCTTAAACAGCTACAAACCCTATGAACTAAGAGACCAATATAGCAAGAGGAAAATGATTTTTTTTTCATTTGATAACAAATCTTCATTAAAGACTTCTGAGAAGGCCATTCTGAGCTTTTGCTTCGCCTGATGGGAAGCAAACATGTCTCCGTTCCCTATCTATGTCCTAGGGCACATCTCCATACCCATTACCCAATGGTAATGAAGACTCCCTTCTCTTGGTGCTATCACATGGAAAAGAGTAAAAAATGTGTTTCCTGTGCTCAGTTACACAGGGATGCCAAATGATCAACAGTGGGGTTTTGAACCCCTGTCATGATGCTTAACAGGAATTGGGTACTCTCTAGGGAGTACAAGGAGCCTGGCTTTCATCCTGGGCAAAAGAGAAAGAAGCAGAACCGCAGCTCACTTTGCCAGAAGCTCCATAAGCTATCGGTTCTGAAGGACTTTTTTTTTTAGATAGATAGTCCAACTCCAATGTTCATGATATATACATGATATATATATATGCATATATATTTCTTTTATCCTGATGATTAACATTTTATTAATTGTTTACACTTAGCTTACTTTGTGATACCTATTTCCCAATTGAATGCAGACTGCCACAATGTTCTTGCTAAATAAGAGATGTTTGTTCCCTAGTTTCAACAGCAGGTCATGATGACCTTTGTTGCAAGACTTGTCAATAACAATTCATGAGACTGCTCTCTTATTGCTGATTGTGCTCAAGTGCAAAGTGAAATTAAGAAAATTCTTCATCCCAGAGACTCAATAACAAAATCACAAGCACTACAGAGGGCAGCATGTCTCACATTTGCTGTGCTGGACACTAGTATTAAATATTGTTATTCAGAAAACAATGTGGAAAAGATTACTTGGAAAAAAGAGTTTAAGACACTTAACATATTGATCTTAGAAAATTATAAGGCACATGTCCTTGCAAAATGCTGTGAAAAGTCCTTCAAAATATAAAATGTCTAAGTAATTCAAAGTTGTTCTAAACTTATTAAACCAGATATCTCTGGAATGTATTCTCCATTGTATTCTTAAGTGCATTTTTCTATCAGAGCCATTTTGATAAATATTGATGGAAATCAAAACTCACTAATTATAAAAAACAATTCCAGTTTCCCTTTAGGCATGTGTATATAATATATATTACATATTAAACCAAATATGTATTATTCATTTTACTTAGTCGTGACTGTAGCAAGGTCTGGGTAAAAAACTAATGTTAATCATTATTATGTTCAACACTTTTAGGTATTTTTTATTTTATTAACATCTAGACATTCTTAAAGATCACATTATCAATTGTAACTTATTCATAATATATATGTATATATATTTACAAAGTCATTACACACAAACACAAAAATACAGCCACGTACAGACATGTACAGACACGAACAGACACACACACACACACACACACACACACACACACACACACACACAGAGAATCAGATAGAATGCCCTTTTGTGAAAGCAGCCAGTTACTTTCTTCTGTTTTCCTGCACACAAAAAGATTTATTGGATTTTCTTTTCTTCAATCACTGTCATTGTGCTAGTTGTTATGAGTCCTGTTTGTCATTTTATGTAGTCAGCCACATGAACAATGATCAAGAAGACCCCTAATTCAGTATGTGGATTTACATTGTCTTTTTCAAGTGTAGTTACACTTTAAAAAGTTGAGTCATTGAGTCAGAGGATAAGCCAATGTGGTATGAAAATAGAAATATCCATGAGTTAACATGATTTAGGTTCTTATTGCAGTATAAATATGTGCTCTTTAGCATATCACATAAATCATATAAAATATTTTGATTCTAACTAAATGAACCCTGTAGCTTTCTGCTTTCCCGCCTCTCTTTGTGCCTTTATCTCTTAAAAACAGTTTTGTTTGTTTTAAGTGTATAGCTGCTTGCCTGCATGTAAACATGAGTCCAATGTTCCTGTTGCTCTTGGAGGCCAGATGAGGGTACACGATTTCATAAAACCATGTGAGTTTTCTGTCTCCTGATCTTCTGGCTGCTGTTAGATATGCTTCTGTTTTTAGTTCAAAATATGACCCATTTAGAGAAATGTATTGGGTTCCTCAATGCTTTCATAGGTCACTATTTAATCTTCGCTACAATGTAGTCTTCATTGGAAAGACAATGACAATTGTGCTTTCACACGTTTAGGTTTCAATTTTACTAGTTCCCTAACATTCAAAGTTCTGAATACAAGGATCATGTCAGTTTCTACCTAAAAGTTTTTCTTTGACCTGAAACATAGTGTCTGGAATGAAGTTGGAAATCAGGTAAATGTTTAAATAGATAAGTGCTCTAATGCCACACATTTAGATTTTACTCACGTCATTAACAATATATAGAAGAATTTCTTTTCTTATGGTAGATTCATGGTGTGAAACAATAGTCTCTTGCAATTAAGTTAAGCTCAGGAGACTTTTTGGAGAGTCTGAATTAAATACATTTCTAATAAGCATCTGATATGACTTTAAGAATGTTGTTTTGGAATGTAGGCTGTGAGAAGTGTGGAAATGGCAGTGATGACTCATATTGATGTACAGAGATATAATCTGTCAACATTGGGGAAATACATGTGAGCTGGCATTCACATTAGGATTCCAAACCACATGTCATGTTGCTGCCAAGTGATTGATTGTCTTATGAGAAAGAGCAGCAGGTCTGCAGAGGGAAAATTTTTAACTAAGAAAAGAGTAGCTCTGTCTTCAACCAAAATGGCAGCAAGACTGGATTCTTTCTGATAGTCTATACCTTTTAATATTTATAATTTTAAGGATTATCTCCTGGCCTGATTTTAATGCTGAGCTTTGTTTTAACCAAAATGTTTCTAGCAGGCTTGAGACCCATCAAATGAATGAAGGACAATAATGTTTCTGTTTGTAATTTTGTATAGAAAACAAACAAAGTTTCTGAATAAATAAAAATTATCAAGTGCTTTTCCTAACCACTTAAACTCCTAAAGTAAGATTCTAAACAACCTTCATAGATACTCTCATAATCTCAATTGATTTACTAAGACTTCTTCCAACTTATAACTTGTATGTCATGTATTTAAGGACACACTTTTGTTTTATTTTTCCATTAACACTGAGTTGACAAGTTGGAAACATAGTTATTTGAACATATTTTAAAATCTCAAAAGTATATGATTATCACAAAATTATACTAAGTGACATTTTAAACAACATAATTAATGTTAACAATAGCAGAATCCTGGGCCAGAGAGAAGACTAAGTGTTTAAGAGTTCATGCTACTCTTCCTGACTACCTAAATTCTGTTTTCAACACTGCATATGGAGCACCTCACAACTGCCTGGAAGTCGATTTCCAGGAGATCTGAAGCCTTCTTCTGGCATCTGCAAGTTTCCCCATGTACACAAATATGAAAAACGAATGATTCAAAATCAAAAGTTTCAAAGTCCTGAATCATGTGTTAGTCTTCATTCCAAGATAAGAATACAAACACCAAAGAGCTAGTTTAGCAAAAGATGTTTCTTTATATATGCAAATTCATCTTATAGATCTTTATAATCTTTCCTAAGGTTCATCTGAGGGAATCAATTCATAAATAATGTCCTAAGCATTCAAGGAGTCATGAGGCTTGCAGCATATTCAAAGGACTCTAGTTCAATTCTGAGCACTCACAGTAGTTGATTCACAATTACCCATAATTCTAGTTCCATGGAAATCAAACCCTAATCCTAACCCTAACCCTTAATCCCTAATCCCTAACCCCTAACCCCTAACCCTTAGCCCCTAGCCCCTAGCCCTAACCCTAACCCTAACCCTAACCCTAACCCTAACCTCTGTGTTTTCTGGCCTCTGTGGTCATCTGCATGCCTCTGGAATACACAAAATCTGCACATACACACACTCACATACACACACATAGACACACACACACACACACACACACACACACACAAATAAAAAATTAGAATAGTGTATAAAATTTTTGATGCCATTAGAAATATTAATTATTAAAACAACACAGAAATATTGAAATAAATATATGGATATCATTAGAGGAAAAATGCTTACAAAGAAATGTATTTCACTATTTCAGAATACATGGATACGTTTAAAAACTGGAAGAGTTTTCAAAAATAATACTGCATTTGCTATTTGGATTTATGGTAGTTTATTTTCCTGTACCCGCCCCCAAAATATATAAATATTGTCATCAATAGCATTGGTTTACACTGTTTTCTTTTGTGGGAGAAAAGAAATATAAAAACTATTTATTTTTTTCAGGGTATTTTTAAATTTCCCACTAGTCAATCTAATATTTATAGCATCAGATTCCAATATTCTCATTTTTCATTAAGCAGAGAATGGCCACTGAAGGTAACTTAAGACCCAGAGTCAGTTTACCGCAGTCGAGTGTGTGTTAAGTTACAGCACTAGCAAGCCCTCTGGAACCACCATGGGTGGCTTCTTTCTTCTGATGGTAATGAATATATTCATTCATGTTGTTTCTATGAAATGGTACCTGCATCTGATGTTGCAAGCTTTGTTGCTCTGAGAACGTGGCAGTCTGAGTGTACACTAAGAAAGAATGCAGAGTAGAGCTTAAGGAACCTGGGGACTGTCACATATCTGTGGTAGGCACCCAGGGAACCAGACATTGCTGAAATTCACAGGAAGCCATCCTCTGAGGCAGGCAGGGAGAGTCTCTAGGGAGGCTGTCAAACTCTGTTTCTCCCTCTGCAGTAGTTTAAAGTTGGCTTTTACATAGAGCATGCCGCAGTGTCTGGATTGCACATCTGGTCTCCTGATAGAATAATTTCAATTAGAAATTGATTTATTTTTGTTTTTCATGAAAAAACAAGAAATGTCTCTTTTAATTCTCATTGTTCCCACAGGTTTCCCTCCTTTCCCAACACACATAGATCAGAGCATCTTTCAATAAAGCCCTTTAAATATCACTATCATTTTAGTTTTCAGATTATTTAATTTAGCAGTTGTCTTAAAATAAAAAATCTTAATGTCCTTTACAATGTGGGCACATTTTTATCCAAATAAAAGATCTGTCAACTTGAGAATAGACAACATCAGAGTGAAAAGAAGGCTGTCCTTGGATAGACCTTTTCTACTTTGATAACTATAGCTATGTATTTGCAAGAGGAAAATGTTTTTACAGTCTAACTCTGACCTCTTTTAAAATGCTAGCTAATGGTCCTAAGCAGTGACAGCTTGTAAGAAGATTGGAGGCACAGCAGCATTAGCAAGCTGCTGCTTCAAACTACAGCAAAAAACGAGAGGTTTCCAAGAATCTGCAAAATTTATGTTGTCATTAAGCCGCACTCTCTGCCAACAAAAGCTTCAGTCTCTCAAATGCAGGAAGCAAGCAGGGCTTATGGAAATACTTCAGCCCAGCAACTTCCAGCAAGGCTCGATTACCAAACAGTACTCCTGTCATATTGGCTTAAGCTGTTTTTTTTGTTGTTTTGCTTGCAATTATTATCAAGCATTCAGCATTTTATTGTGATCTAGACATAGTCATAGATAACAGCATTTTGTTTTAGAAAGAAAAGAATTTCAAAGACAACCCTTAAGAACAATATTCAAAAAAAAAACAAAACAAAACAAAACAAATGAGCTGATCTTTTAAGAGAGAAAATTTTTATGAATTTTGGCAGATAGTTGCTGAGCATTTACTTGACAAGAATGTGAGAAAAATGAGTTAAGAGGTTCAAGGACATTTCCAATATTAAAAATAACGAATCAAATATTTAAAACTAATATTGTAAATTCTACCTGCTTTTCTGACTCTTCTAAGTTCAGCAAGACAGATGTTATAAGAGTTTTTTTTCCCTGCTAAAATTGTATCTACCAGCACATTATTCATTTGCCTCTAATAAGGTGCATGCATAATTCATACACATGAAGGAAAAGACAGGAATGGTGCATTTGTTTATTTTACTTTCTTTTATCTCCTCATTCACATTTATTAAGGGAATTGGCTAAGGCACCTTGCTACAACAAATCATTAAAAGAATTTATGGAGTAATATTTACAATAAGCTTATCTTACCACCATGTCCTTCTCTGTCAAGTTTCAGTCCAACAGTTCAGGTACCACAGTCACGTATCCACGAAAGAAAAAAAATGCACAAATTTAACAGTTCTTAAACCCACTGATGTCATCTAACTAATGGACATCAGGCATGATGGACATACGTCGGTAGATAGCAGTTACAAGACACCAAATCTGTCATAGGCAGCCCAGGAGCTACATTATTTAGTAAGTCATGGAAGGGAGAAGTGTGCCCTCGACCATAACCCCTGCTTACACTGGATGCTCAGCTTACACACATGCCAGGTAAAGGCTGATTGAAGCAGCTTTTGTTTCTAAATGCTGCACAACAAAAACCAATTCCCAGTACAACGACCCGTCTTGGCATCTTGAGAACCATTCCGTGGTTTGTGGATAATATATATTTAATAAAATATTTGTTAAATGCTACCTAGATGATTCAAGCAGGATGATCACCAAATAAATAATTAATAATAATAATAATAATAATAATAATAATAATAGTAGTAGTAGTAGTAGTAGTAGTAGTAGTGGAAGTAGTAGTAGTAATAACAAAAACAACTATATTAACTTTAATTTAGGGCAAAACTATTGTCACATGGAGAGTTTTTATCACACTCAGAGAGCACCTCTATAGGGAAATAATTCAAGATTGCTTTCAGGGTTATAAGCATGACTCTCAAAGTCAGTGATAAAAAAGATTATAATATTCTAGAGACTGATGTGAAAATCTACCTAAAGAAAACAGGATAAAATCTAACATAGGATTTGAAGTCTAGTGAGATGCTTTGTCCTTAACTGGACACAAGCATCAAGTGAAATGTCAGCTACAGATTCCCATGGCCAACCTGGTGAATTTCAGATTCAACAGGTTTAGAATGCAGTCTGAAAATCTGCCTTCCATAGGTAATTCTAATGCCTAGCACACGTAGATGCTCTAATTTAAAGAAAAATCATTGCCATATTGACACAAAGATAAATGAACCGAAGAAGACAAAATAGCATCCATTAGTTCATCAACACTTGTTGCTTATTTAAGGCTAGCATGCTAAGCCATAAGTAAATGCTTATAAACTACAAATAAAAGAAGAAATGAGTTTGAGCAAGGGCTTGGAGAAAATTAGAATAGTGTTTCACTTAGAATGGTAATTAGAGTAATTTATCTGGAGAAGAACATGGGAAATCCTCAAATAACTAAACAGAACAAAAAGGTCCAGAAAACCTACTTCTTACTTGAAAATAGAATATAGGATGTGTGTGTGTGTGTGTGTGTGTGTAAACATATACATATATATATATGTACATATACATACACATAAATATACACACTAATGGATGTGTAGACAATCTCAGGCTCCTCTCTAGTACATATATGTATATGTGCTTAGTCTCCTGTCTAACCTCTAATAGAGAACATGATGCTCACTAAATATCCTATTTATGACCCATGCCAAGAATCCTAATTTATATGGTTTGATAAGTTATTTGCCACTACCTGGAAGCTATGTTAAGTAATTGCTACAGGTATATTCTTCTTAGAATAAGATTTCCTTTTTTACATATATGAATTCAATGTAAATACATTTAATATGATATGTTATAACTACATTTAATTGATCTTCACTCATACACATTTAAGCAATGGATTTTATACATAAGCAGAACTATTCATCATGGAATTAAATGAGAACTTTATTCAGTCTTCAAATTACTATATTTCTGAAGTCTAATTTGAGGGTTTAAATTATAGGGTAGCTTTGATATGACTTTTAAAATGTATTTAAGGGTGATATGAAGACTACACAGTAAGGGTTTATTATAACTTGGTCACATTCAGAGCTTCAGATTCTGATGTGTTGTAATTTTTTGTAGGAATTTAACAGAAATGTAGATAATAATGAATGCAACAGATGAATGCAAAGGGTTTATCCATTTAGCAACTTTAGAAAATCAAAATGTAGTACTTATCTTAGTAATCCCTGGGAACTTTTCAGATGAAATATGCCCAGCTTCTGTCATGAGGTAGAAGTAATTCCACATGATGCAGAAAGAAAATACAGTTTTATGGCACTTTATCCTTTCAAGTACTTCTATTAATAACTGCATTTAATACACCTACAAATGAGGCTCACTTAGAAAATAAGACATATACAGAGGCCTGCTAGTGTAAACATGACAATGTTGTGCACGAAGGTATGTCAGAACCAATTTTGTGATGATTTTCTTATGAAAACGTTATGGTGAAAAGCAAGTCATTAGAGGCAACAGTGCCTTGGAAGTGTCATGCTTCTCCATGCTTGACCTTATGCTTGGCTCTGACTGTGTTAAATTACAGTAGTTTAGTCAGTCACCATGGTTAAAGGCATGAGAAGCTATAATGCTCTGGTGATGTTGCAGTGGTCCTACTGCTACAGAACTGTGTTGATCTAGAGACCCTGGAAATAGAGGAGGTGAGTGTAATGAAATCAGATATGCCATCTACCTAATGAATCAGTCCATTAGGTGTCATTTATTCCTGACCCCCAAATGATTCTTCCCTCAAGAAGAGTTTAGTATACCCCTTTCACCTACAAAGACCCAAGATATGTAACATAATTAAAACACCATGATCAAAGTTCGAAAGGTACATTTTAAAATAAAAGACACTAGCTCCTGAGCAAGAAGTCAGAAATACTATGTAATATTAAAATATCAAACAACATAGTAAAAGAAAGCATTAATTTGAGAGAAAATGTTGAGGAACTGTAATAGGTGTGGAGTGTTTAGAAAGAGTTAGAGGGCCTGGATCAGTATGTTGTCATTCTATCATAGACACTTATATTCCTGAGAGTAGGAAACAAGCAAAGACAGCAAATTTTGAAAAAAAAAATCAGTAATACAAGAGAGAAATAGAATATTTCTCTAGAGAGCACCTGAGAAAAATACTTTCACTACATACTAATGCTGACTAATTTGTATTTGCTGACTTTAGGAGTTGCACTAGGCTTACAATAAAACTGATCTGATCACAAGGATACTCAAAATAGTGACTGCTCAGTTTGATGGAAGTTGTAGATTTTTCTCATCCCTAAATTGAGTAATGACATACATTTAAATATATATATAGACTATATATTTTACTGCAGAAAGAATCAATAGCAAATAACTATTCTTGAGCATCTATTGACTAGGTTTTGTGCTCTTTACTAAGCTTTTAATTAAATACTTCATGCAGCTGCTGTTATGCATATTTGATCTGGGAAAACACTGTATGTAGAAGTGTAAACTCTAATGTACTGAATGTATAACCAATACCTTTTATGACAGTATCTTAAATGACACATTTTTATAGTAGTGTCTTTAAAACCTTTAACTTAAAAAATCCATTTGATTCCTAGATGACTTAGTCAGGGTTTATATTCCTGGACAAAACATCATTACCACGAAGCAAGTTGGGGAGGAAAGGGTTTATTCAGCTTATACTTCCAAACTGCTGTTCATCACCAAAGGAAGTCAGGACTGGAACTCAAGCAGGTCAGGAAGCAGGAGGGGATGCAGAGGCCATGAAGGGATGTTTCTTTTTTTTTTTTTTTTTTTTTTTATGAGCCTATGGGGGAGGGACTCATTTTCCACATAGGCTGTCCTTGAACTCACAGAGATCGACTTGCCTCTGACTTTTAGTGCTGGAACTAAAGGCATACACCACTACACCACACTACTCTATTATTTTTAAAGGGATTAGTATATGTTTTTCAAATTAATCTTTTGAAAATTCTGTTGGTAAATGTTTGTAGTTGTAATATACTTCAAAAACTCTTTTTTGAGATGTTGAATCATTTTCAAGAGTCGAAAGGGATTCTTGTCCAAAATGTTTGAGAACCATCTCTCTAAGCCATGTTTTGATTACAGAATATTCAGCTTTTTTATTTTTAAACTCACTTTGATAGTTTTCTATGGAAAGGTTTTTGCTCTTCCTTGTGAATCAAAACAACCATGTTATCCAATCAAATGAACCATCCACATGGGCGATTTTTGTTTCCTATAATGCACATGTTAGAAAGAAATTAAAGCTTCGTCTAAAAGCTTTAAAAAAATAAAAAATAAAAAATCACGCACCTCTGAAATAAACTCTTCCACAAGGAGCCGGTAGAGGGCGCTGGAGGGATCCCGCAGTTCTTCACTGTATTGCTTCCCCAGAAGTTGGATGCTGAATTCTGCTATCTGCTCAGCAGCTGGCGGTATGGGCTCCTCTGTCACATTCTCAATTTCATTGCTGATCTGAATTTAGAAAGAATAATAAATACCAGTATTT
Source organism: Tokudaia tokunoshimensis (assembly GCA_036184795.1). Lineage (NCBI taxonomy): Eukaryota > Metazoa > Chordata > Mammalia > Rodentia > Muridae > Tokudaia > Tokudaia tokunoshimensis. Next base: position 41,275,595 of record BTHU01000004.1, on the reverse strand, counting down.
ATTCATTCAGTCAATAAATATTTCCTGACTCCCCTCAAAGTTTCACATCTAAGGATGATTTTTATGTAGTATTCGATTATACAATAAACTGAATAATCTTTAGGCTATAAATGAATGTAATAATCACTGTAGACCTGCACATATTCTTTCAGTACAGATTCTGAAGGGATGTTTCTTACTGGCTTGTTTCCCCTGGCTTGCTCAGCTTGCTTTCTTATAGAACCCAAGACTATCAGCCCGGAGATGGTACTACCTATAAGGGGCTTTCCCCCCTTGATCACTAATTGAGAAAATGCTTTACAGCTGGATCTCATGGAGGCATTTCCTCATCTGAAGCTCCTTTCTCTGTGATAACTCCAGCTTGTGTCAAATTGACACAATAACAGCCAGTACAATTGACCACTTGTCAACTTGACACACAAACACATAACTATTAAGCCACAACCCTTACTTTCTTATTCATCTCCAAGATTAAATAACTTTAAAAGTCCCACACTCTTTGCAAATTCTTAAAATTTCAATCCCTTTTAAATCCAATCTCTTTTAAAATTCAAAGTATTTTTACAATTAAAAGTCTCTTAACTGTGGGCTCCACTAAAATACTTTCTTCCTTCAAGAGGGAAAAATATCAGGGCACAGTCACAATCAAAAGAAAAATCAAATTCCACTGTCCAATGTCTGGGATCCACTCATGATCTTATGGATTCCCCCTAGGACCACTTCTCCAGCTCTGCCCTTTGTAGCACACACCATGTCTTCTAGGCTCAAGATGCCTGTGTTCCACTGCTGCTGCTGTTCTTGGTGGTCAACTCATGGTACTGACATCTCCAAAACACTGCTGTCTTCTGCGGCAACTAGTCTTCACCAATACCTTCTCACAGGCTCTCTTCGTGGTGTCAAGCCTCAACTCCTTTGTATCACCCCTTCAAGTCCTGGGCCATCAATTGCAATTGAGGCTGCACCATCACCAATGGCCTTCCATGGCCTCTCACAGTGCTGAGCCTCGCTCTCCATGACCCCTTCATGCCTTCAAAACCAGTACCACCTGGGTGACTCTTACACATTACCAAGTCCAGCCACAGCACAAGGTACAACCATGGCTATCTCTGGAACACAACCTCTGTGCCATCAGAAAACACTTTCCAGAAGATTTCACCTCAATGATGCTGGTCTCTTCTTAATCACGACTAATTTCTTAGCTCCAGCTAATCAGCATCAATAGTCCCAGTAACGCAAAGGTTTGCTTTAGTGGTTCTGGTATCTTGTTAATCACAGTTGATTCTTCAGCCCCAGCTAACCAAAACCACAGAATCTTCACAATCAAAACAGCAACAACCCTGATAAGAGTCTTTAATCTTCCCTCTGAAATTTTATAAGCCAGGCCTCTATCTTCTGCACTGTTCTCAACATTATCTTCCAAGTTCCCACATGACATCCCACAGAGCTCTTAACATCGAATGGACCTTCTAGCCCAAAGTTCCAAAGTCCTTCCACAGTCCTCCCCAAAACATGGTCAGGTTGTCACAAGGTTGTCACTATGCTAGTACCAATTTGTCTTTGTCATGGTTTATATTCCTGCACAAACATCATGACCAAGAAGCAAGTTGGGGAGGAAAGGGTTTATTCAGCTTACACTTCCACATTGCTATTCATCACCAAAGGAGCTCAGGACCGGAACTCAAGCAGGCAAGCAGGTTAGGAAGCAGGAGCTGATGCAGAGACCATGGAGGGATGTTTCTTACTGGCTTGCTTCCCCTGGCTTGCTCAGCCTGCTTTCTTATAGAACCCAAAACTACCAGAGCAGAGATGGTGCCACCTACAAGGGACCCTCCTCACTTGATCACTAATTGAGAAAATGTTTTAGAGCTTGATCTCATGGAGGCATTTCCTCACCTGAAGCTCCTTTTTCTGTGATAACTCCATCTTGTGTCAAGTTGACACAAAACCAGCCAGTACACTAGATTTACTTCTCAGACAATATATTCATAAAATGGGTTCTCTGTTCTGGGCTAGTAGTGCATGCTGACAGGAGACACAGATTTTCTCTAGTTATTCATTTATTTGACTGACACATTCCAGTTGGGAATCATCTTGTTTTGGAAAAAGGTTCTCTGTTAGCTAAATAAATCCTGTGTACTCTGATTTCCAGGATCTTACAGTTTGGTGAAAAAAAAAAACATCTTTTAATTGAGTCTCCAATTGTCATGTAATAAAGTTCTTTGTGCTTTGGTAATGTACTATAGAGGTGTATACATATGAGTTTTCTATTGGTTCAAATTGGAACATTTCCTTATTTTTCTGATTAATTTGTTTTATTTTATGTTCCTGAGTATTTTGTTTGTTTTTATGTATACTACATGTGCTCCTGGTGCCCATAGGGGGCAGAAGAGAATATTGGAGCCCCTGGAACAGGAGGGATATAAAATAGTTAGGAAGACCTTCATGGGTGATGGGAAGAAAGTCCTGGTCCTCTATAAGAATAACTAGTGTTTTTAACCACGGAGTCATCTCTCCAGCCCCATTAAAATGTATTTCTTACATAAACAATGGAATATTTCTGCAAATCTTTCCATTAATCTATTCTTTTTCTGGGGTTGTATATAACCACACAATCTTTCTTCACAAGAAAAAAGAAACTATATAGTTGAAGAAATTTGTAAGGGGTCCTAAATTATCATATATCCAGGCAAGCATCCCAAGTTTACTTATGATAAATGCTCTTACAGATTTTCCAATAATAACAGTTCTGTTCTGTCTGCCATCTGCAATCAGAATTAGTCATGCATTTTCTTAGCATACTACAGTTAGGTCACCTTTTTCTTTTGTAGACTGATAAATCTTGCTAAAGAAGTAAAATTTCCATTCACCTGCTATCTCCTGAAAGTTTCACAGGACCAAATAAGCTAACTTTAATTAAATATAAGTGTAGGGTTTTCTGAATAAAGGAAAATAAATGTTTCAATATCAGAAAATTTGAGACTATAGCAATTATAGTGCCTCATACAGCTCCTTTTGTAATTTCTTTTTTTAACCTAATATCACAAATTTACTGAAGTTATTTTCTAACTGAAAATTACATTGCAACATATTTGAGTGATACACAAAATATTTAACAGCTAGTCTTGATTGATAAGAACTTTTTTTAATGGTGGAATAATTTTATTAGATATACATTGTTCAGTGTTTCATAATAACAGCAAATTTGCTTTTTGTCTCCTTTTGTCTTTTAGCAGAATATATGGAGGGGTAATTCTGAAACTGTGGTATACAGTACATAATGTAAAAACATGGTCTTCCCAGTCAAGTAGAAAGACTCAGTGTCTACATTAATTTTATACCTCAAGAAAGAAAGCAGGCATCGTTTCCTCCATGGCCTTACTGGAGAAAACATGAAACATAAACTAATAAATAAAAAGTTCAGACTTTTACTTTATTTTATTGCTGTTTTTGAGAAAGAGACCCTCTCAGGATGACAAGAGATCTACTCAGAGATCTACCTGCCTCTGTTTCTTGAGTGCTGGGATTGAAAAAGGCTTAAGTTTAAATTCTTCATACAATTAATTTTGTCTCAAAATCTGTTACAGTATCTGGTATGCAGATATTAACGTAATAATTTCTTTTAAAAACAAAGATGCAGACCAAATATATACATTTATGGGTTATTAACCACAGAATAATTTTTAAAGACCCATGAGTTTATGAAAAGGCAGAAAAATATTTAACTTCTTTTTACCCTCCATGTGTAAGATGAGAGAGAGAGAGAGAAGAAGAGATGGAGAAAGGAAATGAGAGCAGAAGGAAGGGAGGGAGGGAGGGAGGGAGAACATTAGTGCCCCATAAATGTGTATAGATCATTTAAACCATTATCAGAAAAAAAGATGAACTTTGTAAATTATTACAGGATTAAGATTACATCACTTTGATGAAATGATTGATGCTAATTCACTGCAATACAATCATAAGTAACACTTGAGTATATGAACCACACTTGTCAAAGCAAATGAACAAAACACTAGTTTGATGTAGAACTCTTGAACTCCTTTATGGCATTGACTGTGTTTACATTGTAATTTTCAAGTAATCCACATGGTTCCCTGGTGTGATTGATAAGAATTTAAGGATGAACAAGTCATTTCGTTCCTATTTAACATATCCAAGGGATTTTTTTTCCCCGTCAGATTGTGAACGTTCAAGTACTTCACATCTTTCCATGACACCATACTCTACCCACTTGCTTAATGCATGAAAACAGTAAAGAAAAATCGTCAGTATTTCCAGTGTCCACTAAAGACAAATCATTCTTCCATGCAAACTCCCTTATACTTTATGCAATATGGATCTCATACTTCAATGAACCTAAGAATTTCTCATGATGTTTTAGAAACTGTAAGTTACCAAGTTCTGTGATCTGAGATTCTGGCTATGTAATTATAGAAGAATTTTTTTTTTCAGATCTATAGGTAGAAGGTGTGGTCTCTAGTGAGACTCTTTGAAATAGAGCTGTCCCAGAAGCAATTAAGAACAAATGCAGTTAGAACTCATGCTGACTCTTGATCTTGAACTCTCAGCATCCAGAACTCTTAGGGAAAAGAAATGCATTATTTAATTCACCCATCCTTGGTGATTTCATTCTGACAAACTGAGCTAAGACAATCTATACAGCAATTGGTTCGACATATGCCTTTTGCAATTCAAAGCACAGAGTTACAAGGAAAAGTGTTAATTCTCAATTGTGATTCAAATAATGCCTAACCTGTAAGAAGAGAATACAGTTCTCTGAGCTAGAAGGGTAGGTCAAGCTGCAAAGCTTTGTGAAGAATATACATGTGTCACATTTTGTGTAAAAGATTTACAAATCTTTTAGTATCAAAGCCTTTATTTTAGTAGGGCTGTTAGTAGCATTCTCTTTTGTATCTAGGTCTTTAAATGAGTACAATAAACATGAAATCTTTGTGGGTAGGGAGGGTAGAAAACACTTTGCCAAATGAAATAAATATGTTTAGTATGCCTTTTCACTTTTTAAACATCTAAGTTTAAATTGCAAAAATGTTCTTCTCAGCTCCTATCTAAAATGGAATGTTTTACTAATAATCTGCCCTATATTATGGCTCATCATTAACAAATAAATCCATCAATGTAAGAACTAATGAAGGAATGTTGTTTATCTTTTACCATTTCTAAGTCAATAAAAGAACACAATTTCTTGCTTACACTTTTGTTTAGATGGCATTGTTATTTGGGTAAGTCTCCCACCAAGATCACATGGTAAAGACTTCACTGGAAGACTGTGGAGTTATTGGGAGATAGTAGAAACTTTAAGAGGTACAGTAAATTGAAAGGAGGTTGAATTATCAGATATATGCCTCCAAAGGAGATATTGAAACCTACCTTACTCCATTCCTGTATGCCATGAGATGGCAAACTTCACATCATGTGATATAACAGGTTCAAAGCAATAGGTCCAAGTGACCATAAATCTGTGAACCAAGTTAAACCACCATGTATGCACATGTGTGTGTGTGTGTTTGTGTGTGTGTTTGTGTGTTTGACCATTGTTTTATGTATGTGTATATGGTAATGTGAGTGTATGGAGGAATGCACACACATGTGTACACCAGTGTGGAAGGTTGAGGTCAACATTAGGTCATTTTCTTAATCATCATCCATCTAATTTTTTGAGAAAGTGTCTTTCTCTGAACCTAGAGGTTTCTGACTGTGTATTCTGGCAGGTCAGCATGCCTTATCTGTCTTGTTTCTACCTCACCAGTGCTGGAATTGCAAACACACACTGCCATGTTCAGGTTTTTATTACGACTCTGATGATCCAAAGTCAAATCTTCATGTTGCAAAGTAAAAACTTTACCAAGAGAGTGTCCCAGACTACCCTCCCTTTAGTTTTCCCCTTTAAATTAAATCACTTGAGCCCATTGATTGTTAAGAAAAGGAAAGCTGAATAACAAACACAGCCTTTTATAATTTGGATTGGAGTCATATCATATGACAGAGTACAGTCTCAAAATGTCATAATGAACTCTGTTTTGAAACACATGAGAAATTTGTAGTCTTTTAACTCATGAGAGTCATAATCTATCCTAATGTCCTAGGAACTCTTTGTAGAAGAATCATTACATGTACATGACATGTATTTGAGCATGAATTATGATATTCCAATTATATTTCTAATTGTAATGGTTAGTGGTGTGTTTGAAAAATCCTGCTATTGATGATTTGAAAATTGTAGGCTTGCATTTTTCAAAACCTACCTCAATAAGGGTTCTTAAATGCTTCAACATCCCTTATAGCCCATCAGCCAAAGGTCAAGGAGGAAGATGTCCAATAGGACAAAGGTGTTATGGACTTCTTTAGAAGTAGTTCTTTAGGGGCAATTCTAGTCTTCATTGTTAGCAGTTGAGTCCACTATTAACATGCCAAATAAGAATCAGCAAGCTGCCTCTCTGGAGTTTAACTTCTTGAGTTCTTTGTATATATTGGATATTAGCCCTCTGTCGGATGTAAGGTTGGTAAAAATCATTTCCCAGTTAGTTGGTTGCCGCTTTGTCTTTTTGACAATGTCTTTTGCCTTGCAAAAACTTTGTAATTTAATGAGGTCCCATTTGTCTATTCTTGATCTTAGAGCATAAGCTATTGGAGTTCTGTTCAGGAAATTCTCCCCTGTGCCCATATGTTCCCTAGTTTCCCTTCTATTATGGAATGTAAATTAAAAAAAATAAAAAAAAAAAAAGAATGGGCTATTAATCTGAAAAGAGCCCTTTTAAAAAGAAATTAAAAAAAAAAAAAAAGAATCAGCAAGCTGGTACAACCACTCTGGAAAGCAGTCTGGTGGTTCCTCAGAAAACTGGGCATGACACTCCTGGAGGATCCTGCTATACCACTCCTGGGCATATACCCAGAGTCTTCCCCAGCATGCAATAAGGACACATGCTCCACTATGTTCATAGCAGCCTTATTTATAATAGCCAGAAGCTGGAAAGAACCCAGATGTCCCTCAACAGAGGAATGGATTCAGAAGATGTGGTATATTTACACAATGGAATACTACTCTGCAATTAAAAACAATGAATTCATGAAATTCCTAGGCAAATGGTCAGAACTTGAAAATTTCATCCTTAGTGAGGTAACCCAATAACAAAAGAACACAGATGGTACGCAGTCACTCATAAGGGGATATTAACCCAGAATCTCGGAATACCCTAGACACAATTCGCATATCAATAGATTTCCAAGAAGATGGAAGGAGAGACCCCTGGTCCTGGAAAGCCTGGATGTAGGGGAATGCCAGGACAGAGAAGTGAGAGGGGGTTGAATGGGGAACAGAGGGAGGGAAGGGGGCTTATGGGACTTTCGGGGAGGGAGTGACCGGGAAAGGGGAAATGATCTTGAATGTAAATAAAAAAAACTTAGAAAATAAAAAAAAGATTTATGTTAAAAAAAAAAAGAATCATCAGCAGCAGGATCCACAAAGAAATCAGGAGTCTCCTCTGATCCACATGAGTCCACTTAAGTGGTGAAAAGCCTCCGGTCTACCACCAGAAGTTCTTTGGTGTGTTTCTTTCTAAAAAGTGATGACAAATGAACTTCAGTGAAGAAAACAAGGTGAACCAATGCCAGAACATCATCTCCAATCTGTTGGGTTATACTTATCCTCTTTCCAAACATCACATGTTCTCTCAAGTGTCTGCTCCAGCAAAATAACATGTGCCCTTTCACCAGGCAGCCTCCAGAAAAACACTATGTGTTGGCTTCAGCAAAACACCCTCTCATAAGAAATTTTCCAGAAAAATATCACATAACATAATTGAGTCTCCAATGAAACTATAAATTCACACTTCAGAAAATTATGCCAGTAAACCATGTTATCATATTTAAATTAAATATATAAAGACTATTAGACAGTTTTCCATTCTCTGTGTACTGTCAATGGTACATGCTTAATGTCAGAAAGTGTAATTTCAAAATGATAATAAAGAATCAGCCCTTACTACTCATATACCCAAAGCCCCTGAAGTCTACTCTTCATTTTTCTTTGCTCTATATTTGCATATAAATTTCCCATGCTTTATAGTTGTTCTTAGATCCAGACCAAACTTCAGTAGGAAATACTATGACTCAGCCCTGTTTTCTCAGGAGCACATATTTCACCAAAAAGATTCCCTTTTTCAGTGACAAATTTGTTATTAAATTCTGAAATGCCTAGAATGCTGAATTCAAAGCACATGTATTGTGCCTCTTGAAATGAGGGACTGAAGGAGTTATCTGCCATTCTTGAAGTCAGTGAAGAAAAACTGACCAAAATATATTAAATATTTTTAGAGGATGTACGATTATATGAATCTAGTTTTATTACATTAATCAAGCTTTCATAAACATTTATTTTTAACTTTGTCTATAAGAATAAAATACAAGAACAAAATAAACATTTCTATTAAAAACAGCCAATGACCTTCCTCTATATACTTGCTGATGTCTAATATATATGTGATTTGGAGAAATGAAAATGAAAATCTCAATAAGATACAATTAATACCAGATAAATTGGCTATTACAGAAGACATGAAAGCTGACAAATACTGGGGAGAGTATGAAAAAAAAGAGAAAATATTCTTTTTTAGTATTTATTAGATATATTCTTTATTTACATTTCTAATGATATCCCCTTTCCTGGTTTTCCCCATAAAATCCCATAAGCTATCTCCCCTCCCTCTGTTCCCCAATCATCCCTCTCCCACTTCCCTGTCCTGGTATTCCCCTACACTGCTGCATCGAGCCTTTCCAGGACAAAGGACCTCTCCTCCATTTGATGTCCAACAAAGCCAGAGTATGAGGGAAAGATCATCCAGAGACTACCCCACCTAGTGATCCATCCCATGTAGCTACAAAACCCAGATACTATTATCGATGCTCACAAGTACTTGCTGACCAGAGCTGGATATAGTGTCAACAGGGAGGCTCTGCTAGTGCATGAAAAATACAAAGGGGAAGACTCTCAGCCAGCCATTGAACTGAGCACAGGGTCCCCAATGGGGAGCTAGAGAAAGGACCCAAGGAGCTGAAGGGGTTTGCAGTACCATAGGAGGAACAATAATATGAGCCACCCAGTACTCCCAGAGCTCCCAAGGCAAAAACCATCAACCAGATAGTACACATGGTCTTACCCATGGCTCCAGATGCATAGGCAACTGAGAAGATATTCTTTTTTTTTATTTTGTTTTTCTAAGTTTTTTTTTATTTACATTCAAAATCACTTCCCCTTTCCCGTTTTCTCCCTCCCCGAAAGTCCCATAAGCCCCCTTCCCTCCCTCTTTTCCCCATTCAACCCCCTCTCGCTTCTCTGTCCTGGCATTCCCCTACATCCAGTCTTTCCAGGACCAGGAGTCTCTCCTTCCATCTTCTTGGAAATCTATTGATATGTGAATTGTGTCTTGGGTATTCTGAGATTCTGGGTTAATATCCCCTTATCAGTGACTGCATACCATGTATGTTCTTTTGTGATTGGGTTACCTCACTTAGGATGATATTTTCAAGTTATGACCATTTGCCTAGGAATTTCGTGAATTCATTGTTTTTAATTGCAGAGTAGTATTCCATTGTGTAAATATACCACATCTTCTGAATCCATTCCTCCGTTGAGGGACATCTGGGTTCTTTCCAGCTTCTGGCTATTATAAATAAGGCTGCTATGAACATAGAGGAGCATGTGTCCTTATTGCATGCAGGTAAAGCCTCTAGGTATATGCCCAGGAGTGGTATAGCCGGATCCTCCGGGACTGTCATGCCCAGTTTTCTGAGGAACCGCCAGACAGCTTTCCAGAGTGGTTGTATCAGCTTGCAATTCCACCAGCAGTGGAGGAGTCTTCCTCTTTCTCCACATCCTCTCCAACAACTGCTGTCTCCTATGATTTTGATCTTAGCCATTCTGACTGGTGTGAGATGGAATCTCAGGGTTGTTTTGACTTGCATTTCCCGTATGACTAAGGATGATGAACATCTCTTTAGGTGCTTCTCAGTCATTAGATATTCTTCAGGTGAGAACTCTTTGTTTAGCTCTGTATCCCATTTTTTAAAAGGGTTACTTGCCTCTCTGGAGTTTAACTTCTTGAGTTCTTTTTATATATTGGATATTAGCCCTCTGTCTGATGTAGGGTTGGTAAAGATCATTTCCCAGTTAGTTGGTTGCCGCTTTCTCTTTTTGACAGTGTCTTATGCCTTGCAAAAACTTTGTAATTTAATGAGGTCCCATTTGTCAATTCTTGAACTTAGAGCATAAGCTATTGGAGTTCTATTCTGGAAATTCTCCCCTGTGCCCATATGTTCAAGTATCTTCCCTAGTTTCCTTTCTATTAGTTTCAGTGTGTCTAGTTTTATGTGGAGGTCCTTGATCCACTTGTAATTGAGCTTAGTGCAAGGAGATAAGAATGGGTCAATTTGCATTCTTCTGCATGTTGACCTCCAGTTGAGCCAGCACCATTTGTTGAAAAGGCTATCTTTTTTTCCACTGGATGGTTTTAGCTCCTTTGTCAAAGATCAAGAGACCATAGGAGTGTGGATTCATTTCTGGGTCTTCAATTCTGTTCCATTGATCTACATGCCTGTCACTGTACCAATACCATGCGGTTTTTAACACTATTGCTCTGTAGTACAGCTGGAGGTTCGGGATACTGATTTCCCCAGAGGTTCTTTTACTCTTGAGAATAGTTTTAGCTATCCTGGGTTTTCTGTTATTCCAGATGAATTTTTGAATTGCTCTTTCTAACTCTATGAAGAATTGAGTTGGTATTTTGAAGGGGATTGCGTTGAATCTGTATAATGCTTTTGGCAAGATGGTCATTTTTACTATATTAATCCTGCCAATCCAAGAGCATGGCAGATTTTTCCATCTTCTGAGGTCTTCTTCAATTTCTTTCTTCAGAGACTTGAAGTTCTTGTCATACAGATCTTTCACTTGTTTGGTTAGAGTCACACCAAGATACTTTATATGGTTTGTGGCTATCGTGAAAGGTATCATTTCTCTTACTTCTTTCTCAGCCTGCTTATCCTTTGAGTATAGGAAGGCTACTGACTTGCTTGAGTTGATTATATATCCGGCCACTTTGCTGAAGTTGTTTATCAGCTGTAGGAGTTCTCTGGTGGAATTCTTTGGGTCGCTTAAGTATACTATCATATTGTCTGCAAATAGTGATAGTTTGACTTCTTCCTTTCCAATTTGTATCCCTTTGACCTCCTTTTGTTGTCTAATTGGTCTAGCTAGAACTTCAAGTACTGTATTGAAAAGATATGGAGATAGAGGGCAGCCTTGTCTAGTCCCTGATTTTAGTGGGATTACTTCAAGTTTCTCTCCATTTAGATTGGGGTTGGCTACTGGTTTGCTGTAAATTGCTTTTACTATGTTTAGATATGGGCCTCGAATTCCTGATCTTTCCAAGACCTTTAGCATTAAAGGATGCTGAATTTTGTCAAATGCTTTCTCAGCATCTAATGAGATGACCATGTGGTTTTTTTCTTTGAGATTGTTTATATAGTGGATTACATTGATGGATTTCCTTATATTCAGCCTTTCCTGTATCCCTGTGATGAAGCCTACTTGATCGTAGTGAATGATCGTTTTGATGTTTTCTTGGATTCGGTTGGCAAGAATTTTATTGAGTATTTTTGCATCGATATTCATAAGAGAGATTGGCCTGAGATTCTCTTTCTTTGTTGGATCTTTGTGTGCTTTTGGTATTAGCGTAATTGTGGTTTCATAAACGAGTTGGGTAGTGTTCCTTCTGTTTCTATTTTGTGGAATAGTTTGAAGAGTATTGGTGTTCGGTCTTCTTTGAAGGTCTGATAGAATTCTGCACTAAAAACATCTGGACCTGTGCTTTTTTTGGTTGGAAGACTTCCAATGATGACTTCTATTTTTTCAGGGGTTATAGAATGGTTTAGATGGTCTATTTGGTCCTGATTTAATTTTGATATTTGGTATCTGTCAAGGATATTGTCCATTTCCTCAAGATTTTCTAGTTTTGTTGAATATAGGCTTTTGTAGTAGGATCTGATGATTTTTTGAATTTCCTCAGTTTCTGTTGTTATCTCTCCCTTTTCATTTCTGATTTTATTAATTTGGATACTGTCTCTGTGCCCTCTGGTTAGTCTGGCTAAGGGCTTATCTATCTTGTTGATTTTCTCAAAGAACCAACTCCTCGTTTTGTTGATTCTTTGTATGGTTTTATTTGTTTCTACTTGATTGATTTCAGCCCTGAGTTTGATAATTTCCTGCCTTCTACTCCTCTTTGGTGTATTTGCTTCTTTTTGTTCCAGGGCATTCTTGTTAATGTTATAAGTCAGTGAGGCCATTTTCTGAAATAGTACAGAGGTTCCTTTAAAAATTAAGATTAGAGCAGGTCATGAGTTGCCTGCTAGCTAAGCTGCCCTATTCCTCAGACTCTGTTCCCCAAGATCCACTCTATCTTCACTCTTTCATCCTATTGCCCTTGCCATGGTCAGAGCTCTGACCCCAACTCAGGTAGACTCCAGTTGCTCAGAAACTGGCCTCACCACTTACAAGGACAGGTAAGTGAGCCCTTGCCAGCTGAATTGTCCATTCCCTAGACTTGATTCTCAAAGACATTCTACTACTTCAACCCCCATACCTCATTCAGCATTCTGGTGTCTCCAGCTGCTCAGGTGCCAGTCAGACCAGTCAGAAGAACAGAACTCCCCTGTTGCACCAAAGAGCAAGCTAGATGCTAGATGTCAAGCCTCCAATCTGGTCAGAGATTTACTACTGGATCAGAGGTCAAGCAGACCACCAGAAATCCAAGCCACTAAGTCTAGAATACTAAAGAAGAAACAGAAACCAAGGAACTAAACACATATCTAACAAAGGCAAACTCAGATATCAGCACCTAGACCTATAATAAACACAAATTCAGATGCTTTAATGAAACTCTAGGAACAGAATCACCAACAGTTAGGGAAATATGGCACCACCAGAACTCAGCTATCCTAAGACAGCAAAACCTGATATTTCAATTCAGCTGAGGCCTTAATAATAATAATAATAATAATAATAATGATAATAATAATAATAAAATCCCTTAAACCAACTTTACAGAAATAATAAAGGTCCTTAAAATAATAAGTGGGAAAAAAATTCCCTTTAAGAAATTGAAGAAATGACAAACCAGAAACAGTGGAAATCAGTAAATCTGTTAAACAATGCAAAGAAAACCAAGAAAAAAAAAAGATGAAGAAAATTGTTCAAGACCTGAAAATGGAATTAGAAAAACAAAACAAACAAACAAACAAAAAAACCCCTCACAAACTGAGGGAATTCTGGGAATGAAAACAGGAACGACATATGCAAGCACCACCAACAAAAGAGATAGAAGAATCATGACGATTTAAGATCTGATAGAAAAAAATAGATTCATCAGTTAAAGGAAATAATAAATCTAAAAAACTTCTAAGACAAAAAATACAGAAAATCTGGACACTATGCAAAGGCCAAAAAGAATAATAGGAATAGAAAAAGGAAAAAAAATCCAAGCTCAAGAATATATAAAACATATTTGACAAAATCACAGAAGAAAAATTTCCTAACTTAAAAAACGACATGCATATAAAGGAACAAGAAACTAATAGAACATTAAATAGTTTGGACCAGAAAGGAAAGTCCCCGGTTCATATAATAATCAAAACATTAAAAACACAAGATTAAAAACAAAGAATATTAAATGTTGCAAGGGAGTAAGGACAATTAAGATATAAAGGCAGACCTATTAGAGTTAGAGCTGACTTATTACCAGATAGTCTGAAAGCCAGAAGAGCCTGGGCAGATGTCTTGCAGACTCTAAGAGACAATGGATACCAGCCAAGATTACTCTACCTACTGAAACTTTCAATAACTATAGATGGAGAAACATGACACAGCCAAATTTAAGTAGTATCTATTCATAAATCCAGTTTTATAGAAAGTACTAGAAGGAAAACTCCAACCCAAAGAAGTTAAATAGATCCATAAAACCACAGACAATAAATAATCGCATAGCAGTAAAACTCAAGAATGAACACACACACACACACACACACACAACCACCACCACCATTACTAACACTGTTGTGTTTTATAAAATGGCAGCAGTGGTGTGGTGGAAGACTCTGCCTATGTGAACCCCTGAAAAAAATCAAGCCATGTGACCAGCCTAATATAAAAGGAGGTTATTTGAGATCTGGAGGAGAGAGTAGAGGTATAAAAGGGAGACCAGGAAAGGGGACAACATTTGAATTGCAAATAAAGAATTTATCTAATAAAAAAAAGAAAAAAATCAAAATAAGAAAAATTAAAAAAAAGGGAGACAGAGAAGTACAGAAAGAGTGAAAAGAGAAGAAAATAAGAAGAGTGGAGAGGCTAGCCTAGGGAAACAGTAGATGGCAAGAGAGAAAAGATGGAGAGAGAGAGAGAGAGGGAGAAAGAGAGAGAGAGAGAAAGAGAGAGAGAGAGAGAGAGAGAGAGAGAGAGAGAGAGAGAGAGAGAGAGAGAGAGAGAGAGAGAGAGAGAGAGATCCTTTTTGTAGGTGAGCCAGGCTAATACCTAGCTATAGCAAGGTAACTGTTAGGCAAAGTCAAGAGGAAATGCTAACATTCACCACAACCACTAACACTACAAAACCTACCACCAACATAAATAACAATTACAACAAAATAATATTAGAAATTGACAAGCATTGATCACTGCTATCTCTTAGAATCAATTAACTCAATTCCCCAATAAAAAGACCAACTAACAGTATAGATGTAAAACAAGATCCATCCTTATTCTATAACCAACAGACATAGCTATATCAAATACAAACATTATCTCACAGTAAAGGTTGGATAAAGATTTTCCAAGCAAATGGCCTCACAAAGGAAGCTAGAGTAGCTATTCTAGCAACAACAACAACAACAACAACAACAAAAAAAAAAAAAGAAGCAAAACTAATCAAAGATTGTGGGCAAGGATACTTCATACTCATCAAAAGAAAAATTCACCTAGAAGATTTCAAATCCTAATATTTATGCCCTCAAAAGCAACCACATTTGTAAAAGTAACATTAACACCTTTGTCAAAGATCAAGTGACCATAGGTGTGTGGGTTCATTTCCGGGTCTTCTATTCTATTCCATTGATCTACCTGCCTGTCACTGTACCAATACCATGCAGTTTTAAACACTATTGCTCTGTAGTACTGCTTGAGGTCTGGGATACTGCTTTCCCCAGAAGTTCCTTTACTGTTGAGAAAAGTTTTAGGTATCCTGGGTTTTCTTGTTATTCCAGACGAATTTGAGAATTGTTCTTTCTAACTCTATGAAGAAATGAGTTGGGATTTTGATGGGGATTGCATTGAATCTGTAGATTGCTTTTGGCAAGATGGCCATTTTTTCTATATTAATCCTGCCAATCCATGAGCAGGGAAGATTTTTCCATATTTTGAGGTCTTCTTCAATTTCTTTCTTCCAAGACTTGAAGTTCTTGTCATACAGATTTTTCACTCATTTGGTTAGAGTCACACCAAGATACTTTATATTGTTTGTGGCTATTGTGAAGGGTGTCATTTCCCTAATTTCTTTCTCAGTCTGTTTATCCTTTTAGTATAGGAAGGCTACTGATTTTCTTGAGTTAATTTTATATCCGGTCACTTTGCTGAAGTTGTTTATCAGGGTAGGAGATCTCTGGTGGAGATTGTTGACCATCCAGTGGAAAAAAGATATCCTTTCAACAAATGGTGCTGGTTCAACTGTAGGTCAGCATGCAGAATAATGCAAATTGATCCATCCTTATCTCCTTGGGCTAAGCTCAAGTCCAAGTGGATCAAGGACCTCCACATAAAACCAGACACACTGAAACTAATAGAAAAGAAACTGGGGAAGACCCTTGAGCACATGGGCACAGGGGAAAATTTCCTGAACAGATCACCAATAGCTTATGCTCTAAGATCAAGAATTGGCAAATGGGACCTCATAAAATTACAAAAATTCTATACAGTAAAGGACACTGTCAAAAGGACAAAATGGCAACCAACAAATTGGGAAAAGATCTTTACCAACCCTACATCAGACAGAGGACTAATATCCAATATACACAAAGAACTCAATAAGTTAGACTCCAGAGAGCCAAATAACCATATTAAAAATGGGGTACAGAGCTAAACAAATAATTTTCACATGAGGAATATTGAATGGCTGAGAAGCACCTAAAGAAATGTTCAACATCCTTAGTCATCAGGGAAATGGAAATCAAAACAATCCTGAGATTTCACCTCCCACCAGCCAGAATGGCGAGATCAAAATCTCAGGAGACAGCAGGTGTTGGCGAGGATGTGGAGATAGAGGAACACTCCTCCACTGCTGGTGGGATTGCAAGCTGGTACAACCACTCTGGAAATCAGTCTGGCATAACTGGACATAACACTTCCAGAGGATCCCATTATACCACTTCTGGGCATATACCCAGAGGATTCCCAAGCATGCAATAAGTACACATGCTCCACTATGTTCATAGTAGTCTTATTTATAATAGCCAGAAGCTGGAAAGAACCCAGATGTCCCTGAATGGAAGAATGGATACAGAAAATGTGGTATATTTTCACAATGGAATACCACTCAGCAATTAAAAATAATAAATTCATGAAATTCTTAGGCAAAGGTTGGAACTGGAAAATATCATCCTAAGTGAGGTAACACAATCACGAAAGAACACACATGGTATGCAGTCACTAATAAGTGGATTTTAGCCCAGAAGTTTGGAATATGCAAGACACAATTCACATATCAAATGATGCCCAAGAAGAAGGAGAGGCCCCTGGTCCTGTAAAGACTCGATGTAACAGTGTAGGGGAATATTAATACAGAGAAGCGGGAGGGGTTTGACAGGGTAACAGGGAAGGAAGAGAGCTTATGGGACTTTCGGTGATGGGGGAACCAGGAAAGGGGAAATCATTTGGAATGTAAATAAAGAATATATCTAATAAAAAAGTTATAAAATATAAAAGTTTTAAACATTGAAAAAAAAGGAGCATTAGCATTACTAAAGCTTGAATCAAACATTAATAGCAGGGCACTTCAATACATCACTCTCACCAACAGAGAGGTCATCCAGACAAAAATGGAACATAAATAATGGAGCTAACAAACTGAATGAAATGGAATATCTACAGATCATTTTACCCAAACACAAAAGAGTATACTTTCTTCTAAGAATCTCAGGGAACACTGAAAAATTGACCACATACTAGGTTATAAACTAAGTCTCAATGTATACAAGAATATTTAGTAACCCCTGAATCTTATCAGACCATCATGAATTACAGCTGGGTATCAACTATAGAAACAACATAAAGTCTACAAACCCATGGAAACTGAATAACTCCCTACTTAACTACTGCCGGATCAAGGCAGAAATAAAGAAAATAATTACAGTCTTCTAGGAATTCAATGAAAATGAATGCATAATATACCTAAACTTATAGGACACAATGAAAGTGGTGTTAACAGTTCATAGCCGTAAGTGCCTCAATAAAGAAATTGGACAGATCTCATACTAGCAACTTAACAGCACACCTGAAAGCCCTAGAACAAAAGAAGCAAATACCCAAGAGGAGTAGACTTCAGGAAATAATGAGACTCAGGGCTAAACTCAATAAAATAGAAACAAAGAGGATAATTCAATGAATCTATGAAACCAAGAATTAGTTGGTTGAGAAAATCAGTAAGACAAACCTTTTCCAAACAAATCAAAAGACAAAGAATATCCAAATTAACAAAATCTGAAACAAAAAGGGGGGCATAACAACAGACTCTGAGGAAATTCAAAGAATCAATTTTCTAGATTGATACAAATTACTAAAGCTGAATCAATACAAGGAAAGAATTTAAGTAGACAAATAAACCCTAAAGAAATAGAAACAGTAATTAAAATTTCTTCCCCCTAAAAGTCCAGGACCAGAGAGATTTATCTCAATTTTACCAATCTTTCAAAGAATTTCTTCTTCTAATATTACTCAAATTATTCCACAAAATAGAATCAGAAGAAACATGGGGCTAACAGCAATGAATGAAAAGGGCCCCACAGACATCTGTAGATCAATTCAACCAAACACAAAAGAATGTACTTTATTCTTAACATCTTAGGGAACATTCTGAGAAATTGGCCTTGTACTTGGTCACAAACTAAGTCTCAACAGATATAAGAACATTAAAATATCCTCTGTCACCTATCAGACCACCATGGATTAAAGCTGGGAATCAACAACAGAAATAATATTTCATTTTATGAGGCCACAGTCACCCTAATACCCAAACCACACCAAGATTCAACAAAGAAAGAGAATTACAGACCAAAATTTTCTCACATACATTGATACAAAATATTCATTATCATATTTAAAACCTGAAGCCCAGGAAATATCAAAACGGTTATAAAAGCCTGATCAAGTAGGCTTCATCCCAACAATATAGGGATTGTTAAACATGTGAAAAATCTGCCAATGTAATTTATCATATAAACAACCTGAAAAAAAATTACATGATCATCTCATTAGCCATTAGCCTTTTTCAAATCCCAACACCACTTCATGATATAAGCTTTAGAGAGATCAAGGATACAAGGGACATACCTAAGCATAATAAAGGAAATTTATGACAACCCTATAGCCAATAAAAAAAATAAATAGAGAGAAACTCTAAACAATTCCTCTAAAACTGTGCAAATGTTAAGACCACAAACTCTCTTGTCTTAGGGTTTCCATTGCTGTGAAGAGAAACCATGACCAGGGCAACTCTTATAAAGGAGGACAGCATTTAATTGGGGCTGGGTTACAGGTTCAGATGTTCAGTACATTATCATTATGGCAGCATCCAGGCAGTCATGGTGCTGGAGAAGCTGAGAGTTCTACATTTGTCCTTAAGAGAACCTGGAGAAGACTGGCTCTTTCATCTCGAGCAGAGCCCAGCATAGGAGGATACCTCCAAAGCCTACCCCCAAGTGAGACATTTCCATCAGCAATGTCACACCTCCTCTAATACCACTCCCTAGGGGTCAAGCATATTCAAATCACCACATTCTACGTTATCTATTGAATACAGTGTCTAGCTAGAGCAATAAAACAATGAAAGTAAGTAAAAGGGATATGAATTGGAAAGGAATAAATCTAAGTTCTGTTCTTTGCAGATGATACGATGGTATACATAAGCATCTCAAAAAAATCTTCTTGGAACTCTTAGGGTTGATAAAATTCTTCAGTGAAGTGGCTGCATACAATATTTGTTAAACATGAACAAGCACTGGAGGTATATGTTGTGTGAAATAATATAAGCATCCTACAGAGACAAATACTATATTATTTCACATGGTATCCAATAAATTCAAACTCAGAAGAAATAAATAGATACTGGTCACATGAGGATGGGAGTAGGGGAAGAAAGAAAACAGAGTCATTATTTAAAGTATAACTTAGAAGTAAATTCTAGTGTTTGTACAGCAAGATTATGATAGGTAATTTAGATTTCAAATTTAAAAGCCTTTTAGGGGAGGATAAGATGGCTAAGCTCGCAAAAGTGCCTGCCACCAAGCTGGAAGATCTGAGTTTTATCACAGTATTCACATGTTAGAAGGAGAAAGGCAACTTCTCAAATGTTTCCTCTCACCTCCATGTGTGTGTCATGTCAGCATGCAATTTGTCAGTTGACAATAAAATTAAAAATTACCAAAACTTAATCATATCAAAGGATTAAAAGAACCAGAGTGTATAAATGATGACATGTTCTATTTTCTAAAACAATATTTTTGGTTTTTATTCCTCTGTTGATAGGTGCTTAACTCACTCCCTTCTAACTTATTTTATGTCATAACTTTCCAACTCATTAAGCTTTGCTGAATTTATGCCCATCTGCTCTTCTATTTTTGCTCTAGTTGGAAAAAAAGAAAAATGCATTAAATAAACTGCATGGTGATTCATTTTGCAACTTTCTAGAGACTGGTAGTTACACAATTAAAATGAAATTGTTATCATGGTAGATGGAAGAGTGGTCAATGGCCCATCACTCCGTCTTCTGTTGATGCCTGAAGATTTGAAATGAGTCTCACTGCAGCTGCCTGATTTGTTCAACCACAGTGAGAGAAAGCTTCAGATGTTATGCTTTTCTCTAATAACATGACAAAATTGTACAGGGAAAAAAGAAAGGAAACAGAAATACAAAAGATAAGAGAGATGAACAAAATATTCCTGATGTTCTTCCTGGATTTCTAAACCAAGTTTGACAGATATCATGAATTAATAAAATACAAAAACACTGGGGGATATAACAGTTATCACTATCAGTAATTGTTGCCTAAAGGTTTGCATAGAGGGAGATGGGAAAAATGATTATTTAGGTTTCCAAAGCATATGTGATTTAAAAAATGAAGAACAGCAATAATAACCATTTAGCTCACAATATAGATGGACTAATCATTATTTCCAACAAAGAGAAGGATTATTCTATCAGAGACGATCCCTGGCATAGACGGCAGGAATAGATGTAGAATATGATGTGATTACAAACTAGTGAAAATCTCAGTGGTAGGCAGGAAATACCTCTCTATGAAGTGCTTGATAGTGAGTCTCTAGAGAACCCAAAACAACACAGACTATTAGCATCATTCTTGGTTGCAGACCACAATAGATGGTAAGATTCTGTTGCTCATTTTTGATACAATATACAAAAAAATCAACCTCATAGTATACAGTAGACTTTAACCCTGCAGCTAACTTATGTAGAGACATAAGGTATCCTATACAGACAACTTTGGAAGAAAAAAAAAGCCCTTCTGTTGTCTTACCCTACATCCTTTAATAGTAGCATTCATAGAAAGATTGCTCATTGGTGTAATGATGGCATGATGGTTCCATGGGGAACTGATTGTTTCTCATTAAATGAATCCTCATCTACAGGAAGGATTACATTCCTAGTACTGTAAGTCCGGTCAAAATCCCATGCCTAGAGATGTCATATGCTCAGAGTAGGGGACCCTTTTTTGTTCTGATAAATTATCATGACATCAAACTGACTTCTAAAAGTTTGTATTTATGCCTGTAGATTTGTGCTGTTCTCAACTTTGGTAATTTTATACGGATTTTAAAATAAGGGTTAGCAGTTAATGCAAAGATTTGTAACTGATCATAATGACAGTGAGTACTCAGCTGTATTTCTATTATTTATATTAACCAGTCCTCATCCAAGGACCCAGGAGCATCTCAGAAGAATTGGTGAATAGAGGCATGGGGCTGAGATTCTGGGGATGGAGTGGTAGTTACATATGGAATCTTGCAAAAATTTGTATGTATTTCTGCAAGTTCTGCACAGGATTAAGCCCAGCATTAATGAAAATCCCAGGAACAATGAGAGAGAGGCCCCTGAAGCTCAGCCCTTAGTAGAGGAGATACTGACAGTTGACCACTACTAAGAGAGGGATACTCACTCCAAATCCTTGTATCCTCTGGTATGTTGTCCATGTTGCAGAGCAATGCCCCAGACCCAGGCTCAAATGACTAGTACTAATTAGACTCAAGGTATTGTTAATAACAATAAAAAGACAGAATACAAAGTTTGGAGTAAAATTGAGAGAGAACAACTAAAGAAGGTTGGAGGGAAATGGTAGTTATGGATATGACAAACATGCTATAGAGGAGTTTTATTCCAGCAACATGGCTGCTTTGGAAAAGGATCATGTGCAAGATCTTCTAGGTCTATATGATCTGGCTGGAATACAGACATACCTTTAGTACATGCCTTTAATCCTTAACATTGAAGGTAAGGTTAATATGTAAAAGGAAGCATATTTGAAAGTGACTTCTTATTGAGGAACAGACAAGGTGATGTATTAGAGAAAGATTTGATGAAGTGAGTGAGGTATGCCCTTCTCTCACAAGAGCAGCACAGGAAAGAAAAGCTATTTAAAAGCCTTACAGGAAGAGAGTGAGTCAGATGGAAGCCAGTGCAGGGAGTGAAGTGAAGTGCAATTGAATTCAGTCGAGTTCATTTGTGAATTTTTTCAGAAACAATTGAAGCCAGAAAATAAGAAGGAGCCAGAAAATTAGAATGGACTGCCAGAGTTAGTTTGAGGTCAAGCAGAACAATTCAATGAGAAGCTGAGAGAAGCCAGATTGAATCGTCTTGGAGAAGAGTTTGAACCAGAATAGCTGAGTTGAACCAATCACCAGAGTTCTTAAAGAACTAGAAAGGTTGAGCTTATTCAACACTAAGTCTCTAGCAAATAAAAGTTACATTCAAAAAATATGTTGTATAAGTATATGAAATGTTCAAATAAAATACCATGTCAAAAAAGGGATGTTGCCTAAAGAATCATATTCTCAAGTTCTTACAATTAAGAAGACTCAATGTTTTACCACCTAAATGGAAGGAATTCAGAGAAACATGCATCAATTTGTTCTATTTCTTTTAACTCACCTTCTTGCTGTCAGATGAAGGGGAAATTGCTGCTAGAAACCTCATCATTATGAATGAAAATCATCACGAGTGACATCCATTTGTGAGGGATGTCCATCATGGTTTTCTTGGCCCTTAATTTGTCCTTTTGTCCTTTCACACTTTACACTGTCCTGATAACCTCTGACAGCTGCCCCCATTGTGTGTATATGCATGTATGTGCATATGCTGTGCATGTACTCGAGTAGATGTGCATTTGTGTGTAGGTCAGAGGAAAACTTTGGGTGCAGTTTTTCAGATGCTTTATGATTAAGTACACAAAGCCTGTATAAGACTAACATTTATAATTTATGATATTTAAAACTGGACTTCTTAGGGAATTTTATCTTATACTACCATGAACCCCATTTCTATGTGTCTTTTTGACTGTGATACAAAAGTTTATATAAGACTGTTTATTTGGAATAACTCCCCATAGGCAAAAATCAAACCTAACCAGAATATGGAAACACTTCAACTCCTACAAGATAGGAAAATCTTGCCTCTAGGAATCAGCTAGTAAGGAAGTCTTCTCTTCTTCAACTATCAGTAAAGGAACTTCAAATAACTGTCAACCAGCTAACTCTAAAATTCACTCCAATCCCACATTGCAAAGTGATTGTTCAACCAGTGTTCCATGGGGGCTTCCATCCCATTCTGAAGAATGAAGTCTAGAAAGTTTGAGATTTTTAAGGAAAAGTCAATATATAACCAATTTCAGAATAATTTTGTCTTCTGGCAGTAATTTCATAAAGCCTTCTCTTTATCAGTTGCTAATATCATTTCTTTTTCTGTATAAGTACATATTTTCTTATAATACTTACACTGGTCAACTCAAGCAATAGGCCTTCAATGACAGACAAAGTTGTGTTCTTTCTTTTCCAAAACACTGATTTTCAATAGTAGCATGCATTGAAAACACCCAATAAAGGAAGTACAACTCAGTGAAAGTCTCTACTTCCTTATTTCTCTCTAGTTAGCACTTCCCCATCAGGCTTTGTGCTAAATACTATGTCATTGGCTGATGCTTACAAAGATCTCATGGCATTTGTTGTCACTTTCCTGGTTTTTGGTTTATGTAATTATTTTATGACTGTTCCAGACAATTACGTGGATATATATATATATATATATATATATATATATATATATATATATTGAACTGCCCAGAAGATCTCTGGAGTAAAAACTGGAGGAGTATGTGCACACATATAGTAGATGCACATGTGTTTCTCTACACATATGTGCCAGTTCATGTTGATATAAATAAAAATAAATTTTAAGCAATACTCAGTAAACTATGTTATTAAACAAGCATAACAAGCACAGTATTTTATATCTATATCTTAAGTATTATGATTGTTTTCCCAACATAAAGAAGGTTATACATAGGAATATAAATAATAGTAAGCCTATGCCTAACACTTGTGATTCTAGGCTTTATACTATAGAAAAATATTTAATAAAGCAGTTGATTAGGGTTTGCAAGCTAAGTAAATTAAGTAGATAATAATATTTTAGAATTCAAGAGAATAAATACTGTGATGATTAATTTTTGTCAGTTTGGCTAGTCTCCATTGTGAAGTTATGAGCAAATAGCAGTCAGAAAATTGCTGTGTAGTAAGTTTGGAGGTAGAATTAACTTTTAAATCAATAGAGCAAGTAAAATCCAGTGACCTCTACAGTGTGGGGGAGCTAAAGTCAGTCTCAGACCTTAATAAAGAATTAGGTCACCTGGGAAAGAACTAGCTCTGAGATTCCTTTTTTTTTTTTTGGGAGAATACTCTATTCCAGTGTCATTATAGATACATTGCCTTGTCACCCAATCGTAAAGGCCACCAACAACAGCACACTTTCCATGCCCCAGTTCCCTTCTGAGATTTTAACATTGAAACTGAAAAAGCAACTGTCCTCTAAAAGGCATTTGAAGAAAACATTTGATCTCAAAAGCAGTTGCCTTAACAAAATAAACAAAGAAACTGAAAACTTGGAGGTAACAGGTAATACAGGGAACGTGCTACAGTTTAGGCTTCCAAAGGTTCATTTCTTTTTTTTTTTTTTATTATTTTATTTTTTTAATTTACATTCCAAATCACTTCCCCTTTCACGTTTCCTCCCTCCCCGAAAGTCCCATAAGCCCCCTTCCCTCCCTCTTTTCTCCGTTCAACCCCCTCTCATTACTCTGTCCTGGCGTTCCCCTACATCCAGTCTTTCCAGGACCAGGGGTCTCTCCTTCCATCTTTTTAGAAATCTATTGATATGCTGATTGTGTCTAGGGTATTCTGAGATTCTGGGTCAATATCCCCTTATCAGTGACTGCATACCATGTGTGATCTTTTGTGATTGGGTTACCTCACTAAGGATGATATTTTCAAGTTCTGACCATTTGCCTAGGAATTTCGTGAATTCATTGTTTTTAATTGCAGAGTAGTATTCCATTGTGTAAATATACCACATCTTCTGAATCCATTCCTCCGTTGAGGGACATCTGGGTTCTTTCCAGCTTCTGGCTATTATAAATAAGGCTGCTATGAATATAGTGGAGCATGTGTCCTTATTGCATGCAGGTAAAGTCTCTGGGTATATGCCCAGGAGTGGTATAGCCGGATCCTCCGGAAGTGTCATGCCCAGTTTTCTGAGGAGCCGCCAGAAGAATGCAAATTGACCCATCCTTATCTCCTTGCACTAAGCTCAATTCTAAGTGGATCAAAGATCTCCACATAAAACCAGACACACTGAAACTAATAGAAGGGAAACTAGGGAAGAACCTTGAACATATGGGCACAGGGGAGAATTTCCTGAACAGAACTCCAATAGCTTATACTCTAAGATCAAGAATAGACAAATGGGACCTCATTAAATTACAAAGTTTTTGCAAGGCAAAAGACACCGTCAAAAAGACAAAGCGGCAACCAACTAACTGGGAAATGATCTTTACCAACCTTACATCCGACAGAGGGCTAATATCCAAGATATACAAAGAACTCAAGAAGTTAAACTCCAGAGAGGCAAGTAACCCTATTAAAAAATGGGGTACAGAGCTACACAAAGAGTTCTCACCTGAAGAATATCTAATGGCTGAGAAGCACCTAAAGAGATGTTCATCATCCTTAGTCATTAGGGAAATGCAAATCAAAACAACCCTGAGATTCCATCTCACACCAGTCAGGATGGCTAAGATCAAAAACACAGGAGACAGCAGTTGTTGGCGAGGATGTGGAGAAAGAGGAACACTCCTCCACTGCTGGTGGAATTGCAGGCTGGTACAACCACTCTGGAAAGCAGTCTGAGATTCCTTTTACACTGCAAGAGCTTCATCTCTTTCTCAAATGTTCAGCACATCAATTTCAGAGTTAACTACTACAAATATGTAAGCCAATGTCTTAAACTAATCTATCTCTCCCTCCATTGCACCATCCTCATCTCTACATTTATTGTCTCCTCTGAATATACCCTCACAATACTTTCCCATAAGGAGGTTTGTGATTGTATTTGACCCAGTTGGATAATCTAAAACAATCTCTCAAGCTCAATAGTCTAAACATAATGACATCTTTGAAGTTCTCTCTACCATGTAAGTTGTTTCATTCTAGGTTATGAGATTAAATCATGTTATCTCTGAGAGGGTATTTAGTCTATACTTCTTCTATGTAGTTGATAAGAGAAATCAATCTGACAGTTTTCAACCTGAGATTTTGCCATTTGTATTTCATTGTAATTACTAATAACCTGTTTTTATATCTATTTCTTCATGTACAATGCATCCCTGTTCCATTTTTTCTCTCCATTTCATCTCTTCTCTTACCTTATAAAGATTTCGTTTGTTGCTTTTTCATTCCATTTACTAATGTAAATGCCAGGAGACAAGTTATACATTTTTAATTTGAATATGATGATCATAAGGTGAATATTTAACTTTCAAATAGAGGATATTTTACTTTTAGAATTTCATGAAAATTCTGTTTGTTGGACACATTGCTTTTTTTATACTTACATTCACAATTGTATGCTCTATTCAAATGCTATTAGAGTATACGTGGCTGGTTCTTGTTTTACAAATACATTTTTCTTCATGTTTTTTAATGAATTTGGTCATTTTCTCTTAATTATAGTAGTTATGTGTGACTAATTTTTCAGAAATTTTCTGTTTGGAAACTCAGGCTTTTCCCATTCAGGATCCCTGCAGTGCTTTGATTAATAATTAGTGGTAAGTCAAAGTACAATAAAATGATCCAGGGATATCAAAGTCATTAAATAACAATACTCAAAAGAAATATTTGCTTCATGCAAACAAATTTATCTCTCCTTTAGGAGCAAATTCAATATGTCTGAACAAACCATGGGGTTGTTTGCTTTTTCTTTCTTTTCCTTTTTCTTTTTCTTTTTCTCTTATTTTTCTTTACTTACTTTCTTCTTCTTTTTTTTTTTTTTTTGGTTTCGTTGTTTTGTTTTGTATGTTCATGTAGGTAAGAAAGCTTCAAAACATTGACCAATGGATACCTTAAATATTGTAATGATTTTTCTCCTGAAATGATGTTAGCTATCACTGTTAGATTTCTTTAGGACATTCTAGGATATCGTAGACCTGATTGTAACCACGTGGATTTCCATTGACAAAAATTGCCTTGAATCCTTTGATAATGGTATTAGAAGTCACAATCTTGTAGTTGGGGACATTACTTCATCATTACTGAGTGTGTTGGTTAGGTTTAGACTGTTATCTTGATAGGACCTAGAGTCACCTGGAAAGATAGTCTTAATGAGGAATCATAAAATCAAATTGGTCTCTTGGAAAGACTGTCGAGGGTTATCCCTACTAATATTTGTTGTAGGAAGACCCAGCTCATTTTAGTTTGCACAATTACCTAGGCAGGGATTTTTGAATAACGTAAGGAAGGAGAACACTAGATGAGAGCAAATAAGGATGCACTTATTTCTGTCTTTAATCGTGTCTAAAGATGAGATGTGACTAACCACTTCTATTCTTGACTTGACATTTCCTAAATGATGGATTATAACTTTGAATCATAAGCTAAATTAATTTTCCCTCTTCTATGTTGCTTTTTAAAAGGAATTTTATAACAACATAAATGAAACTAAGATACTTTATGAGATTCCTGGGTAATGTAGTATACTAAACAACAAAATAAATACGTGACATTGTTTTTCTATGTTCATGCCATACTGATACCATTACTTAGCTCTACACTGTGGTATGTTTGTTTAATTTCCTTAAGTGAGCCAATAAACAAACTATAATGCTTATACCTATCATGAAAATGGTTTATTTTACAAAATCATAGTGTCTTTTTAATTAGTTTAACCTTTTATTGATTCTTTGGAGAATTTCTTTTTTTTTAAATTTTATTTTATTTTCTAAGTTTTTTTTATTTACATTCAAAATCATTTCCCCTTTCCCGTTTCCTCCCTCCCCGAAAGTCCCATAAGCCCCCTTCCCTCCCTCTTTTCCCCATTCAACCCCCTCTCGCTTCTCTGTCCTGGCATTCCCCTACATCCAGTCTTTCCAGGAGCAGGGGTCTCTCCTTCCATCTTCTTGGAAATCTATTGATATGCGAATTGTGTCTAGGGTATGCCTAGATTCTGGGTTAATAACCCCTTATCAGTGGCTGCATACCATGTGTGTTCTTTTGTGATTGGGTTACCTCACTAAGGATGATATTTTCAAGTTCTGACCATTTGCCTAGGAATTTCGTGAATTCATTGTTTTTAATTGAAGAGTAATATTCCATTGTGTAAATATACCACATCTTCTGAATCCATTCCTCTGTTGAGGGACATCTGGGTTCTTTCCAGCTTCTGGCTATTATAAATAAGGCTGCTATGAACATAGTGGAGCATGTGTCCTTATTGCATGCAGGTAAAGCCTCTGGGTATATGCCCAGGAGTGGTATAGCCGGATCCTCCAGGAGTGTCACGCCCAGTTTTCTAAGGAACCGCCAGACAGCTTTCCAGAGTGGTTGTACCAGCTTGCAATCCCACCAGCAGTGGAGGAGTTTTCCTCTTTCTCCACATCTTCGCCAACAACTGCTGTCTCCTGTGTTTTTGATCTTAGCCATTCTGACTGGTGTGATATGGAATCTCAGGGTTGTTTTGATTTGCATTTCCCTAATGACTAAGGATGATGAACATCTCTTTAGGTGCTTCTCAGCCATTAGATATTCTTCAGGTGAGAACTCTTTGTTTAGCTCTGTACCCCATTTTTTAATAGGGTTACTTGCCTCTCAACATCAATCTTAATGGAGAGAAACTTGAAGCAATCCCACTGAAATCAGGGACTATACAAGGCTGCCCTTTCTCTCCATATCTTTTCAATATAGTACTTGAAGTTCTAGCTAGAGCAATTAGACAACAAAAGGAGGTCAAAGGGATACAAATTGGAAAGGAAGAAGTCAAACTATCACTATTTGCAGACGATATGATAGTATACTTAAGCGACCCAAAGAACTCCACCAGAGAACTCCTACAGCTGATAAACAACTTCAGCAAACTGCCCGGATATAAAATCAACTCAAGCAAGTCAGTAGCTTCCTATACCCAAAGGATAAGCAGGCTGAGAAAGAAGTAAGAGAAATGATACCCTTCACGATAGCCACAAACCATATAAAGTATCTTGGTGTGACTCTAACCAAACAAGTGAAAGATCTTTATGACAAGAACTTCAAGTCTCTGAAGAAAGAAATTGAAGAAGACCTCAGAAGATGGAAAAATCTGCCATGCTCATGGATTGGCAGGATTAATATAGTAAAAATGACCATCTTGCCAAAAGCAATATACAAATTCAATGCAATCCCCATCAAAATCCCAACTCAATTCTTCATAGAGTTAGAAAGAGCAATTCTTTTGTGAATTTCAAGTAATGCATCCCAATCCCACTCATCTCCCTTTCCCTTTATACATGCCCTCTGTTTTTGCAGCACCCCCTTGTTGTGGAATTTGTAGTGTGTCACATAATTGCTCCACAGTATTCCATTTGTTCATACCTCTTGCAAATGTTCATTACAAAGAGTCATTGGTGTGGTTTAAGGCCTTAGGCTTCTGCTATACTATCAATACTGGATCCTCCCTGGGACTCCACTTGGATATCCTGTTGTTGCCCTTTGTCATGGAGATTCTGCAGCTTTTGATCTGTAGGGCTAGTTCTCTAGCAGTTCATCGATGGTATAGATATTGGAGTGGGCTACTCAAAAAGCCCTGTGTCTTGACCTGGGTGGTAGCTGAAGGGGTCAGTCCACCAGTTTTCCTATACCCACACCACCATGGGAAGCTCTTCAACCCTGCTCTGGCTAGCTCACCCAATGCCATAGTCAACAAGGCACAGAACCAACTCTTCACTCTCATGCCCTTGGGGCTGGCCCACTCCTGCCCAAACCAATAGGACCAGCTCTACTGTGCTACCTAGGCAAGGTACAGGGCCAGCTCTCACTTTTGCTGCAGCCAATGTGGGTCAGGGCTAGTTCTCCTACTCTCATGACTTTGGGGCCAGCTCTTCTGCCTGCTGTAGGTTGTAAGGTGCAAGGGGACATCTCTCCCTCACCTATGACACCACACAGAAAATGAGTGGTATGGTCCACTCTCTTATACTCAGACATTTGGCTCACCTGCAACTACTGCAGACAGGTCCAGCTCTACTGTGCTTCCTGGGTGAGGTGTGAGACCAGCCCTCTGCTCACATGCCTTCAGGGCAAGCTTTCCCATAATGCCCAGGTGAAAGGTAGAACCAGTTCTACAAAGCCTTCAGATATCAACATAGCTACAGGCGTCAGCCCAGAGAAGAGATATTCAATTGTTCTTTGGTAGTTAACAGACCCTTGCTGCTGCAGGCCCCAAAATGAGATATAGTCCTCAGTAGCAACACAGGCCAGGAACTCACCATGGGCTTCACCACTACTCCCATCAGACTGTTCTTTACTACCTTCAAGTCTTCAGTTCTGCCTCTCTTTATTGTATACACATCCTACTTCTTTCTCTCCCATCTCTCCACCACTTGCTTGCTCATCTTAGTGGTGCCTTGGGGCTCTGTGTGCCTGGGTTGTCTCAAAAGTGTTATGTTTTGTATGTACTGCATAGCACTGGGAAGGGGTCATCTCAGGATTGGTCTGCCTGCCCAGGCCATGTGGCAAGTGGTAGGGTGTCTTCTCAGTGTGTTTTGCTTGCCATGACCCCATGGCACTGGATGGGGTGGTGATATGAAGAGGGTGCTCTTTCATACATGCCTTTTCCCCTCTTTTATAACAATCCAAATTATTCATGGCTATGTTTAAATTATTGAAATAACTTTGCTTTAATATATACAAATTTTCCTAGTATGTGTTCATATGGATATATGTATGTGTATGTGTATGTGTGTGTGTATGTGTGTGTGTGTGTGTGTGTGTGTGTGCCTGTGTGTAGGGTGGTTGTTTGGTTGGTTTAGAGCACTCATAACTTATCCTACATGGCTACAGAAGTATGTATTAAGTATAAATTGTTATAGTTTACTTCAGATACAAGATGTATCACTGTTACACATGGCAGCACTGAATCCTTAGAGTGTCATTTGAGGTGTTGATATTTAGATTCTGAAGTAGAATAATTTGTAGGAAGTCTACTGGTCTACTACAATGAAATGGAAAAAAAATTCTTCAACAATTTAATCTCGAAATCCATGTGGAAGGACAGTTCCTATCTGTCCTGGCTAGTTCAGTGTTTAAGATTGGTATATATAAATTTAGCTTCCTAAAAATAATCCTGTGTCCCATATTCCATCTCGAATAATACTAAATTCTACATATCACATGTTTAAATAAATTTTAACTTTGCTACTTTTACCTGATGTATAGTTTTATTTTTCCTCATCATCTTGATGGGGTCAGAACTCATGTATATTTTACAATGGCAATTTTCTTACAACCTTAGCGTATCTTCTTTGGCACTGTTCAGTCTGCCTGCCTGTCTGTCTGTCTATCTATCTATCTATCTATCTATCTATCTATCTATCTATCTATCTATCTACCTATCTATCTACCTATCTATTATCTACTAATTTGTCTTAAAGTCTACCACTCTCTACAATCCTGTTTAATAATATGCAATCATATGTATATTAAAGTGGTGTGTACATTTCACTTTTTAAAGTTAACTAAATTTTTTTGAAAGACTATAAAATATGAATGAAATGCATTAAGCAGAATTATTGTGTTACTAAGCACTATTGAAATATGTGACATTTAACCTAAGTCTATATGTGAATTACAAATATCCTATTGAAAATAAATAATTAAATTATTTGTTTTATCAAAAACTTTTATAGAACACACAAATAATTGTAATAATTACAATTTTAAATACTCTAAGTGCTACAGTTTTATATTTCTAAGCTCTATATTAAATTTAAGTAGAAGCTTTGTTACTTATTTCAGTACATAATTAAAACCAATGGGTAAAATGTTGTGATACTGAAATGTCAAATTTATGTGGGGTGATTGCTTTTACCAATACATATTTGAAAAAAATATAGGGCTGGCAATATAACTCAATAGATAAGTGCTTGTCGTCCAAAGTTTCAAGGAGAATGTCCTGATTTCAGTCCTGGAATTCACACAAAGTTTGAAGGAGAGAACCAGCTGCACAAAGATGTATTGTCTCCACACACATGCCTTTGGTTGAACACATTCATTGGTCTCTGTTTCTCTGTCTTGGTCTCTGACACTGTTTGTCTGTCTGTCTGTCTGTCTGTCTGTCTGTCTGTCTGTCTGTCTCCCTCATAGACACATACACATATATATGATAACACCTAATGAAATTAAAGTATAACATAGGGTAACTTTCAAGTTACACATTGCATTTCTTAGTTTCATTAGTTTAACATTTTTGAGAATTTTTTTTTTTTTTTTTTGGTTTTTCGAGACAGGGTTTCTCTGTGCAGCCCTGGCTGTCCTGGAACTCACTTTGTAGACCAGGCTGGCCTCGCACTCAGAAATCCTCCTGCCTCTGCCTCCCAAGTGCTGGGATTAAAGGCATGTACCACCACTGCCTGGCTTTGAGAATTCATGAATATCTTGTAAGTACTTTTAAATCTAAACATACTTAGGAAAATATGCATATATTAAACTTATGAAATAACATTTTAACACTTTAATTTATGCAGATGTGCATACTTGTGTGAGTTTACGGGCACTATGAGAATACAGGAGAATTTAGAGACCAAAAGGGCCATTGTATTTCCTGGAACCTAGGTCACAGGTGACAATGAGCCATCATGTGAGTGATAGAAATCAAGTCCACATTCTCTGCAAGAGCATTAAGCACTCTTAACCATTGAGCCATCTCTTGAGCACCATGAAATAATTTTGAAGACATCTAGCCAAAGGCAATTGTTTTCTGTGTTATTTTCCATTATAGGTTGAAATGTTCAATTTCTTTTTAAATCAAAAGACTTAATACTATTTAGAAAGATATAATAACTTTTGTTTTATGGTGTATTAGTTGTACAAAATAACAGGCTTTATTATGATATTTTCACAAAAACATTGTGAGCTGGCATTCTGTTCATATTCTTTACCCATCTTCTCTCCTGAAATTACTGTTTTTAAGTACGACATTCATTATATTTGCATTTACTTAAAAGCTTGTTCACAGTCATTGCATCTTCCCAGTGTAAACAAATATTTGGAAAATTATCCAGATATATGTTTTTATAGCTTTCAAACAAACTGTTATTTTGGAATCAATTATTTTATGGTTTTTGGTTTTTTTTGTTTTGGTTTTTTTTTTTTTTTACTTTCCATTCTAAACAATTATTCTTGATGTCTTAACATTCAAACACATTTTTGCATTCAGTACATCTGGAAACGTGTTTTTATGAGTCACATCACTCCTTGCTTTGTTTTACATTATTTTTAAAGATTTAATTTTATTTTATATGTATGATGGTGTTTCTGTATATATTATCTGTGTATATGCATGTGGTTGTCCTGGAAAACTGCAAGAGACTATTGAATTCCCCTAGAAAGAGTTATAATTATAGGCAGTTGTGATATGTCCTGCAATTGTTCTGGGATCCAAAGACTAGCCCTTGGGAAATAAAGCAAGTGCTTTTAACCACCGAGTTATTTCTTTGGCCACATCATTAGTCCTTTTAAAGAAACAAATGTTTTATGGTCCAAACTAAGTGAATGTCATATATAATACTGTATATACTTGTTAAAATCTTAGTACTCTTCAATATCTCTTGGTAGACCAGTGATTCCAACACAAAGTGTGTACCCCCAGCCTTCCACTTTCTAGGCTGTCTCTGAATAAGGAATTATTGCATTTTTATAGGTTTTAATATAACACCAATGTTTCAATAGCCCACTACACACACACACACACACACACACACACACTTTTCTACTTAGATCAGCACAAAACAAAGCTCTGGATCTATGCTGAGGTTTTCTTACATTAATCTTCCGAAGTTTCTAGAAATTTAGGAAGATCAATTACCTTGATACTGGAATGGGAAAATCTAGAAGCAGATGGGAAGGAGAGTTTCAGGCACCTGAGTTTTCAGGAAAGGAGTAATCTGAGATCCAGAAACTCAAGTATAGAGATGACAGTAATGTTTTTGTCTTTAATCAGCTTTTGGTTTTGTTTTCTTTTTGTGTGTTTGTGTTTATTTGATTTGTTTTGTTTTACATGCATTGGCCATCACCACATCTCCAGTTTCATTATAGGATCTTTTTGCAGGATGTTGTGTTTTAAGTGTTTCAGTAGCAATCTTCATTTTCCTATACCCATAATGGCTCTAGCTGGATGGAATGAATTTATTCCAAGTCCTAGATTGCCTTACCTGTGTCATAATGACATAGTTATTAGGACTACCAAGAAGAAACTACAATTTTAAAAAAACTTCAGTTATATCTGAGAATATGGCCCTGCACTTCTTTATAAATGGAAGTACCGTCTACCCACTGCTATGAAATATGGAAGTGACTGCAGTAGGCAGATCTTTACTTGAGAAAAGCATACCTCACGTGAAACTTTCATGGAATTGTATAGAGATTATTTAAAGTTGTGATGTGTGGTTCAAAACTCAATGAAAATCCATTTATGATTTGTAATTAAAATGATGCTTTTTAAAATGAAATAGTTTGAGATCATAGCCTATAATGTTAGTCCCAGACAGTGAAGAAAAATCATGGAGAAGCAAAAATAAAATTTAATATTTCAATAATTTAGCCATAAAGGGGTGAATCTTTAGCATACCTCTTCATAAGAATATTGCTACCAGCTTGAACACTTAGCATGGTGTTATCCTGGTAGTTACTTTGACCATAGTTCAACTAAGTTCTCTACCTAAGAACTTATAAGCTGCAATCATGGTTCAACCAGGGCTAATGGTGCCAAGCATTGTGATAAGTATGAGAGATGAGAAAAATCAATAGAATTCATTCCTTCATGGATTTTAAGACACAATGGATGAGTTATGTCACTATAATATATTACTTGTAATATTGAAAGATTAGGATTTGGTGCCAGTTATAAGTGTAGTATAAGATAAAGCAGTTGGTTAGGGATGCTAGGATTTTATCATAAACAATATTATTATCTGTATGCCATTCATTGATGTTGAATATACAAGCAGAAGAAGAATTAACCCCTTAATGTTTTATCCTAAAATAGCATAACTTTTTGCTTATATCTGTGTTATTGTCTTCTATTGTACATAGATATATATACATGGTATGTACCAGCATCGTAAACTTATTTGTTAAAGAAATACCTTGTATCTTTGACCTGACTTTTAATTAGTGATGTTAATCTAGTGACAAGATCAACTGAGTCACAAGTAGCTATTCCACCCCAGAGTAAACAATCTATAATCAGATCTGAATTAATCATATTCTCTTTTGAGGATCTGAACAATGATAAGCAGAAAGCTAATAATCTTGAGCTGAGGTAATGGCTGAACATCAGAATAAAGGTTCCTGAGCCCCTACTATTGAGCTCTTAATGATACTCTGAATTCCTGGCACAACATAATGCAGATGTTACACTTTTTCTCAATTTAAAAATAAGTTACATTAAATCCTGTCATATTGGGATGAGTTGAAAAGGTTTATACTGTCTACAAACATTTCTTACTGTTTAAAACATGGTGAAAACTGATGTTTACTAAAAACCAAGAGACAGTATTTATATTCTAACCTAGTGTTATGGAATTTGTTATTTTAACCAGAATTTCAAAACAGAAAAATCCATCAGTATTTGGGAGTTTTATTTTCTTCATCTGATTTATCCTTTAATGAGATTTTTGTCTACTGCTTCATATGTATCTTAATAGCTCATTAAATAAATAAATAAATAAATAAATTTTCTCTGTTTTACAAATATTCTACACATTCCTGAAGGAAATTATAAAGGTTTCTTTCCAGCTCCCAAAGTGCTCACAATAAGAAGTTAGTTAATAATGCAGTTGATAGTTGGATAATTTTTCTTTTCTGCATGATATAATATAGTATTATATTTCTTTAGGAATATACCTAACGAAACTTTTTGCCTTATAAACATGAAACAAAGTAGATCTTATAGTCAACCAATGACTGGCCCAACTTGAAACCCACCCAGTGACAGAGAGCTAACCCCTGATACTATCAATGATTCTCTGCTATGCTAGCAGACAGAAGTCTATCACAACTGTCTTTTGAGAGGCTTCATCCAGAAGCTTCTGGAAGAGTTGAGGGAAAGATTGAGGGATGAAATGGAAAATTTGGGGTTCTTTGTAAAGTCAGTTGGATAGTGTTTTGCTGGGGCTAACACATGAAGGAACATTTTATTAAACTGTTTGCAGGTGTGAAAGGCTAAGACAGATGTGTGAAGGAATGTTTTGCTGTAGCAGACACAGGAGAGAGGATGTTCTGCTAAAGCCAGCACATGATGAAAGTCCTTGCTAATGACACGAATGTACTGGTTCATCTTACATTGTGTACTTTGAACTGCATTTGTTGGGACCCCAGAGAGAGAAACCAAACACCAAAAAACTTCTGGTGGTGTGCTGTAGTTTGTTGCAGCTTCCAAGGGCTCAGGCTGACTGGATGCATGTGCTGAGGCAAGACCTGTACTGTGGCAAAACATGTGCTGAGATAAGGCATGTGGAAGACACATGATATTTGGAAGGTAAAAATAGAACTCCACAGAGTGAAAGAGACAGATCTTGGCTTGCTGGTACAACTAGCTGTGCAGTGCTTGTGGGTCTCTCAAGTTCGCTGATCTTTTTTTTTATTATTATTTATTTTATTTTAATTTTTTAATTTACATTCCAAATCACTTCCCCTTTCCCGTTTCCTCCCTCCCCGAAAGTCCCATAAGCCCCCTTCCCTCCCTCTTTTCTCCATTCAACCCCCTCTTGTTACTCTGTCCTGGCGTTCCCCTACATCCAGTCTTTCCAGGACCAGGGGTCTCTCCTTCCATCTTCTTAGAAATCTATTGATATGCGGATTGTGTCTAGGGTATTCCGAGATTCTGGGTCAATATCCCCTTATCAGTGACTGCATACCATGTGTGTTCTTTTGTGATTGGGTTACTTCACTAAGGATGATATTTTCAAGATCTGACCATTTGCCTAGGAATTTCGTGAATTCATTGTTTTTAATTGCAGAGTAGTATTCCATTGTGTAGATATACCACATCTTCTGAATCCATTCCTCCGTTGAGGGACATCTGGGTTCTTTCCAGCTTCTGGCTATTATAAATAAGGCTGCTATGAACATAGTGGAGCATGTGTCCTTATTGCATACAGGTAAAGCCTCTGGGTATATGCCCAGGAGTGGTATAGCCGGATCCTCCGGGAGTGTCATGCCCAGTTTTCTGAGGAACCGCCAGACTGCTTTCCAGAGTGGTTGTACCAGCCTGCAATTCCACCAGCAGTGGAGGAGTGTTCCTCTTTCTCCACATCATCGCCAACAACTGCTGTCTCCTGTGTTTATGATCTTAGCCATCCTGACTGGTGTGAGATGGAATCTCAGGGTTGTTTTGATTTGCATTTCCCTAATGACTAAGGATGATGAACATCTCTTTAGGTGCTTCTCAGCCATTAGATATTCTTCAGGTGAGAACTCTTTGTTTAGCTCTGTACCCCATTTTTTAATAGGGTTACTTGCCTCTCTGGAGTTTAACTTCTTGAGTTCTTTGTATATATTGGATATTAGCCCTCTGTCGGATGTAAGGTTGGTAAAGATCATTTCCCAGTTAGTTGGTTGCCGCTTTGTCTTTTTGACAGTGTCTTTTGCCTTGCAAAATCTTTGTAATTTAATGAGGTCCCATTTGTCTATTCTTGATTTTAGAGCATAAGCTATTGGAGTTCTGTTCAGGAAATTCTCCCCTGTGCCCATATGTTCAAGGTTCTTCCCTAGTTTCCCTTCTATTAGTTTCAGTGTGGCTGGTTTTATGTGGAGATCTTTGATCCACTTAGAATTGAGCTTAGTGCAAGGAGATAAGAATGGGTCAATTTGCATTCTTCTGCATGTTGATCTCCAGCTGAACCAGCATCATTTGTTGAAAAGGCTATCTTTTTTCCACTGGATGGTTTTAGCTCCTTTGTCAAAGATCAAGTGACCATAGGAGTGTGGATTCATTTCTGGGTCTTCAATTCTGTTCCATTGATCTACATGTGTGTTACTGTACCAATACCATGCGGTTTTTAACACTATTGCTCTGTAGTATAGCTTGAGGTCCGGGATACTGATTCCCCCAGAGGTTCTTTTACTCTTGAGAATAGTTTTAGCTATTCTGGGTTTTCTGTTATTCCAGATGAATTTTTGAATTGCTCTTTCTAACTCTATGAAGAATTGAGTTGGGATTTTGATGGGGATTGCATTGAATCTGTGTATTACTTTTGGTAAGATGCTCATTTTTACTATATTAATCCTGCCAATCCATGAGCATGGCAGATTTTTCCATCTTCTGAGGTCTTCTTCAATTTCTTTCTTCAGAGACTTGAAGTTCTTGTCATACAGATCTTTCACTTCTTTGGTTAGAGTCACGCCAAGATAATATGGTTTGCGGCTATCGTGAAGGGTATTATTTCTCTTACTTCTTTCTCAGCCTGCTTATCCTTTGAGTATAGGAAGGCTTCTGACTTGCTTGAGTTGATTTTATATCCGGCCTCTTTGCTGCTGATCTTCACTTCCATGAGATTATTGTGAGTGGATCGAACTACTGCTGCCTGCTGTCCTGTGAACGGAACTGGTGATTTCCAGACAACACAGTCTGGAGTTGTTCCAAAAAACCTTTCTAAACAGGTCCACTTCAGCATATTCTTTCTTTTCCACTACCTCTAGTAGGTAGTGGGTTACAAGGAAGGTTAAAGCATTTTAGAACCACCATTTAAAAAAAAAAGTTGAAAATAACTAAAGTTACAGTGGGAGCAGAGAGGTCAAGAACACCACAAGAAGGCCTACAGAACCAACTAACCTGGGCTCATTGAGGCACACAGAGACTGAATCATTAACCAAAGAGTGAGCATGGACTGGGCTAATGCCTACTGCACATACTGAACAGATGCAAATCTTGGTCTTCAGGTAAGTCTCCCAACAACTGAGGTGGAGCTGACTCTGACTCAGACTCTGTTGACCCTGTCTTTAGATCCCTTTCCCCTAGCTGGGCTGCCTTGTCTGGTCTCGGTGGGAGAGGGTGCACTTAGTCCTGAGACCTGATATGTTAAGTCGATTGATACTGATGGGCCAGTATGTGTGTTCCCCTTTTCTGAGGAGACCTGAACTGGTGGAGGGATGGGAGGGGGACCTGGGAAGAGAGGAGGGAAGGGAGCTGCAATCTGCATGTAAGCTGACTAAATAAATTAATTAATGAAAAAATCCAGGAAGAAAAAAACCTAAACAAAGCTGGTAGTTAGAATCAGATAGTACTCAAAATGGCAAGGTTCTAAGTTATGAACATGGTGTTGATGGTTATTATAAGGAAGCGAAGATTAAGAATATCTATTTTTAGGTTTTAATTTCCTTATAGTCAATACCAAATTTCGGGTGAACTGCTTCTGTGCATTAAATGCCATGTACTTATCATGAAAAAAAGTATTGAAATTTTAAAGAGTGACCGAGAAAATCCAGTTAAGAAACTATATATTGCATTCTTTACATTTTAATGTCTAATTAAAATAATAGACCTTAGGTAATTTAGAAAATTATACCTGACTTATCCAAAGTTAATTTTTTTCTATAAAACATACTATATTTAAAGGAAATCTTGATGGATATCATGGAGTTATTAGACAATTAGGAAAAGCTTCATGAGAAAATCAAAGATAAAACCTGAATTCAAAGAGCTTACACACATACACACACACACACACACACACACACACACACACACAAACACACACATGCATGCATGCCCAAGCACACACACATGCAAATGCACATACATAATCATACATGTATGTATATATATATGTGTGTGTGTGTGTGTGTGTGCGTGTGCATGTGCGTGTGTGTGTGTGTGTGTTCATAAAATTTTAAATATAAATACAGAAGAATTTGGGTAAAGCAAT
Organism: Tokudaia tokunoshimensis; assembly: GCA_036184795.1. NCBI lineage: Eukaryota > Metazoa > Chordata > Mammalia > Rodentia > Muridae > Tokudaia > Tokudaia tokunoshimensis. The sequence continues at coordinate 41,235,542 of BTHU01000004.1, read as the reverse complement.
GTATAGAAATTTAGATTACTTGTGCCATGGTACTGACTCAGTTTCTTCTGGGATTTTATGATGAAATTCAAGGTTTAAGAAGAAACAAATCTTTAGTATTCCTTAAAACATAATTTATGATGTGTGTGTGTTTTGTGTGTGACTTGCTTAATAACAATTACAAGTCATAAGTGTTTTTAGGAAACTGAAACTCAATGATAAACTAATTTCATAATTTTGGACTTGATTTTTTTTTTATAATCTCACAATGGGAAGTATACAGAAAGAAAGTATGGCAATGTGCTTAAAAATCAATGTGACTGAAGATAATGATTTTTAGTGTGTTAAATAATTAAATTTTGTCCAGATAGAAATCAAGATAAAAACTAGGTTAACAGTTCATATAATCAGTCTACCAGATTAATAAAAAACATTTGATCAGGAAATTGTCTGTGGCATAAGAGTGTTGCTAGAAACCAAATCTACTCAATTTGACGTAAGTTGAAATGGAGCATCAGGCATGCGGGATTCTCGAAGTGCCAGCTTGTTTCCCCATGCTTGGATACTTGAGGCTGTTCATTACTTGTTTAGTTTGTTTTCTATTTGTGCTATGTTCATATATTAAAATGTATAATTTTAAAACTAATGTTTTTGAATCATGTTAGTTCCATGAGTTATAGGTTAAACACTAGAGAAGTCTTAAGATCTCCAGATTTTAAGTTAGCTTTCTGGCTGCTTACTTCTGGGCCCATCAATTTCTACATTTCCTTTAGAAGGGACCATTTTTCTTCTGACTTGGGATCTCAGATCCACCTCTAGCCTTCTCTGTTTCCTCATTGTAAAATATCCATTTCGTCTGAGATATTTCTTCTGAACCACCTCAGCAAATTTAACTCCCTTTACCCTGTTAAGGAAAGTCCCCTCTCCCCATTTGATTTTCTTTAATTTTTGTACTAGACCACACATTTCCTGTTCTAAATAAGTCTTTTCATCTGTAGAAAATACATCTGTCCCAAGAAAAGTACTTATTTCAAAGTCAAATCTGAAAGAATTTTTCTTTCCATAAAATAGGACAAGTAGAAGTCTGTAGTTCAGAATTTGAACTCCAAGAGTGACAAATGACAAATCTGAAACATAGCTAAATGTCACCTCTCTGAAGTGGTTCCCAATCTTTTAGTTGTTAATGCACTATAATAGTGAAAAGAGAGTGGCATTCTGTATTTCTTAAGAATTGTGAAGAAGTCTGAGTCTTTAGTCAATATAATAATGATTTCCAAATAGGATGCCTAGCTGGTAATAAAATCATTGAAACTTGAAAGCATTCCTATATGAAATGACTTACATAACAAGCATATTTTTCCTTTTTAGTAAATAGCAGTACTAAGAATCATTCCATCCCAGAAGGTTTAGCATGTAAAATAATCTTGTAATGTAAGCATACTGTGCTCCAAAGATTCATTGAATTTATTTCTAGTTTTGAATATATGAACTAGAATTCTTGGCTTTATCAGCCTACTTACCTTTTCCCTAGGAAACAAGATAAATCAAGTGATTTCCTCTGTGTCTCCAAGAGCTTCTATTTTTTTAATAATTTATTAAATCAAAGTGGAATTGTTTTCAAAATCTTAAATTTGTAAGACATTAATTACTAAAGCCACATATACCAGACAAATAGATTTCTCTCTTGCAAACTTAGTTTCCATCTCCAATACTTGAAAATGCTGCTGTAGGGCTTCAAGCCAAAATGGACAAGGTTTGTAAAGGCCAGTTCATCTGTGCTCCTACTGATGTTGCTGTTTTGTTCTTACAGGTAAAAGTTCTAATTTAATTAAACTGTGAATTATAACTGCTGTCCCAATAGTCCTCAGATTAGACACACATTTTTGCTTGTTTAGTATCCTTCTCCCTCTCATTTCATATTTGTTTCTTTTTCATAATCCACTGTCATCCTTTTGCTTTGTCACACATTCCTACTCCCTTTTCCTTGCAGATCAGGATAAGCTTGTACAATACATCCCAAGACTGTGTTTGTGTGTGTGTGTGTGTGTGTGTGTGTGTTATATGTTTTAAAAACAGTACTTTAAAGGGATAAATGATGTCAATCATTATTTAAACTATTTTTGCTTATTGCCTTTTATTCCAGTTGGTAACCCAGTAGAGATAAGGGAGATAAAAGTTAATTTAAAAACTATTCAGAATCTAGTACAAATGTCAAATTAAATTATTTTCATGCCTTAAACAGTTTTTCTTCATAAACTTTAATATAACTTCAAACCAGCATGTTTTGTTTTTGTTCTTGTAGTTTCTGCTCTGTTTTTTTTTATTTTATTTTATTTTTTTAATTTACATTCCAAATCACTTCCCCTTTCCCGTTTCCTCCCTCCCCGAAAGTCCCATAAGCCCCCTTCCCTCCCTCTTTTCTCCATTCAACCCCCTCTCGTTACTCTGTCCTGGCATTCCCCTACATCCAGTCTTTCCAGGACCAGGGGTCTCTCCTTCCATCTTTTTAGAAATCTATTGATATGCTGATTGTGTCTAGGGTATTCCGAGATTCTGGGTCAATATCCCCTTATCAGTGACTGCTTACCATGTGTGTTCTTTTGTGATTGGGTTACCTCACTAAGGATGATATTTTCAAGTTCTGACCATTTGCCTAGGAATTTCGTGAATTCATTGTTTTTAATTGCAGAGTAGTATTCCATTGTGTAAATATATCACATCTTCTGAATCCATTCCTCTGTTGAGGGACATCTGGGTTCTTTCCAGCTTCTGGCTATTATAAATAAGGCTGCTATGAATATAGTGGAGCATGTGTCCTTATTGCATGCAGGTAAAGTCTCTGGGTATATGCCCAGGAGTGGTATAGCCGGATCCTCCGGGAGTGTCATGCCCAGTTTTCTGAGGAACCGCCAGACTGCTTTCCAGAGTGGTTGTACCAGCCTGCAATTCCACCAGCAGTGGAGGAGTGTTCCTCTTTCTCCACATCCTCGCCAACAACTGCTGTCTCCTGTGTTTTTGATCTTAGCCATCCTGAGTGGTGTGAGATGGAATCTCAGGGTTGTTTTGATTTGCATTTCCCTAATGACTAAGGATGATGAACATCTCTTTAGGTGCTTCTCAGCCATTAGATATTCTTCAGGTGAGAACTCTTTGTGTAGCTCTGTACCCCATTTTTTAATAGGGTTACTTGCCTCTCTGGAGTTTAACTTCTTGAGTTCTTTGTATATATTGGATATTAGCCCTCTGTCGGATGTAAGGTTGGTAAAGATCATTTCCCAGTTAGTTGGTTGCCGCTTTGTCTTTTTGACAGTGTCTTTTGCCTTGCAAAAACTTTGTAATTTAATGAGGTCCCATTTGTCTATTCTTGATCTTAGAGCATAAGCTCTGCTCTGTTTTTATATGTCACGATCTATACATGTAAATATAGCTTTCTTGATCCTGACAGTTTTAGGCTTAAAATTCTACCAAGTATAAGAGAGATAAGGTTACATACAGCTACAGGAAGATGATAAACAACATGATTTTTATTTTTTTTTTCACTATGCTCAATTCTATCACTTATTTTCTATTTGACATTAGATTATGAAACAAAGTTATCAAGACATTAAATGTGAGCAAACAATGTAAGTCCTTAATAGGATAAACAATGGATGATCTCATTTATATTGTAGAAAGTCTGATGCAGAAACTCTGCAAATGAAATTAAATGCTATGCCTCATTGAATGAGCTCAGAACTCTCCAGAGTAGATCCAAGTTCCAGCATCTAGCAAGTAACAGGCTCTGCCTTTGAGTTGTAATGCTTAAATGGTTAGTTAGCAAAGACATTGAGAAGAATGTAAATGATCAGCCCTGAAGGAGTCCAAGACATAGTCATTTCAGCAAAGAACTCAAGGATTCAAACTGGAATAAGAATAGGTGAGATTTCAAGATATAATTTTCCAGTTGTTAAGTAATTCCCAATTTTACTTCCCCTTATCTCCTAAAAAAAACAGATAATATTTTGCTAAGATTTCTAAGCTGATATTTCTTCTGAAGAGGTCTAGCAGTGTTTTAAATTATGCTATTATTTGACATTTTCTACCTATCATCATCATGTCACATTTTGCAGATTTACATGAGTCAGTTTTAGGGGCAAACTGAAATAACTTTTGTCTCCACTTACTTGTTATGAAATATGGCTGTACAATGTGACCTTAATGTGCAAACTGTAGTAATGTGTACCTACTGCTTAGTCTACCTTCCTGTCATCTATCACAGTCATCATCGTGCTTCTAATGTAGAAGCTTGCAGAGATTTTTATCTATTAAATTTAATTAAAACTTTTTCGCAGCATGTTTTCAAATAAGATATGGCATCACTGTGACCCTACAACAGCACAGATGGTGATCTGACTTAGATGAATTTGCAATTAATGCACATTCCTCAAGACACAAATCAGACCCGATGTGGTAGATGGTGCCCTACACATACAAATAGAAGGAATGACCACCAATTCCAGCCTTTGATGCCTAAGCAATTGTGTTCTATTGGACAGTGATGTTCTTTTGCCACAGCTGCTCTGTGATGATTCAAAGTCCCTAACCATGGAAGCCATATGAGTTCTTAGTGAAACAACAGGTGCAGAACATTCTCTAAAATATTTCAGGGGGTGGAGAGAGGGCTCACATAAGTCATAATGGAAGCAAAGGACATAAATTCTCAAGAGGTTGTGGGGAGTGACACTATTCACTGCTGATGGGAGTGTGAACTATACAAACACTCTAGAACATTTATAAATGGCTCATCACTATGTTAAATACTTCTCCTAGAAAGAAAGATTAGATTTCAGCATTAGAAAACAATTGATTTTAAATAATAAGCAGATGCTTTAACCCTTTTTAAAATTATATGCTAATATTGAATGATTTAATTTTCCAGTTGTTAAGTAATTCCCAACTTTACTTCCCCTTATCTCCTGAAGAAAAAAACAAAAAAAACCAAAAAAATAAAACAAAACAAAACAAAACAAAAAAAACAGGTTAGGCTGATAGTAGCCCATATGAGGCTTTTGTAGTTGCCTAGCAGTGTATAACCTGTAAAGGTATGAATAGTTATCCTAAAACTCTATTCTAACTATTCACATTAAAGATTAATGTATAGTTTTTATTATGTATGTATGTGTCTGAGTGTGGGTTTGTGCATGTTACTGAAGTGCTTGTGGATGTCAAAGGAGAACACATTCCCTGGAGCTAGAGGTTCATGGGGTTGTAAGCTGCCTGATATGTGTACTAGAAACTTAACTTGGGATTATGCAAATAGAATATGCAATCTTAGTGAAGATCTTTTCCCAATCTGTAGACTGACATTTTGTTCAATTGGCAGTGTCCTTTGCTTTATAGAAGCTATTCATTTTCAAGAGGTCCTACTTATTAGTTATTGGTCTTAGTGCCTGAGTCATTGATGTTCTTCTGTTCAGGAAATTGTCTCCTGTACCAATGCTTTCAAGGTTATTCCCCACTTTCTATTCTATTAGAATTAGCCTACCCTGTTTTATGTTGAGGTCTTTGATCCACTTGGTCTTGGGTTTTGTGCTGGGTGATAAATATACATCTACTTGCATTCTTCTACATGCAGATATCCAGTTATACCAGCACCATTTCTTGAAGGTGCTTTTTCCCACCACCATATGATTTTTGACTTCTTAAACTTTAATTCATATCTACAGCCCCATCACTGGATCATTTTAAAAACTGTGTTCAGTCTTTGAAAAATATAAACTGAGAATATGTTTTCTCAATATTTATTTTTCCTTATTTTCTTAATGTTTTGAATCAATTTAAACCAAGTTTTATTATTTCATTTTATGACTGGTGATTTTAGTGCCTTCTCTAAAACTGTTTTGAGAATTTTAGATCACAAGACCATTTCCCTTACCAAAATCATTTTAGCTCTAAACCTTTATATCTGTGTTGTACCTGATTAATTTCCTGTGAATTAGAAAATTAAAGCTTCCTCTGACTTTCCAGTAGTATGGAAGATAAGACTATTCTTCTCTACTGAATTGCCTGGGACCATTACTGAAAGTTTTCTGTGTCTAGACCTGTTTCTAGACCCTTTCCTGTGTAGAGCTATTTATTAATACATATTCATGTATCTCATTTTTACATAAATGTCTTATATTAAAATTAACAATACTATGTAAAACATTCAATATCTTTTCCATCATTGACTTATTTCTTTTTTACTATGATTGTAAAAACTCAATAATAATCTCTTCAAATCCATCCCATCTGCAGACAGCAAATCCTGACAGTATTGCTGATGCCAAGATGTGCTTACAGAGAAGAACCTGGTATGGCTGTACTCCGAGAGACTCTGCCAGCATCTTACTAAGACAGATGCAGATACTCACAGCCAACCATTGGACTGAGCCAAGGAACCCCAATGGAAGAGTTAGAGGAAGGACTGAAATAGCTGAAGGGGATTGCAACCCCATAGGAACAATAAAAGTGTCAATTAACAGGAACTCTCAGGGCTCTGAGGGACAAAACCACCAACATCAGGTCTATGGCTTCCACTACAACAAAAGGATAGAAACTAAACCTAAGAAAACTGAAAAAGTAATCATCTTTCAACAAACCCAAAAGAAGAGAAATGCACAAACACAATACCACTTCTTTTTTTTTTTTTTTTTTTTTTTAATTTTATTTTATTTTATTTTTTTAATTTACATTCCAAATCACTTCCCCTTTCCCGTTTCCTCCCTCCCCGAAAGTCCCATAAGCCCCCTTCCCTCCCTCTTTTCTCCGTTCAACCCCCTCTCATTACTCTGTCCTGGCGTTCCCCTACATCCAGTCTTTCCAGGACCAGGGGTCTCTCCTTCCATCTTTTTAGAAATCTATTGATATGCTGATTGTGTCTAGGGTATTCTGAGATTCTGGGTCAATATCCCCTTATCAGTGACTTCATACCATGTGTGATCTTTTGTGATTGGGTTACCTCACTAAGGATGATATTTTCAAGTTCTGACCATTTGCCTAGGAATTTCGTGAATTCATTGTTTTTAATTGCAGAGTAGTATTCCATTGTGTAAATATACCACATCTTCTGAATCCATTCCTCCGTTGAGGGACATCTGGGTTCTTTCCAGCTTCTGGCTATTATAAATAAGGCTGCTATGAATATAGTGGAGCATGTGTCCTTATTGCATGCAGGTAAAGTCTCTGGGTATATGCCCAGGAGTGGTATAGCCGGATCCTCCGGAAGTGTCATGCCCAGTTTTCTGAGGAGCCGCCAGACTGCTTTCCAGAGTGGTTGTACCAGCCTGCAATTCCACCAGCAGTGGAGGAGTGTTCCTCTTTCTCCACATCCTCGCCAACAACTGCTGTCTCCTGTGTTTTTGATCTTAGCCATCCTGACTGGTGTGAGATGGAATCTCAGGGTTGTTTTGATTTGCATTTCCCTAATGACTAAGGATGATGAACATCTCTTTAGGTGCTTCTCAGCCATTAGATATTCTTCAGGTGAGAACTCTTTGTTTAGCTCTGTACCCCATTTTTTAATAGGGTTACTTGCCTCTCTGGAGTTTAACTTCTTGAGTTCTTTGTATATCTTGGATATTAGCCCTCTGTCGGATGTAAGGTTGGTAAAGATCATTTCCCAGTTAGAGAGTAAAAGAACCTCTGGGGGAATCAGTATCCCGGACCTCAAGCTGTACTACAGAGCAATAGTGTTAAAAACTGCATGGTATTGGTACAGTAACAGACATGTAGATCAATGGAACAGAATTGAAGACCCAGAAATGAATCCACACTCCTATGGTCACTTGATCTTTGACAAAGGAGCTAAAACCATCCAGTGGAAAAAAGATAGCCTTTTCAACAAATGGTGCTGGCTCAGCTGGAGGTCAACATGCAGAAGAATGCAAATTGACCCATCCTTATCTCCTTGCACTAAGCTCAATTCTAAGTGGATCAAAGATCTCCACATAAAACCAGACACACTGAAACTAATAGAAGGGAAACTAGGGAAGAACCTTGAACATATGGGCACAGGGGAGAATTTCCTGAACAGAACTCCAATAGCTTATACTCTAAGATCAAGAATAGACAAATGGGACCTCATTAAATTACAAAGTTTTTGCAAGGCAAAAGACACTGTCAAAAAGACAAAGCGGCAACCAACAATACCACTTCTAACAACAAAAATTGCTGGAACCAACAACCACTAGCCTTTAACATCTCTCAACATCAATGGACTCAGTTTCCCAATAAAAAGACATAAGCTAACAGATTGGATACTTGAATAGAACCCAACATTTTGCTGCATACAGGAAACACACCTCAGTGATAAAGACAAATATTCCCTGAGAGGAAAAGGCTAGAAAAAAAAATTCCAAGCAAATGGTTCCAAGAAAGAATCTGGAGTAGCCATTCTAATATCCAATGAAATAGACTTTCAACCAAAGTTATCAAAAAAGATGGGAAAGCACACTTCTTACTCATCAAATGAAAAATCCACCAAGATGAACTCTCAGTCCTGAACTTCCATGCCTCAAATGCAAGGACATCCACAATTGTAAAAAAAAAATTACTAAAGCTCAAAGTACACATTGAATATCAAACAATAATAAGTGGGAGATTTCAGCACCCCACTCTCATCAATGGGAGATCATGGGAACAGAAACTAAACAGAGACACAGTGAAACTATCAGAAGTTATGAGCCAAATAGATTTAACAGATATCTACAGAACATTTCCTCCTAAAAGAAAAGAATATACCTTATTGTTAGCACCTCATAGTATCTTCTCCAAAATTGATCATATAATCAGAAACAAAACAAGCCTCAACTGATACAAGAAGATTGAAATAATCCCATGCATTTTATCAGATCACCAACGACTAATGTTGGTCTTCAATAACAACAAAAATAACATAAAGCCCACATGCTCATGAAAACTGTACCACTTTCTACTCAATGATAATTTGATCAAGGAAGAAATAAAGACAGAAATTAAAGACTTTCTAGAATTTAATGAAAATGAAGGCACAGCATACCCAAACTTATGGGACAGAATGAAAGCAGAGCAGAAGACTGCCTTATCTGGCATCAGTGTGAGGTGAGGTGCTTGGTCTTGTAGAGGCTTGATACCCCAGAGAAGGAGGATGCTAGAGGGGTGAGGAAGAAGTGGGTGGATGGGTGGGGAGCACACTCCTAGAAGCAAAGGGGAAGGGGATATGGTGGGAGGTTCATGGAACAAAAACTGGGAAGGGGAACAATATTTGAAATGTAAACAAATAAAATAATTAATTAAAAATGCCCAAACAGTCTTGCTGTTCCTCATAAAAATTGGGCATACCTTAAGACCCAGCTATACCACTACCGGATATATACCCAAAAGATGCTCCAACATGTAATAAGGACACATGCCTCACTATGTTCATAACAACCATATTTATAATAGCCAGAAACTGGAAAGAACCCAGGTGTCCCTCAATAGAGGAATGGATACAGAAAATGTAGCACATTTACACAATGGAGTACTACTCAGCTATTAAAAACAATGACTTCATGAAATTCGCAAACAAATGGATGGAGCTTGAAAATATCATCCTGAGTGAGGTAAGCCAGTCACAAAAGATCACACATGGTATGCACTCACTGATAAGTGGACATTAGCCCAAAAGCTTGGAATACCCAAGATACAATTCATAGACCATACAAAGATCAAGAAGGCAGCCCAAAGTGTGGATGCTTCAGTGCTTCTTAGAAGGGTGAACATAATACTCACAGGAGGAAATATGGAGACAAAGTTTGGAGCAGAGACTGAAGAAAAGGCCATCCATAGACTTCCCCACTTGGGGATCCATCCCATATACAGTCACCAAACCAGGATGCTATTGAGGATGCTGGGAAGTGCTTGATGACAGAGGCCTGATATGACTGTCCCCTGAGAGTCTCTGCCAGAGCCTGACAAATACAGAGGTGAATGTTTGCAGCCAATCATTGGACTGAGTGCAGGGTCCCCGATGGAGGAGTTGGAGAAAGTGCTGAAGGATCTGAGGAGGTTTGTAGTTCTATGGGGGGAGTAATAGTGTCAACTGGCCAAACACCGTGGAGCTCCTGGGAACTGGACCACCAACCAAAGAGTATACACGGAAAGACCCATGGGTCTGGCCGCATATGTGGCAGAGGTTGACCTTGTTGGAGATCAGTGGGAGGAGTAGCCCTTGGACCCAAGGGAATTTGATGCCCCAGTGCAGGGGAATGCCAGGACTGGAAGGCAGGAGTAGGTGGATGGGTAGGGAAGCACCCTCATAGAGGCTGGGGTAGCAGGGATGGGATAGGGGCTTTCCAAAGGGGAAACCTGGAAAGGTGATAACATTTGAAATGTAAATAAAGAAAATATCCAATAAAAGGAAAAAAATGTCCAAACAAGCATCATGAGACACAAACATCTATCTCCAAAAATACCATTGAATTTGTTTTGTGTTGGACAGCAGTTTTGTGTTGCTACTAAGGAGCATGAAGCCTCCCGTAAATGAGGTTTGTAGACCCAATGAGATGTCACTGGAGGAAACTAAATTTTCTATGCTAGTGGTGGCTAATTGGAGATAGCTCCTGGGTGATGGATGAAGACTTGTGTCCATTTCCCTTCTCAGCGCAAGAACCCCATCTGACTCATAGTGTGCATCTGTTATGCAAGCTGCCATAGTCTCGGTGAGTTCATTTGTGCATCATTGTGCTGTGTCTGCCAGGCTCTTGGTGTTTTTTAGTTGCACTGGCCCTTATACTCTTTTATCTTCTCTTCCTCATAGTTTCCTAATCTCAGCAGAGAGATTTGATAGAAAGATCACATTAGGACTGATTATTCCATGGACTCTCTGCACACTGTCTAAATGTGTATCTATTAGCTCTGATCTACAGAAGGAACCTTCTCTGTCTGATGGTTGCTAAGCCAAGACATTGATCTATGGGTATAACAAGATGTCAATTTATTACTATGTTCCATTAGTAGAAAAGTATTATTTGTTTTTTCCCTAAATTTACTGGACTATTGAGTCTTAAGTTCTTGGCTGTCTGAGTAGTGTCAGCCATGGGTTTCATCTGATAAAATGGACATTGTTGGTTTCTCCCATAACTTTTATGCCACTAGTGCACAAGAATATTAGGGAAACATATCATCTTTCTAAGAGGAAGAATTTATAGCTGTGTCAGTGTTTAGTCTTCTCTTCTGGTAGTATGTAAAATATCTTAGAGTACAGTGAATATTTGTCAATAGTGATGAAGGCTTTAGTTGAACAACAGCTCAACTTCTCTATATTCAATGAGATACATAGGTGCTGTTTTCAGGAACTGTGTCTTACTCACAGATTGTGGAGAGCAACCAATAGCTTTGAGAATAGCCTGGGTTGCTTGAGATATCCATGGGACCAATTTTGCCAACAGTTCAGTTATGTGCAATGTTTCCTGGCATTGGAGATTTCACTCAATAGCAAGACATTCAGTTAAGAGTTTGTCTTCCCTGTTATTTGATGATTTCATTTAGATATCTTTCATATATTAATATTTTAGAGAGATTTCTAATCTAGTCAGCTTCGACATGACCCCTGAAATGGTCCTTAGTGTTATGTGTCCCTCTCCATCTCTCTATAACTATAAAAAACAGAGCATGACCCTGAGTTCTTAGAGGATTCCAGGTTCCTTGTTATGGTTCATCCATCTTCAAAGACAGCAATGGAGAATCTTCATTCTTTTAAATCACTCTTATACTTTGAATCTATCTCATCAGTTGAGTCTTCTTCCATTAAAGTCTCACTGAGCTCAGTGAAAATAATCTTCTTACATCTGCTTACACATTGTCAGTTTAGTGCTGTAACATTTTAGTAATGCAATTATTTATTACATTTATGCCTATAGTGTGTGCCTAGAACTGTGATCAACATATCTCACAGCAAATATATCATTATAGATATGTGCTCTAAACTGTTTGTTTTGCAGATAAAGACACTAAATAGAATCTTAAGGAGATGGTTAACAGTATCATGTTCTTTAATACATGTAGCTTACCACTGGAGAGAAGAACCTAGGTGATATGCTATATTATTAATAAATGGCTAAGATTTGCTAGTGTGTTAAATTCTTCAAACCATTTCATATTGTTAATGTGTAAAGGAAAGTGATAAAAAATAAGCTTGGTAGCTTATTTTCTGTCTTCCAAATGGAGTTAGTATATGAGAAATTCCAATGTTACTAATGCCTGAAACATAGTTAAGTGCAGTCCTTGTTGAGGAGAAGGATATTGATGTGGCTTTTATTAAAAAACAGGGACCCTGAAGTATTAGCAAAATTTAACAGAAGTTTAAGGAAGAGTTGTTACACAGCAGACGTACTAAGTTCTTGTACGTCTTGTTTCCATGTGTTATTACTTTGAGAACCTAATAACAGTTTACCCGTATCACCATTCTAATAATTAACTATGAACCATTCAGTTCTTACCCTCCATATTGCTAGACATTAACCATGAAAGAGTAAGTTACAACACATAGCCAAATAAATTATACTTTGTATTATATACATATATATTGTAATATATATTTCTATATGTGTGTGTATAGATTTTATCACTCTGTCTCTCTTTGTATGTATGCATGTATGTATGTGTTTTATTTCAGTTTATTGTTCATATTTCCCATTATCCTTTTCCAAAGTCTCTATACCATAATAAAAGATTAGAGACTGTATAACATCATAGCTTCTATTAAAAGTCCTATCTCATTTTCTCTAACATCTGTCATTTAATATCTCTTTCTACTTTCAGCCTTGCTTCCTGAACCATCAATTGTTCAAGGCCGCTATGAGGCCATTTGAAGATGCTATTTTATCACTACTGGAGACGCATTTTAATTTTTAGAATGAAAATAGCAGAATAATTGGTTCATGGTGGCAGAACAAACAAAGTTGTTGAATTATTAATTATAGCTAGAAGTCAGAAGTCATTTATGTCAATTGATGTAGAAATCCAGTACTATTTTCAAAAGTCCAATTTATTTTTATTTTATTTTAATTATAGAGACAAAGTATCACTAAGTAGTCAGTAGCTGGCCTAGAATTCACTATTTAGTGAGAGTGACCTCAGACTCACAGCAAAAAAAAAAAAAAAAAAAAAACCAGCCTCTGCCTTATAAGTGCTGAGTTTAACAGTGAGTGCCACCACAGCAGACCAAGTGTAGTTTTTAATCTGCTCTCTCAAACTCAGTTTTTACATTATTTTTTATTAGCAAGTAATGACATGGATTTAATCTTGACATTTTTCTATAAACTTATATGTAGTTTGAAAGAGAATGGTCTCTAAGGGCTCATAGATTTCAAAACTTGGTACCAGTTAGCAGAACTATTTGGGAAGAAATAGTTCTTCTCTTATTGGAAGAGGTATGTCATTGTGCATGGAATTTGAGGTCTCAATAGTCTCATGCCTTTCCCAGTGTGTTCTCTCTGCCTGGAGTTGTGTCTCAAGATGTAAACTCTCAGCTACACTCAAGCATTGTCATTACTTACCTACAGCTATTATTTTGTTATAGTGGACATAACCTCTAATTCTCTGAAAACATAGGTCTCAAATAAACTCTTCTGTAAGTGGCCTTGGTTATGGTATCTTATCATAGCAATAGAAAATTAATTAATACAGTTTTGGTGTTGTTCTTGTTATTGTTGCTCTTCTGTATTTTTACTTATTTCTCTGTCTGCCTTTCCCCTGAAGTTTAGTCATAGAATGACAGCTATAACACTTTAATATGTGTTTCTTTGTGTGTGTGTGTGTGTGTGTGTGTGTGTGTGTGTGTATGTGCGTATACACATATATACAGTATATATGTGTATATAGGTATATAGACTCATAGATCACTACAGATCCTGAAAGGAGAGTAACACCAGAGAAAAATGGGACTTTCCCCTTGTTTTCTTGTATGAAAACATATTTTACACAAGTTCAAGGAAATTTCTCTTTGTATCAGATGTGTTAAAACTGGATTACATGCTTATATCATATTGCTTTCTAGTAAAATATAACCGGTTAACTTAGGCCTATCTGTTTAAGTTCCCGTAAGTATATTGCAAAACTAAGTATGTCAGCCAGACATGCTTAGTGGTAACAAAAAATCCCCTATAATCTCAGAAACTAGGGAGACTAAGGCAGAAAGATACCTTGAATCCAGATGCTTAGAAGGCACCACCTCAGAATGAGAGGGAATCAGGATGGAATAAATGAACTTCTAGCAATTGTAAGAGGACAGTGATCCATGAGGCCATGGTGTGTGAGGAACTTCTGAGTTTCCTTATGTATTCTGCGGAAACACTGCCCTGTGCTGCTAGCCAGTGAAAAGTTGACTGTTTACCTCTGCAATCTTCTTTTCCTGAATGTTGAGTAATGCTTAATATATTTTCCTGTTTTGTAGAAATGTTTGATTTTGATATTTCTTGCTCTCAATTTCTTTCCTTTATTATGAAGATAACCAACCACAGTATAAGAGGGAGATCAGGGTGACAAGGTCTGGTCACCATCTTTGGCATTAGTATTGTGGCCTTCTCACTTCCCCATATTTAAGTGTCTGAGCTCTTCTGTCTTCAGACAGCTTTCCTTCTCATAACCCTTCCCAGGCCTATACCACACAGGTCACCACTGTGGGTGCATGTGACCTTCTTGCAGGCATCGGCCTACGTCTCCTCTGCTCTCTATATGCATTCACCTCTTCTCCTCCAGAATACTGAACGCATTTACAACGTAGCCCCTTATTGAACCAAGAAGATCAGAGGAAACTAGGAAAACAAAGCTGTTCTCTCAACTTTCAGCTTTTCTAGCATCAACTATCTTTAAATTTTCTTAAAAGCCATCATTAATTTTAAAATAAGAGATAGAGATAATAACATGAAAAAACAGTTTAGAGTCTCAGTTCCATGTAATCAATTCTGCTTTTAAGCTCCAGGTGCAATTTATCACACTGAAATAATGGGGCTTGAGAGGGATAGTTTATTGTTCAGGCTGATTTCTGTCTTCTATTCCCCCTTTTACCAGAGAAGAATGAATGTTCTGTGCCCCATTTGGAATAGTTTTAAATGGCTAAAATGGGTACAAAATTAAATTTGTTATTCCACTCCATCTTTCATGAAAATCTCAAGCCCAGAACATTAGAAATTTCTGAATATTGATGACTGGCAAGTGGTAAGCTCTAGCCCAGGGGTTTCTTGGGAATATGGTTCAGCCACAAGAACTCCCTGCTTATGTCTAGTTATTCTACATACACATTCCAACTTCAATACTTCATTTTTAAGGTTTTAATTATTATCATCATCTTTAATTATGTACGTGTGTACCAATGCCTGCATGTGATTATGTCAGCATGGGTTACAGGTGTCTACAGAGCACAAAGGTGTCTCATTCTTTAGAGCAGAAGTTACAGGCAGTTGTGAGCTTTCCTTGGGTTCTGGGAACCTACAAAGACAGTATATTGGCTGATGCTGTTGAGTGTCAATATTTAACACTAAGCATTGTCATACATTATCTGTGAGGTTCTAACACCTAAGTGCATATTGACAAAGACTACAGGGACCCTCAATGGTCAATAATACTGGTATCAGGAATGGCTATGAAGGATGAGCCTCCTGCCTCCTCCTCCCAAGTGCTAAGGTTACAGTAGTATGGTAGTTTATGCAGTGCAAAGGATGGAATTCAGGGCTTCCTATGTACTGTACCCACAGACTTATGTTCCCAGCCACTACCATACATTATTTTCTACAACACTCTTTGATTTGTTCATGAAAACATTATCTTTCTATTACCATTATAATCAGTAAATTTCTCCATAATAAATTTGGTTATTTGGTTCTCACATTAGACTGCATATTCTCTAGAAGGGATAAGGATCTGTTTATGTGGGAACATAGGAATCTTTAAAATGTCTGCCAAAGACAGGACCTGAGTATAGCTCTTCACAGTGAAAGGGCAAGCAGGGTCTGCTTCATCTTCCTTCCCTTCTATTTTGCAGTTTCTACAGGGTCAGAACATGCAATGCTTCCTTCTGTCTATTATGCTCACATTCTCAAACACATCCCAATCATGCTTTAGAAAATTACCTTACAAAAACATCTGCAACAAGTTCCAAGAAGAGATGGTGGAGGAAAAAAAAAACAGAACAAATGAAAATCTCTCATTCTGGTCCTTTATGCTGTAATGAAGGAACTGAGCTGAGAGAACAGCCATAAACCTGTTACCAGTGACCTCTGCTCCATCAGCATGCTCTGTCTGAGCTCATCTGGAGCCAAACTTATTTCTGATGGGCTTTTTAGAGCCTCCCCTGTCACCTTCCCTAGCAGGGCAGGGCACCTCATCATACAATAATCTTCTTTATTCCTTGAAGGATCCTCACATATTGAGGTCCACTGTGTCTGATTTTATAGTTTTCATTGACACTGACTTGTGTTAAAATGAATGTGTTTTTCTGGAAATTAAAGGAGTAAAAGAAAGCCCATCCAATTTATTACAGAATTATTACATTTCTAGTAGAATTTACACCAATAAACCTTTTATCTTCCTGAATTGCTTCATATAACAAACAAAACACAATTAACTGAAAGCATGTACACTTTCAAATTTGATGCTGATAAATGCTTGTGGTGATTATTTTTTATGTATGTATTTATTGTACGCATGTTCATGTGCTTGCATGTATGCGGGCTCATGTGGGGGTGTTCTTAAACTTGTGCATACTTGGAAACTCAAGGCTAATATCGAGTACTTTACTCAATCCTTCTCCAAATTATTCATTTAACCAATGTCTCTCACTTGAATACAAAAGTAGCCAGTTGGGATATACAGCATGGTCAGGCAGCCTGTTCCAGAGATTCCCCAGTTTCTGCCAAGTAAGTGCTTGGGTTATTGTGGGGCTTCTACATCCTCCCAATTATTAAGTGAATTCTTGGGATGTGAACTCAAGTCTTCATGCTTGAGAGGCTATCTGAGCTATCTCCTCAGCTTCTGGTTGAGATTTAGTTCCTTTTCACTCCAGGTGTGATTATGAACTTTAAGAGTTTGCTGGATGTTGTATTGGAACCAAAGAGCAATGAAAAGTAGTTCTGGAGAAAAGGTCAAGCTATCAAAAAAATCTTTGGAAAACATCTCATGGAAAATATAATTTAAATCAAGAGTGTTAGTTAGAATTGAGCTGGAAAAAACTCTATCTGAATTTTGAAGGATCAAAAATTAGAAGAATAAAAACTTAAAGCCCTTCCTGACTATTCGTTTTCCACTAATAGAGAAGTTCATGTATGTCTATGGAGTGTTCAGCAACAAACAAGGCATCTACATCACAACCATCCCTCAAGGTTCAGTGAAAATCACAGACAAGGAAGCAGAAAGACTATAAAAGACAGTTGTTCAGGAAGGACCAGCATGAAACAGAAAGTGCATTCTGAATTCACAGTAACTGTGGCTATGGTTTCTTTCAAAGGATCTTCATAAGATCCATCCAGGAAACACTATATCGTGGATGAGGTAAGGGTTACATAGGCATCCATTCCTAACTGAGGGTGGTTTATTCTAGGGAGAGTCAGTTCACTTTTGGGATATGGTCCATAGTAAGTTGGATATTCTTCAGTGGTTGCTCCCGCATCCACTTGTATATGGGTCATAGGAATTGAACTTGTGAACTATAAAAAGAAAACCACCACCACCAACAACAACAAAAAGAGATGTGAAGAGGGAGGAGTATTCAGGATGCTGCAGTTGGAGAGGAAGTATGTGTGCTTGAAATACATTTTATTTCTTCATAGAATCCTCAAAGAAAAGGACATTCTAGAAGAAGTTAAGAATAAATAGGAACTCTGGACATTAGAAAATCAGAATTTCTAGAAAGATAATTGAATACTAATCACTTCATGTTAAAATAAAACATACAAACCTGATGCCAAATTTATAATGTTAAAAACAGTTATAGGGAAAGAAAATTTTTTTCTTTTTCTTTTTCTTTTTTTTTAGATTTGGCTTCATCTTCATCTTTTTTTTCTAAGATTTTTTATTTACATTCCAAATCATTTATTTCCCCTTTCCCATTTTCTCCCTCCGAAAGTCCCATAAGCCCCCTTCCCTCCCTCTTTTCCCCATTCAACCCCCTCTTGTTTCTCTGTCCTGGCGTTCCCCTACATCCAGTCTTTCCAGGACCAGGAAAGAAAATATGAAATTTAGAAATTTACTCAAGGGGGCAAAGCAACAATAGTTATCAAGTTATCCATAATGTGAGATAGATGATTTTTGTGTCTTGCAAAAGATTTTCATGTCTAAAATTACTTCTACATGTCTATTGGTATTGAATATGGAGAGAAGAGTTATATAAAAGGCAAAAAATGATAACCAAGTATCCCCATCCCAAATTCTTTTATTTCCCTTTGTGTTTTTGTCAGTTGTCAGCAAACAATAACAAATATCTTGGGAGAACAAGAAAGGAAATCTCAGTGAGAGAAATTAACAGAATACCACTATCTTCATTCCCCAGATTTCTCATAGTAAATTTTTTAACAATCTGTGAAACTAAGTGCTCAGAACATTCCTGATTGAACAATAGTTTACCCAGGTTGTCCTTGGAGGAACAATTCAAAGTGAACTTGGCCCAATCACACCACCCAGTTCTCACAGTTAAAGAAGAAAACTTTAAGAATTGTATATGCCTTCTGGGTATTCTGAACCATTTTATATTGTCTTAGATCCCGTTTTGGTGGCAGACCTCTGCATAGTCCTGAACCAAGAATTGCCATGTAAGTGATGAAGTCTGCTTGAATAATATATGCTACTTCAGAAGGTCTTTGAGGCTAGAATCACATGCAGATCTTGAGGAAACAGAATAAGAGGATTGCATTTCCTAGAATAACATAGTTTTGTGCTTAGCAAATCTTAGAAAATGAAGCATTTTGAAGTGACAGAAGTTTGTCAAATTTGTGAAGAGGTGAACTTTGTGTAGTCTGTGGGCTATGGTTCTGTGCTGTTTTGACAATGGTTCAAAAGTAATTCTTGGACTAAAATCACTAAATGACAAGTGTAGTGTTGAAACAAACTACTATTGCTATGCCAACAGGAAACCAGCAGGATGGAAGAGCACCTTCTTGGGATTTGGAGAAAAGCTTCTGAAACAGCCATCCAAGACTTAGTCTGTGGGGAAAAAAAAGCCATGATATTTTACATACTCGTGGGTTTGAGAGCTAGTTGTTGTAGAAGTAAGATTTTTTTCGCTTTAAGAGGGAAAAGGATTGGACTCTATAGAGATGGTTGCCCAGAAGTTTGGGTTTGAAAGCCAGACAAATGCA
Organism: Tokudaia tokunoshimensis; assembly: GCA_036184795.1. Taxonomy (NCBI): domain Eukaryota; kingdom Metazoa; phylum Chordata; class Mammalia; order Rodentia; family Muridae; genus Tokudaia; species Tokudaia tokunoshimensis. The sequence goes on along the minus strand of BTHU01000004.1, from coordinate 41,216,235 downwards.
TTTAAATGGAAAAAACCCTTGGGAAGAGACATGCTATTCACAGACTGATCATAACTGTTTGGGTAACCCCATTCAGTTCTCTTTACCTCTGTTCATTCCAGTGTTCATGTGCATGCAAGGAGGAGTCTGTATGGCAAGGCTACTGAGGGGTTGTGTTGTCCATGACTCAGTGAAAAGCACATGTATCAGGGAGGTTAAAGAAAAACTGTATCTTGTATTATCACACAGTAATGTTAAAGGTTCATGCCAAATGAACTTGGCTCTGAAAATTTAGTAGAGACAACATTCTGTCACCACACTTTTCCAGTATTAGTCCAATATCGTGATGGAATACAGTTAGGAAGTAATATCTGTGCTCATTTTCAGAGGTCATTATGGGCTACCTATGATAGACCAAGAGTCATTTTAATTTGTTTTGAGTGAGGATATTTGATTCTATGAGGTATAAGAAAGTCAAAAGAAGCTGAGTAACTCCAGTTTTAAATATGATTTAAAAAGTCATCACTGGTTCTGCTTGTAACTAAATGCTGATGTAGTTACTAAGGCATTTCTGAAAGAAAATATATAAAACAACTTTCTTAGGTTGGAAAAGGAAGTAAGTTTTTTATTAATTTTATATATCTTAAATATTTGACTGATTTTAATTAACAGGCAGTACTTCTATATTGTCATACAAGCAAATATACTTGTTATAGAGGCCAGTTGTTAGAGTACTTTTTTGTAGCTCTAACTAATGTTTTTCTCAGTAAAATAATCTGTCTTAGTATGAGTTGCAAAAACACAAATGTAGAAAGGACCCAAGAGTCACTGCCTTATATGTTTTGGTTAAATTCTGGATCAATCTCTACGTTTAGAGTATTAGTTAAATATGCATTATTCTGTTCTGTTATCCAGCTATTGAAGAGGAGGAAGAGAATAACATTGAGGGAACTATGAGTTCCTGTACAACACCCAACTTTCAACTTCAAGAATAAGTTAACAATCCCTGGAGTTGTTGTATATTCCATCTGTCTTAATTAGGGGTTTGTTTGCTGAGATAAAACACCAGGACCAAAAACAACTTGGGAAGGAAAGAGTTTATTTCAAGCTTACAGTTCCACATCATAGTCCATCAAAGGAAGACAAGACAGGAAACTCAAGGTAGCAACCAGAAGCAGGTATGGATACAGTGACTTTTAAGGAGTGATGTTTATTGGATTGTTCTTTATGGGCTCCTCAGTATGCTTCCCTTTAGTGTCCAGAGTCTATCCCAGGTAGATATGGCAAGACTCACATCAATCATCACCCAAGAAACCACCTTATAGGCTTGCCCAAAGGCCAATCTGGTGGAGGAATTTTCTCAGTTCGAGTTTCCTCTTCTCAAATGACTAAAGTTAAACAATCCACCACCATTGTAAATTAACTTGCTAAAGGGACTACATAGAATATTTGACACAGCATAGGAGATTGTATGGTTTCAGTATATGTCATCTTAAGTGACACACCAGAACCAGTAGGCTATGTTTGCACACTTTAAAAAAATAGTCTTAGTCAGAAGTTGTATTCCTGCACAAAATATCATGACTAAGTAGCAAGCTGGGGAGGAAAGGGTTTATTCATTTTACACTTTGATACTGCTGTTCATCACCAAAGGAATTCAGGACAGGAACTTACATAGGGCAGGAACTTGGAGGCAGAAATTGACACAGAGACCATGGAGGGGTGCTGCTTGCTGGCTTGCTTCCCCTGGCTTGCTCAGCATGCCTTCTTATAGAAATCAGGGCTACCCATCCAGGGATGACACCACCCACAATGGGCTGGGACCCTCCCCCTTTGATCACTAACTGAGAAAATGCCTTGCAGCTGGATCTCATAGAGGCATTTCTTCAAGGGAGGTTCTTTTCTCTGTGATAACTCTAGCTGTGTCAAGTTGACCGGCAAAACCAGACAGTAATATGGCTTTTCTTCCAATTAATCATTGTAGATGGTCTAGTCCAAAGACATAGACTCTAACACTAAATGGCAATTAGATCATGTTTTCTGGTCTTAGCAATCTAAAAAAAAGAAGCCCATTTGGTTCACTACAACGTTGGCAAGAAGAACAGTGAGAAGGGGAGATGCTACAGGACCAAAAATCAGGACTACAGTTGTGCATGACTCTTCAATTTCTTCATCTAGTGCACCCAAACCAGTGCTGAGGGCTGTGCTAAAGCATACAAGTCCATAAGCAGAAAATATTACAAAATAATAATACATAGAAGTGACAGATTGTGCACCTGTAAAAGCCTCAAGGCTTATTACCATCATTCACTAGAATAAAAACTTGTAGTTTCAGTCTGCTGAGTGGAGTGGAGTTACACTGAACTGCTTTGTTCCATGACATTCCCCCCAGGAAAGGAAAACGTTCAGTTATTTCCAAACAGTGTTGCTTTTTCCTAATATAATACTGTGCACATCTGCATTCCTAGGAAGATGAAATGCTTCACTGTGGTAAGTGACAAATATCCCCTGAGACCAACAAAGAAGAAAGAACCTGGTCTGGGGAGAGAGTTCAGATCAAATCAAGAAAGGGAAGTAGTCAAGGGTGTCGATTTTCTGTTTTTCCTCCATTCTCCATAATGCTCTAGTGCAAAGAAGCCCCTGATACTAATGCTTTATGCATGCAGTGCAAGCTCCCCAGCTATATGATCTGGTTACCTGAGGGAATGCATAGCTAACTGGATTTAGATAAAGAAGAAAGTGTGGAGTCATCAGGTCTTAAGAGAAAACAATTCTATTCAAGCAGTTGGTACCCTATCTCTAACTGGGTGATCTCATGGGCTAATGAGTCATAAGACAGAACTTGGAAGAAATTGACCATTCTATGAACATTGTGATGTTACAAGTATCTGTCCAGGCAGATTTCTCTTTCTCTAATTCAGCATGTTTCAGATGACAAGACTTGCATTGTATTCCTCGGGGCATGAGTCCATCAGCAAACAGCTCTCATTACAGCATCGCAAAATGTTCCTGGTATCCAATTCCTCTTTTTGTTTTTAAGCTCCCTAGACTACTAAACATCCTTGCTCTCTTGCTGTGGTTCAGGTTTCTCTGTATTGGGGTGAAGTTCTGTCACTTGATGCTGGTCATCTGATGCTCTTCCCATGTCTTCTGCCCTTTGTTGACCTCATCAGCACTCGGCACTGCTCAGGCTATGCATGAACATTTCAGATACGGACTTTGTGTTCCTGGACTTTTTTCTAGTATAGGGGCTTTATTCCTTTCCCTCAAGTCTCTGTCATTCCTATTTGGCTGCTTCAAACCTCAAGCATTCTTTAGATCTGCTTTCCCACATGTCTACCAAGAAAGCATATCTTTTTTCACAATGTATCTAAGCATATTGCTCATTCATTTATCAATGGAGAATTAAATTTCTCCTGTAGTTATAACTATAGCCATGTGTAGTGTTAAGGTTTAATACTTATTTTTTAAACTTAAAAATTTCATTGTTGCAATATTGACAATCATTATAATTTTTTTTTTTTTTTTTTTTTTTTTGGTTTTTCGAGACAGGGTTTCTCTGTGTAGCCCTGGCTGTCCTGGAACTCACTTTGTAGACCAGGCTGGCCTCGAACTCAGAAATCCTCCTGCCTCTGCCTCCCAAGTGCTGGGATTAAAGGCGTGCGCCACCACCGCCCGGCTGACAATCATTATAATTTAAACTCAAAAAAATGTTGCTTTAATATGAAAAACTGACAGAAAACACATACACTGAATTTTTGAAAAGTAAATTTTTTTTTATTTGAGGTGCAATTAGAAGAGCTAAACTACTTCTTGGTAATAGTTTGTGGTGGTAAAAGCTTTACTTTCCTTTGTTTTGAAATTTTATTTTAAAATCCCTGATCCAGTTTTCAAATAATCACTTGTGATGGTAAAAGCTCTATTTTTCTTTGTTTTGAAATGATTTGCTTGAAAATGAGGTCTATATTATTCAATAACTTATCTTTATCTCCACATCTATATTCTTATTTCTCTTTAGTCCTTAATGTTTATAAGGAGACTGCTTATATTCAGGCTACCCCTCTCTACGCTACAGGTGGTTGAGTCACTTCTGCCCAACTCCCACATTATCTATCACATGCCAAAGAACAGAAGCACTATTCTCTCCATATTGACAAATAACAACAAGGTAAATTTATTTGCTGAGGATCACACTGCAAGAGTTTAGTACAAAAGCCCTGTTTAATACAGTTGATAAAACATCAAATTCTGTTAAAACATTTGACTATGACCAGTAATAACAGTGCATTCCTATTAGTCTCAAAGAACATCAAATGTCTATGAGTAAACGTAACAAAAGTGAAAGTCCACTGCAATGAGAGTTTTAAATCTCTGAAGAAAAAATTTGAGAAACTGGAAAATGAAAATGCCTCCCATGCTCATGGACTTGGAAAATAAATATTTTGAAAATAACCATTCTAACCAAAAGCTATTTACAACTTTGATATAATCCTAATAATAATTTCCATTTCATTGTTCACAGAATTAGATAGGAAAACTCATGGGAAAATCACATGGAACAACGAGAGACCCCAGATAGCCAAAGCAATCCACAGAAAACAAAACTAGATAAAATAATCCAGAGTGATTACCATTCCAGATTTCAAGATATATTTCAGAGCCATAGTAATAAAAACAATATGCTACTGGCACAAAAATAGACACATAGTCCAAACTGTGGAAAACAATCAAGAACCCAAGCATGAGTATGTGTAACTAAAGATTTCTGATAGTTGACAAAGATGCCAAAACAAACAAATACTAAAAAAAAGCAACTTCAATAAATGGTGCTAATATGGATAACTACATATAGGAGAATGAAATTAGACCAATCTCTATCTCCTTGAAGACAAATTAACTCTACATTGATCAAAAACCTCAATGTAAAATCTAATGCAATGAAAGTACTACAAGAAAATATTTACAGTACTGTACAAGGCATAGGTGTGGGGAAAGACTTTCTGATATGGACTCAAAATTCCAAGGATTAAGGTGTACATTTGACAATCTGGGACCCAATATAACTAAAATGTTTTTATATGGTTAAGGAAGCAATCAAGAAGAAAAGCAAATGTCAAAGACTGATAAAGTATTTCTGTTAACTATACATAATATCCAGAATGTATAAAGGACACCAAAAACAAAGAGTAAAAAAATGACTCAATTAAAAAATGTGTTTTGAGCCTGAACAGAAAGTTCTCAAATGAAGAAATAAATATGGCTAGTGAATATTTTAAATAGAAAGAGAAGAGGGATCATCATCATCATCATCAGCAGCAGCAGCAGCAAGAGAAGGAGGAACAGGAGGAGGAGACAAGAAGATGCTTTGATATACATCATCATCCATACCAATTCTGGAAATGCAGATCAAAACAACTTTGGGATTTTATCTTACTCCTATCAAAAAGGCAAAATGAAGAAACAAAGGATAACAAAACGCTGTAGGAGATATAGCATAATGCACATACACTGATTGTGGAGTCAGAACAGCCATTCTGGAAATCATGGTGTAGATTTTTCAATGCCTACAGATATATCTACCATATGACCCAGCTATAACACCCTTAGCGTACCCCCAAATGACTTTTCAATTTTCTCTAAAGATATTTAGAAAAATTCATGGCTGCCCTATTAATGAAAGCTTGGGAATAGAAATGACCTAAATGCCCTTCAACTGATGAATGCATAATGAAATTGTGGCACACATACACTATCAGATACTACTCAGCTCCAAAGATAAATAACATTGTGAAATTTTGCAGGTAAGTGGATAGGAGAAAATATTATACTGAATTAGACCTAGAAACACAAGTGTTCTGTGCTCTCTCATCTGAGTCTCTTAGCTCCAAATCCTCAGATGTGATTATCAAGCCTGGAATAACTACAGAAGTCAGAAAAGTAAAAGGAGACATTGGGAGGAGTGTATGCTAGAGGAAGTAATAGCATGATAGAGGCTGTATAAAAGAGGAAAGGCATGAAAATACAGTTTGTACTCTAATTGGGGAGAGTTGAGGAAATTCAATACAGAAGGAAAGGGAGAAAAGAGGTTAAATAACATCAATGATTATTATTTAAAAGGTATAAAGAATCATATTATGTTTATTTCCCTAAAATCATCTGTAACACGCACACACACACAAATCATTTTTTTCCCAAGAGTATATGTAGTTTATTTATAGTGGGTGGTGATATATTTCTAGGAATAAATTTTAACAACACTAATGACAGATGATTATGCCATTTTATCTACCAAACTATATATGTATCTCTTTTCTTTTTTTCTTTTTTTTTTGTTATAAGGGTGGCTACATTGTTTTCTTAAAGGCAGGCTAAACTTAAACAAGCTGATTACACAATATCGAGAACATAGTTTTTTTTTTTAATTTACATTCCAAATCATTTCCCCTTTCCCGTTTCCTCCCTCCCCGAAAGTCCCATAAGCCCCCTTCCCTCCCTCTTTTCTTGATTCAACCCCCTCTCGTTACTCTGTCCTGGCGTTCCCCTACATCCAGTCTTTCCAGGACCAGGGGTCTCTCCTTCCATCTTCTTAGAAATCTATTGATATGCGGATTGGATCTAGGGTATTCTGAGATTCTGGGACAATATCCCCTTATCAGTGACTGCGTACCATGTGTGTTTTTTTGTGATTGGGTTACCTCACTAAGGATGATATTTTCAAGATCTGACCATTTGCCTAGGAATTTTGTGAATTCATTGTTTTTAATTGCAGAGTAGTATTCCATTGTGTAGATATACCACATCTTCTGAATCCATTCCTCCGTTGAGGGACATCTGGGTTTTTTCCAGCTTCTGGCTATTAAAAATAAGGCTGCTATGAACATAGTGGAGCATGTGTCCTTATTGCATGCAGGTAAAGCCTCTGGGTATATGCCCAGGAGTGGTATAGCCAGATCCTCCGGGAGTGTCATGCCCAGTTTTCTGAGGAACCGCTAGACTGCTTTCCAGAGTGGTTGTACCTGCTTGCAATTCCACCAGCAGTGGAGGAGTGTTCCTCTTTCTCCACATCCTCGCCAATAACTGCTGTCTCCTGTGTTTTTGATCTTAGCCATCCTGAGTGGTGTGAGATGGAATCTTAGGGTTGTTTTGATTTGCATTTCCCTAATGACTAAGGATGATGAACATCTCTTTAAGTGCTTCTCAGCCATTAGATATTCTTCAGGTGAGAACTCTTTGTTTAGCTCTGTACCCCATTTTTTAATAGGGTTACCTGCCTCTCTGGAGTTTAACTTCTTGAGTTCTTTGTATATATTGGATATTAGCACTCTGTCGGATGTAAGGTTGGTAAAGATCATTTCCCAGTTAGTTGGTTGCCGCTTTGTCTTTTTGACAGTGTCTTTTGCCTTGCAAAAACTTTGTAATTTAATGAGGTCCCATTTCTCTATTCTTGATCTTAGAGCATAAGCAATTGGAGTTCTGTTCAGGAAATTCTCCCCTGTGCCCATATGTTCAAGGTTCTTCCCTAGTTTCCCTTCTATTAGTTTCAGTGTGTCTGGTTGTATGTGGAGATCTTTGATCCACTTAGAATTGAGCTTAGTGCAAGGAGATAAGAATGGGTCAATTTGCATTCTTCTGCATGTTGACCTCCAGCTGAGTCAGCACCATTTGTTGAAAAGGCTATCTTTTTTCCACTGGATGGTTTTAGCTCCTTTGTCAAAGATCAAGTGACCATAGGAGTGTGGATTCATTTCTGGGTCTTCAATTCTGTTCCATTGATCTACATGTCTGTTACTGTACCAATACCATGCGGTTTTTAACACTATTGCTCTGTAGTACAGCTTGAGGTCGGGGATACTGATTCCTCCAGAGGTTCATTTACTCTTGAGAATAGTTTTAGCTATTCTGGGTTTTCTGTTACTCCAGATGAATTTTTGAATTGCTCTTTCTAATTCTATGAAGAATTGAGTTGGGATTTTGATGGGGATTGCATTGAATCTGTGTATTACTTTTGGTAAGATGGTCATTTTTACTATATTAATCCTGCCAATCCATGAGCATGGCAGATTTTTCCATCTTCTGAGGTCTTCTTCGATTTCTTTCTTCAGAGACTTGAAGTTCTTGTCATACAGATCTTTCACTTCTTTGGTTAGAGTCACGCCAAGATACTTAATATGGTTTGTGGCTATCGTGAAGGGTATTATTTCTCTTACTTATTTCTCAGCCTGCTTATCCTTTGAGTATAGGAAGGCTTCTGACTTGCTTGAGTTGATTTTATATCCGGCCACTTTGCAGAAGTCATTTATCAGCTGTAGGAGTTCTCTGGTGGAGTTCTTTGGGTCGCTTATGTATACTATCATATTGTCTGCAAATAGTGATAGTTTGACTTCTTCCTTTCCAATTTGTATCCCTTTGACCTCTTTTTGTTGTCTAATTGCTCTAGCTAGAACTTCAAGTACTATATTGAAAAGATATTCAGATAGAGGGCAGCCTTGTCTAGTCCCTGATTTTAGTGGGATTGCTTCAAGTTTCTCTCCATTTAGATTGATGCTGGCTACCGGTTTGCTGTAAATTGCTTTTACTATGTTTAGATATGGGCCTTGAATTCCTGATCTTTCCAAGACCTTTAGCATGAAAGGATGCTGAATTTTGTCAAATGCTTTCTCAGCATCTAATGAGATGACCATGTGGTTTTTTTCTTTGAGATTGTTTATGTGGTGGATTACATTGATGGATTTCCTTATATTGAACCATCCCTGCATCCCTGGGATGAAGCCTACTTGATCGTGGTGAATGATCGTTTTGGTGTGTTCTTGGATTCGGTTGGCAAGAATTTTATTGAGTATTTTTGCATCGATATTCATAAGAGAGATTGGCCTGAGATTCTCTTTCTTTGTCGGATCTTTGTGTGCTTTTGGTATTAGTGTAATTGTGGCTTCATAGAACGAGTTGGGTCACACATATTATTTAAAGGAAGCAAGTTATAATACTTGGCATTTGGACTGACAATGCTACCCCCAAGAACCATATACTAACAAGCATTTCAATATCAGGAGCAAGAAATCCCTGATCCATAAATCCAAGAGACTTCCAAATAATACTGAATATTGCTATTGCCCTGGTTTCTCTCCTAAATGTTGAGGGTGAGTCCTTATATCTGACATCACCATACAGTTGAACATGGGAATTGAGTCAGAGAATTTGAGCTGAAACTTATGTGAAAGCCTCCCCTATGTACTATCTGTCATAGTGCTGGAAATTTCTATGCAAGCTATCCAAGGAAAAAGCAATCAATAATCCTACCTAGCTTGTGATACCCATAAGTCAAAACCATTCATCATAGCAAAATATCCCTAAAGGTACAATGATGGTACTTGTACCTTAGAGTAACCAACAGCTGTCTAATTGGACTAAATCCTGCTAAACAAAAGGAAAAAAACTTGCCAGCCTTATCCAGGGCTATTTGAAGTCATGCATACTAGAGAAGAATATACATACTTAGTATTTGTCCTTATAACCACAAATATGTGTTGCTCGTACACATATTTGAACCACCACATCAATGAACCATCTTTTCTACAACAAATGGAAGACATTAAAAGAAAATAGCAAGTGTTCAAAAATGCTGAGAACAACTCACAGTGAGTATAGGCATATGTATGTCAACACCTGACTGGAGAGCTCAGAGGACAACCACAGAATTTGATCCTTACTTTCCACCTTAGCTGACACAGAGTCACTTGGGATATTTCAAGGCCTATTCCAGTCTCACATGCTCAAGTGATTCTCCTGTCTCCAAGACCCACCTTGTACAGCACTTACAGAGAGCTGTGCCACCATGTCCAGATTTGTGTGGGACATTCTGAGGAGTCATCAGGGAATAGGTAATCATAGAAGAGTTCTGATGGAAAGAGATAACCTTACCACATAGTAGCAGGAGTATAAATAGGTATAAGACCCCAGTCTGCAGATGGGGTGAGAGAATTCAATGGAGGGGAGAGCCTAGAGGCAGTATAAAAGATTATCCCAGAGTTCACCAGCTGGGCTACCAACTCTGAAGAACATCTTTCCAAACCTGACAATGTTTACTCTTTGCTCTTGCTTCAATAAACATCTGATCCACTTTTTACTAATCTTGATAATCTTTTCCCAGACGGTCAATTCTTTTCACCTCTGAGAAGAACCCATGTACCCAAGCAGCAGGCCCATAGGCCAGACCTCAACAACATTCTGGCCATTCAAGCTGAGACCTGTATTCTTACACAGCAAACACCTTACTCAATTCTCATTTCCATTGTATCTTTTTATATCATTTCAAAATTTTCCATGTAATGTCTGGCTACTTCTTCCTTCTTTATGAAAGTAAAGATTACACAAATAGTTGAAGTAAAATTATTTTTCTTAGAATTTTAGGAACATGCTGTATCTGAATATTTTAAAAAATATCGAGTGGCCTGTTTAAGATTCAAGGCTCTATCTTTGCTCCTGTGACTGAGCAGCCAGATGCAGTCAGGTACACGGAGATCACCCGAGTATAAGTTGGCTTGGGACAAGGACCACCAGGGCTCCACCTGCACCCAGGAGCTGGGCAGTGCCACAGTCTTTGGTGCACCTACCCTGCAAGAGGACATCTACCCTGCAGAGAGTCCCCCAGTTAGTGTGAGTCCCACATTTAGAGGTGAGGCCACTGCCATCTTTGCTCATGTGACTGAGCAGACAGGTGCAGACAGGTACACAGGGAACACTCGACTGTAAGATCACTTGGGACTCAGTCCACCAGGGCCCCACCTGCATCCAGGAGCTGGGTAGCCCCACAGCAATCTGTGCAAGGGGAAAGTAGGTCACCCAGGGGTGCTGAGATAGGCTTGCAGGCACACAGGAGGTTCAAACACCAGCCAGTGAAAGCAGGATCAACTAACACCAGAGATAACCAGATGGCAAAAGGAAAACAGGAACAGTACTAACAGAAATTAAGGTAATATGGCACCATCAGAACCCAATTCTCCCACAACAACAAGTCCTGGATACTCCAACACACCAGAAAAGTAAGATTTGGATTTAAAATCACATCTCATGATGCTGTTAAAGGATTTCAAGAAGGACATAAATAACTCTCTTAAAGAAGTACAGGAGAACATGAGTCAACAGGTAGAAGTCCTTACAAAGGAAACACAAAAAGTGCTTAAAGAAATGCAGGAGAATATGGGTCAAGAGATAGAAGCCCATAAAGAAGAAACACAAAAACCACTTAAATAAATACAGGAGAACTTGGGTCAACAAGCAGAAGTCCTGAAAGAAGAAACACAAAAGTGTCTAAAAGAATTACAGGAAAACACGAACAAGTGAAGGAACTGAGCAAAATCATCCAGGATCTAAAAAAGGAAGTAGAAACAACTATGAATCACAAAGGGAGACAACTTGGAGATAGAAAACCTTGGAAAGAAATCAGGAGTCCTCCGGTAGACTGCACGGAAGAGACAGGTACCCAGGTTTTCCCCAATATAACATCGCTTGGGACACGGCCTGTTGGGGCTTCCATCTGCTCCCAAGAACGGGACAGCGCTGTGGTCCTCTGGGCACCAGCTCTGCTGTGGGACTTCTGCCTGGCAGAGGGACCCCCCCCCCCGCACTAAGCAGGAGCCTACCAGCTTCCCTTCGGCGACCTCTGTTCCGGTAGACTGCACTGAAGAGACAGGTACCCAAGTTCCCCCCCCCCACCCATATAACATCTCTTGGGACATGGCCTGTTGGGGCTTCCGTCTGCTCCCAAGAACGGGACAGCACTGTGGTCATCTGGGCACCAGTTCTGCTGTAGCCCATCCCCTCTGCAGGGCGACCAGCGCCACCGAGAGAGTGCAGAGTGCACTCCGCCATCTTTGCTCCAGTGGCCCAGGTAGTTGAGACTGCCAGGCTCGGAGACAGAAAGGCTTAATATCGCTTGGGTCTCGGGCGGCTTGTATGCCCAAGAACTGGGCAGATCTGCAGTAACCAGCACGCCAGCTCTGCTGTGGGACTTCTGCCTGGCAGAGGAAGGCCCCCTCCCCCCCCCCACTCTAGGAGAGATCACACACCCCTGCACAGGGCAGGAGCCTACCAGCCTCCCTTTGGCGACCTCTGCTCCGGGAATCCATTACGCTGAGCCTTTGGATGTGCAGGGACTCCCCAATATAACATCACTTGGAGCAAGGCACATCAGGGCTCAAAGTCACTCAGGAGCAGGGCAGGCCCCAGAAATCGGTGCCAGGGGAATCCTGGTAATCCAGGGGGCCCAGAAATAGCTTTGCAGGCTCACAGGAGGTCCAATCAACAGCCAGTGAGAGCAGGACCAACCAACTAACATCAGAGGTAACCAGATGGCAAAAGGCAAATGTAGGAATGTTACTAACAAAAATCAAAGTAATATAGCACCATCCGAACCCAAATCTCCAACAGCAGCAAGTCCTGGATACCCCACCACACCAGAAAGACAAGATCTGGATTTAAAATCACTTCTCATGATGCTATTAGAGGATCACAAGAAGGACACAAATAAATCTAATAAAGAATTACAGGAGACCATGAATCAACGGTTAGAAGCCCTTACAAAGGAAACACAAAAATCGCTTAGAGAAATGCAGGAGAACATGGATCAAAAGATGGAGGCCCACAAGGAGACAACAAAAAAATTTCTTAAAGAAATGAATCAACGGGTAGATGCACTTTCAAAGGGATTGCAAAAATTGCATAAAGAAATGCAGAAGAATATGGGTCAACAGACGGATACCATAGGGACGCAACACAAAAAAATGCTTAAAGAAATGAATCAACGGAGAGATGACCTTACAAAGGAAACACGAGATCTGCTTAAAGAAATGCAGGAGCCGATGCATCAACAGATGGAATCCCTTGAGAAGGAAACACAAAATTCGCTCAGAGAAAAACAGGAGAACTTGGGGCAACAGGCAGAAATCCTGAAAGAGGTAATGCAAAAATACCTTAAAGAAATACAGGAAAACACAAACAAACGAGTGAAGGATCTCAGCAAATCCATCCAGGATCTAAAAAGGAAGTAGAAACAACTAAGAAATCACAAAGGGAGACAACTTTGGAGATAGAAAACCTTGGGAAGAAATTAGGAGTCATAGATGCAAACATCAACAATAGAATACAAGAGATGGAAGAAAGAATCTCAGGTGCTGAAGATACCATAGAAAGCATCGAATCAACAGTCAAAGAAAATGCAAAATGCAAAAAAACGTGTAACCCAGAACATCCAGGAAATCCAGGACACAATGAGAAGACCAAACCTAAGGATTATAGGTATAGATGAGAGTAAAGATTTGCAACTTAAAGGGCCAGTAAATATCTTCAACAAAATTATGGAGGAAAACTTCCCTAACCTAAAGAGAGAGATGCTGATGTACATACAAGAAGCTTACAGAACTCCAAACAGACTGGACCAGAACAGAAATACCTCCCGTCACATAATAATCAAAACACCGAATGTTCTAAACAAAGAAAGAATACTAAATGCAGTAAGAGAAAAGGGCCAAGTAACATACAAAGGAAGACCTATCCGAATCACATCAGACTTCTCACCAGAGACTATGAAAGCCAGAAGATCCTGGGCAGATCTCATGCAGACACTAAGACAGCACAAATGCCAGCCTAGACTACTATACCCAGCAAAACTCTCAATCACCATAGATGGAGAGACCAAGATATCCCATGATAAAACCAAATTTTCACAATATCTTTCCACAAATCCAGCCCTGCAAAGGATAATAGGTGGAAACCGCCAATACAGGGAGAGAAACAATACCCTGGAAAAAATGAGATAGCAACCTTCTTGCTTCAAACCCAAAAGTAGATAACCACTCAAACATAAAGATAGCGTCAAGAATGGCAGGTGGCAATAATTACTATGACTTAATCTCTCTTAATATCAATGGTCTCAATTCCCCAATTAAAAGACATAGACTAGCAGACTAGATACGTAAACAGGACCCAGCATTTTGTTGCATGCAGAAAATGCACCTCAGTGTCAAAGACAAGCACTACCTCAGAGTAAAAGGCTGGAAAACAATTTTACAAGCAAATGGCCCCAAGAAACGAGGTGGAGTAGCCATCCTAATATCAGATAAAATTGATTTTCAACCTAAAGTCATCAAAAAAGACACAGAAGGACACTACATACTGATCAAGGGAAAAATCCACCATCAAGAACTCTCAATTCTGAATATCTATGCTCCAAATGCAAGGGCACCCACATTCGTAAAAGAAACTTTACTAAAACTCAAAGCACACATCGCACTGCACACAATAATAGTGGGTGACTTCATCACCCGGCTCTCTGAAATGGATCGTTCAGGAAAGCAGAAACTAAACAGTGACACAGTGAATCTAATTGAAGCCTTGGACCAAATGGAACTAACAGATATATATAGAACATTTCATCCTAGAGCTAAAGAATACACCTTCTTCTCAGCACCTCATGGTACCTTCTCCAAAATCAACCATATAATTGGTCACAAATCAGACCTCAACAGATAAAAGAAGATAGAACTAATCCCATGCCGCCTATCAGATCAATATGGAATAAAGGTGGTCTTCAATGGCAACAAAAACAAAAGAAAACCCATGTACACATGGAGGCTGAACAATGCTCTACTCAATGATAACTTGGTCAAGGTGAAAATAAAGAAAGAAATCAAAGACTTTTTGCAAGTTAATGAAAATGAAGGCAAAATATAACCTAATTTATGGGACACAATGAAAGCAGTGCTAATAGGAAAATTCATAGCCCTGAGTGCCGCCAAAAAGAAATGGGAGACAGCATACACTAACAGCTTAATGGCACACCTGAAAGCCCTGGAACAAAAAGAAGCAAATACACCAAAGAGGAGTAGAAGGCAGGAAATCATCCAACTCAAGGCTGAAATCAATCAAGTAGAAACAAATAAAACCATACAAAGAATCAACAAAATGAGGAGTTGGTGCTTTGAGAAAATCAACAAGATAGATAAGCCCTTAGCCAGACTAACCAGAGGACACAGAGACAGTATCTAAATTAATAAAATCAGAAACGAAAAGGGAGAGATAACAACAGAAAGTGAGGAAATTCAAAAAATCATCAGATCCTACTACAAAAACCTGTATTCAACACAACTAGAAAATCTCGAGGAAATGGACAATTTCCTTGACAGATATCAAATACCAAAATTAAATCAGGATCAAATAGACCATCTACACCGTCCTATAACCCCTGAAGAAATTGAAGTTGTCATTGGAAGTCTTCCAACTAAAAAAAGCACAGATCCAGATGGTTTTAGTGCAGAATTCTATCAGACCTTCAAAGAAGACCTAACACCAATACTCTTCAAACTGTTCCACAAAATAGAAACAGAAGGAACACTACCCAACTCGTTCTATGAAGCCACAATTACACTAATACCAAAAGCACACAAAGATCCGACAAAGAAAGAGAATCTCCGGCCAATCTCTCTTATGAATATAGATGCAAAAATACTCAATAAAATTCTAGCCAACCGAATCCAAGAACACATCAAAAAGGTCCTTCACTACGATCAAGTAGGCTTCATCCCAGGGATGCAGGGATGGTTCAATATAAGGAAATCCATCAATGTAATCCACTATATAAACAATCTCAAAGAAAAAAACCACATGGTCATCTCATTAGATGCTGAGAAAGCATTTGACAAAATTCAGCATCCTTTCATGCTAAAGGTCTTGGAAAGATCAGGAATTCGAGGCCCATATCTAAACATACTAAAAGCAATTTACAGCAAACCGATTGAAGCCAGCATCAATCTAAATGGAGAGAAACTTGAAGCAATCCCACTAAAATCAGGGACTAGACAAGGCTGCCCTCTCTCTCCATATCTTTTCAGTATAGTACTTGAAGTTCTAGCTAAAGCAATTAGACAACAAAAAGAGGTCAAAGGGATACAAATTGGAAAGGAAGATGTCAAACTATCACTATTTGCAGACGCTATGATAGTATACTTAAGCGACCGAAAGAACTCCACCAGAGAACTCCTACAGCTGATAAATGACTTCAGCAAAGTGGCCGGATATAAAATCAACTCAAGCAAGTCAGTAGCCTTCCTATAATCAAAGGTTAAGCAGGCTGAGAAAGAAGTAATAGAAATGATACCCTTCACGATAGCCACAAACCATATAAAGTATCTTGGTGTGACTCTAACCAAAGAAGTGAAAGATCTGTATGACAAGAACTTCAAGTCTCTGAAGAAAGAAATTGAAGAAGACCTTAGTAGATGGAAAAATCTGCCATGCTCATGGATTGGCAGGACTAATATAGTAAAAATGAGCATCTTAACAAAAGTAATATACATATTCAATGCAATCCCCATCAAAATCCCAACATAATTCTTCATAGAGTTAGAAAGAGCAATTCAAAAATTCATCTGGAATAACAGAAAACCCAGAATAGCTAAAACTATTCTCAAGAGTAAAAGAACCTCTGGGGGAATCAGTATCCTGGACCTCAAGCTGTACTACAGAGCAATAGTGTTAAAAACCGCATGGTATTGGTACAGTGACAGGCATGTAGATCAATGGAACAGAATTGAAGACCCAGAAATGAATCCACACTCCTATGGTCACTTGATCTTTGACAAAGGAGCTAAAACCATCCAGTGGAAAAAAGATAGCCTTTTCAACAAATGGTGCTGGCTCAGCTGGAGGTCAACATGCAGAAGAATGCAAATTGACCCATTCTTATCTCCTTGCACTAAGCTCAATTCCAAGTGGATCAAGGACCTCCACATAAAACCAGACACACTGAAACTAATAGAAAGGAAACTAGGAAGAACCTTGAACATATGGGCAAAGAGGAGAATTTCCTGAACAGAACTCCAATAGCTTATGCCCTAAGATCAATAATAGACAAATGGGACCTCATTAAATTACAAAGTTTTTGCAAGGCAAAAGACACTGTCAAAAAGACAAAGCGGCAACCAACTAACTGGGAAATGATCTTCACCAACCCTACATCCGACAGAGGGCTAATATTCAATATATACAAAGAACTCAAGAAGTTAAACTCCAGAGAGGCAAGTAACCCTATTAAAAATGGGGTACAGAGCTAAACTAAAAGTTCTCACCTGAAGAATATCTAATGGCTGAGAAGCACCTAAAGAGATGTTCAACATCCTTAGTCATTAGGGAAATGCAAATCAAAACAACCCTGAGATTCTGTCTCACACCAGTCAGGATGGCTAAGATAAAAAACACAGGAGACAGCAGTTTTTGGCGAGGATGTGGAGAAAGAGGAACACTCCTCCACTGCTGGTGGAATTGCAAGCTGGTACAACCACTCTGGAAAGTAGTCTGGCGGTTCCTCAGAAATCTGGGCATGACATTCCCGGAGGATCCGGCTATACCACTCCTGGGCATATACCCAGAGGCTTTACCTGCATGCAATAAGGACACATGCTCCACTATGTTCATAGCAGCCTTATTTATAATAGCCAGAAGCTGGAAAGAACCCAGATGTCCCTCAACAGAGGAATGGATTCAGAAGATGTGGTATATTTACACAATGGAATACTACTCTGCAATTAAAAACAATGAATTCACGAAATTCCTAGGCAAATGGTCAGAAGTTGAAAGTGTCATCCTTAGTGACGTAACCCAATCACATAAGAACACACATGGTATGCAGTCACTGATAAGGGGATATTAACCCAGAATCTCGGAATACTCTAGACACAATTCGCATATCAATAGATTTCTAAGAAGATGGAAGGAGAGACCCCTGGTCCTGGAAAGACTGGATGTAGGGGAATGCCAGGACAGAGAAGCGAGAAGTGGTTGAATGGGGAAAAGAAGGAGGGAAGGGGGCTTATGGGACTTTCGGGGAGGGAGGAAATGGGAAAGGGGAAATGATTTTGAATGTAAATAAAAAAAACTTAGAAAATAAAATTAAAAAAAAAAGGAATCAGGAGCCATAGATGCAAACATCAACAACAGAATACAAGAGATAGAAGAAAGAACCTCAGGTGTCAAAGATACCATAGAAACCATTGACTCAACTGTCAAAGAAAATGCAAAATGCAAAAAGCTCATGAGCCAAAACATTCAGAAAATCCAGGACATAATGAGAAGACCAAATTTAAGGATTATAGGTATAGAAGAGAGTGAAGATTTAAAACTCAAAGGGCCAGTAAATATCTTCAACAAAATTATAGAAGAAAACTTCCCTCACCTAAAGAGAGAGATGCCTATGAATATACAAGAAGTCTACAGAAGTCCGAACAGACTGGACCAGAACAGAAATACCTCCCATCACATAATAACCAAAACACTAAATGAACTAAACAAAGAAAGAATATTAAAAGCAGTAAGGGAAATTGGAGAAGAAATTTATAAAGGCAGACCTATCAAAATTACACCAGACTTCTCATCAGAGACTATGAAAGCCAGAAGAGTCTGGGAAGATGTCATACAGACCTAAAGGGAACACAAAGTCCAACCCAGCAAATCTCTCAATTACCACAGATAGAGAAACCAATGAATTCCATGACAAAAAAAGTTTACACAATATCTTTCCACAAATCTAGGCCCACAAAGGATAATAGATGGATAATGCCAATACAAGAAGGACAACTGCACCCTAGAAAAAGCGAAATAGTAATCTTCTTTCAAAACACCCAAAAGAAGATAATCACTCAAACATGAAAATAACATCAAAAGTAATAGGAAGCAACAATCACTATTCTTTAATATCTCTTAACATAAATGGACTAAATTCCCCAATAAAAAGACATAGACTAACAGACTGGATACTTAAACAGGATACAGCATTTTGCTGTGTACAAGAAATGCACTTCACTGTCAAAGACAAACACTATCTTAGAGTAAAAGGCTGGAAAACAATTTTCAAACAAATGGTCCCAGGAAACAAGCTGGAGTAGTCATTCTAATATTGGATAAAATGACTTTCAACCTAAAGTCATCAAAATGTAGGGGAACGCCAAGACAGAGTAACGAGAGGGGGTTGAATGGAGAAAAGAGGGAGGGAAGGGGGCTTATGGGACTTTCAGGGAGGGAGGAAACGGGAAAGGGGAAGTGATATGGAATGTAAATTAAAAAATAAAATAAAATAAATAATAAAAAAAATAAAAGTTACTATGCTCTAAAAAAAAAAAAAAGACATGGAAGGACACTTCATACTGGTCAAAGGAAAAATCCACCAAGAAGAACTCTTAATTCTGAACATCTATGCTCCAAATGCAAGGGCACCCTCATTCAGAAAAGAAACATTACTAAAGCTCAAAGCACACATTGCACCTCACACAATAATTGTGAGTGACTTCAACACATCACTCTCCTCAATGAACCAATCAGGAAAACACAAACTAAACAGAGACAGAGTGAAATTAATTGAATTTTTAAACCAAATGCATTTAAAAGATATCTATAGAACAATTCATCCTAAATCAAAAGAATATACCTTCTTCTAAGAATCTCATGGTACCTTCTACAAAATTGACATAATCAGTCCCTATCAGGTCACAAAAAAAACCTCAACAGATACACAAAGATTGAAATAATCCTATACCTCCCATCAGATCACTATGGAGTAAGGGTGGTCTTCAATAGCAAAAAAAAAAAAAAAAACAAAAAAACAAACAAACAAACAAACAAAAAAAAAACCAGAAAGTCCACATACACATGGAAGCTGAACAATGCTCTACTCAATGATAACTTGGTTAAGGCATAAATAAGGAAAGAAATCAAAGACTTTTTAGAGTTTAAGGAAAATGAAGGCACAACATATGCAAACTTATGGGACACAATGAAAACAGTGCTAAGAGGAAAACACATAGCCCTGAGGGCTATCAAAAAGAAACTGGAGAGAGCATACATTAGTAGCTTTATGGCATACCTGAAAGATCTGAAAGATACACCCAAGAAGAGTAGAAGGCAGGAAGTCATCAAACTCAGGGCTGAAATCAACCATGTAGAAACAAAAAGAACCATACAAAGAATCATCAAAACCAGGAGCTGGTTCTTTGAGAAAATCAACAAGATAGATAAACCCTTAGCCAGACTAACCAGAGGGCACAGAGACAGTAACCAAATTAACAAAATCAGAAATGAAAAGAGAGATATAACAACAGAAACTGAGGAAATTCAAAAAAATCATCAGATCCTACTACAAAAGCTTATAGTCAACACACCTGGAAAATCTGGATGAAATGAACAATTTCCTAGACAGATACCAAATACCAAAATTAAATCAGTATTAAATAGACCATTTAAACAATCTTAGTACCCCTAAATAAATAGAAGTGGTCATTGAAGGTCTTCCAACGAAAAAAAGCACAGATCCAGATGGTTTTAGTGCAGAATTCTATCAGACCAATAAAGAAGACCTAACAACAATACTCTTCAAACTATTCCACAAAATAGAAACAGAAGGAACACTACACAACTCGTTCTATGAAACAACAATTATGCTGAAACAAAAACCACACAAAGATTCAACAAAGAAAGAGAATTTCACACCAATTTCCCTTATGAATATTAATGTAAATGTACTCAATAAAATTCTTGCCAACCGAATCCAAGAACACATCAAAAAGATCATTTACCACGGTTAAGTAGGCTTTATCCCAGCGATGCAGGGATGGTTCAATATATCTAAACATAGTAAAAGCAATTTACAGCAAACCGGTAGCCAACATCAATCTAAATGGAGAGAAACTTGAAGCAATCCCACTAAAATCAGGGACTAGACAAGACTGCCCTCTCTCTCCATATCTTTTCAATATAGTACTTGAAGTTCTAGCTAGAGCAATTAGACAACAAAAGGAGGTCAAAGGGATACAAATTGGAAAGGAAAAAGTCAAACTATCACTATTTGCAGAAGATATGATAGTATACTTAAGCGACCCAAAGAACTCCACCAGAGAACTCCTACAACTGATAAACAACTTCAGCAAAGTGGCTGGATATAGAATTAACTCAAGAAAATCAGTAGCCTTACTATACTCAAAGAATAAACAGACTGAGAAAGCAATTAGGGAAATGACACCCTTCACAATAGTCATAAACAATATAAAGTATCTTGTTGTGACTCTAACTAACTAAATCATCAGATCCTACTACAAAAGCCTTTATTCAACACAACTAGAAAATCTGGAGGAAATGGACAATTTTCTACACAGATACCAAATACCAAAATTAAATCAGGATCAAATAGACCATCTAAACCATCCTATAACCCCTGAAGAAATAGAAGAGGTCATTGGAAGTCTTCCAACCAAAAAAGCACAGACCCAGACAGTTTTAGTGCAGAACTCTATGAGACCTTCAAAGAAGACTTATCACCAATACTCTTCAAACTATTCCGCAAAATAGAAACAGAAGGAACACTGACCAACTCCTTCTATGAAGCCACAAATATGTTGATACCAAAATCACACAAAGATCCGACAAAGAAAGAGAATCTCTGACCAATTTCTCTTATGAATATCTATGCAAAAATACTCAATAAAATTCTTGCCAACCGAATCCAAGTACACATCAAAATGATCATTCACCACGATCAAGTAGTCTTCATCCCAGGGATGCAGGGTTGGTTTAGTATAAGGAAGTCCATCAATATAATATCGTAAAAATGACTATCTTGCCAAAAGCAATATACAAATTCAATGCAATCCCCATCAAAATACCAACTCAATTCTTCATAGAGTTAGAAAGAGCAATTCAGAAATTCATCTGGAATAACAGAAAACCCAGAATAGCTAAAACTATTTTCAAGAGTAAAAGAACTTCTGGGGGAATCAGTATTCCCGACCTCAAGCTGTACTACTGAGCAATAGTGTTAAAAACTGCATGGTATTGGTACAGTGACAATGATGTAGATCAATGGAATAGAATTGAAGACTCAGAAATGAATCCACACTCCTATGGTCACTTGATCTTTGACAAAGCAGCTAAAACCATCCAGTGGAAAAAAGATAGCCTTTTCAACAAATGGTGCTGGTTCAACTGGAGGTCAACATGCAGAAGAATGCAAATTGATCCATTCTTATCTCCTTGTGCTAAGCTCAATTCCAAGTGGATCAAGGACCTACACATAAAACCAGACACACTGAAACTAATAGAAAGGAAACTAGGGAAGAACCTTGAACATATAGGCACAGGGAAAAATTTCCTGAACAGAACACCGGTAGCTTATGCTCTAAGGTCAAGAATTGACAAATGGGACCTCATAAAATTACAAGTTCCTGTAAGGCAAAGGATATTGTCAAAAGGATGAAGCGGCAACCAACAAACTGGGAAAAGATCTTTACCAACCCTACATCTGACAGAGGGCTAATATCCAATATATACAAAGAACTCAAGAAGTTAGACTCCAGAGAACCAAATAACCCTATTAAAAAATGGGGTACAGTGCTAAACAAAGAGTTCTCACCTGAAGAGTATCTAATGTCTGAGAAGCACCTAAAGAAATGTTCAACATCCTTAGTCATTAGGGAAATGCAAATCAAAACCACTCTGAGATTCCACCTCACACCAGTCAGAATGGCTAAAATAAAAAACACAGGAGACAGCAATTGTTGGCGAGGATGTGGAGAAAGAGGAACACTCCTCCACTGCTGGTGGTATTGCAGGCTGGTACAACCACTCTGAAAGGCAGTCTGGCGGTTCCTCAGAAAACTGGGCATGACACTCCCAGTGAATCCTGTTATACCACTCCAGAGGCTTCCCCTGCATGCAATAAGGACACATGCTCCACTATGTTCATAGCAGCCTTATTTATAATAGCCAGAAGCTGGAAAGAACCCAGATGTCCCTCAACGGAGGAATGGATTCAGAAGATGTGGTATATCTACATAATGGAATACTACTCTGCAATTAAAAACAATGAATTCACAAAATTCCTAGGCAAATGGTCAGAACTGGAAAATATCATCCTTATTGAGGTAACCCAATCACAAAAGAACACACATGGTATGCAGTCACTGATAAGGGGATGTTAACCCAGAATCTCAGAATACCCAAGACACAATTCACATATCAATAGATTTCCAAGAAGATGGAAGGAGAGACCCCTGGTCCTGGAAAGACTGGATGTAGGGGAATACCAGGACAGAGAAGCGAGAGGGGGTTGAATGTGGAACAGGGGGATGGAAGAGGGCTTTTGGGACTTTCAGGGAGGGAGGAACCGGGAAAGGGGAAATCATTCAGAATGTAAATTAAAAATATGTAGAAAATTTAAAAACAATGAAAAGAAATCAGCTGCATAATTAAATATGAATCAGTGTAGATGAGAAACCTGAATTTGAGTATCATTTGTCTATTAGATTAAAAATAAATCCAGTGTCCAATGAGAACAGAAGTTTATACTCATTTAAAATGCAAGATGTGACATCCTATCAGTCATCACAGGTAAGCATTTATGAATTACCGACATGGACTGTAAGTCTCCATTTACTCCATACACACACATTGATATTTATAAATCCTTTTGCCCTAACAACAATGGCAACTGGTAGCAAAGGACATTTTCAACAGTTTGTATTAACTTTTAACTGTCCATCTTGAATAACAAAAGGAAACCAAGTTTCTGGACCAATTTTGAGATTAGAGCAGAGAAAATCCAAGAGAAGTGTAGAATATACCAACATACCTTACTGAAAGAAGTTAAGTAGAATTCTCAAGCAAAAAATAATACTGAAGGTACATGAAATTAAAATGTGTTGCTGAGTGTTGAATAGTGACTGGACTTAGTGACTAACTTACAAATAGAGGACCTCAAGAGAAAACACTGTATGTGGGGAACCTGACAGGTACTTAGACCAGTCAGTCCATAAGATTAAAAGCACTTGGAAAAAGACCCATTCATAGTTGTTGCTATTGTTTCTTTTTGCTCTTAACTTGACACAAACTAGATCCCTTTGTGAGGATGGAACCTGACCTGCATAAATGTCACAATCAGATTGGCCTGTGGGCATGCCACAGTGGGGCATTTCCTTGATTGTTAATGGATGTCAGAAAGCCTAGCTAGTTGTGGTCAGTGTCACTCTTAGCTAAACTTGAGTGAATCTAGAAGCAAGCCAGTAAACAACGTTTCCCCATGATTTCCATTTCAATGTCTGCTCCCAAGTTTCTATCTCCAGATCCTGTCCTGGCTTCCATTGATGAGAGACTGTGCTTGGGATCTGTAAGCCAAATGCAATTTTCCAATCCCCAGATATTTTGGGGCATGTTGCTTTTCACAACTGTGGAATGTTCTCTGAAGCAATCAGGAAAGCAGGCTACCTCTGATTTTGTTCTTATTTATAATTACTCTCTGGCATTTAAATAAATGTGATCAGACACATCCTATTTGAAAATTACACAGCATATCTGATCAGAGTACTTCAAAGTTGTCAAACTTATGAAATTATAAAACAGAAATCCTAACAGTGTGTATAAACCTAAGTCCACCTGATAAAATTCAGGGCTTTCTTTTTATGATTTCATATTAGAAAAGAAAGAAACTATCAGTGGAAAAGCCTATTGTGCACCTATTTTATTAAGCTTTATTGCTTGGCTGCCTATTTCTTAGTTTGGGCAAATATAGAAGATGTGCTTAGAGATGCTTGATGAACACTGCTTTTAAATCATGGATTTCTGTGTCTGAAAATAACAAATGCCTTAGGTTCACTGCAGACTTGTTAAGTTCTAACTTCCTTTGGCATGTATTATTTGTATAATTTCACTTAGAGAAGCACAACAAATTTCTAGAAGGGTTGTGTAGAAGAACATGCAGCGAAGTTTTTAAAATAATAGTAATGTATTTTGGTTAAGGTAAGCTTCCTAATTAAGATGTATCTTTAGGTAGCAAATTGCTTTGATAATGCTCAAGGCACTTTGTCTACTTAGTTAAAAACATGTATATTATCAAATAAAATAATAAAAATGTTAATGGTTATGTTTTATACAGATGTTGCTATATCTTCTCCATCTATTAAGGTTGATAGATATTGTTATGAAGCAGTTTCTATCCAAAAAGATTGGTGGAATAATAGAAAAATGTCTTCAGTTCTTATTTCTATTCCTTCATTCAGAAAAAAATTTGATTATCTAGTATGTTCTTAGTAGCACATCCTGTTCTCATGGTCATGAACAGATTGTACACAGTCTGTTCTGCTCTGATTAAGCACAAAATACTCTCTAGATTAGAAAAGGCATTCATAAGCAGCACAGGATAGTGTGTCTATAACTCTGTCTCTCACGTGGAAAAAAATCAGCTTAGATTTTTTTTTCTTTAGAACAGATTTCAGCATCTTGTTTTCTTCCCAGTGATACTTCAGAATAAACACAGGACCTATGTGAGATATGTACAAATTATCATTTAGAACTAATTTTATGTAGGATTCATTTCCCAAGGCATGGCTTCCTCTACATTCCAAATAGTTCATCATACATAATTTAGAGTTAGATAGAACATCAGCTCTGTATAAAATGAAGATAAAGTTAGCTCTCTTGGGTAGAGGCGCTAAGAGGTCTCATCTGCTATTGATTGCTTCTAAAATATTAAGAAAACTTTTCTCCCCTGAATACATGGATGGAATAAAGGTAGGCAAAGGATGGAATTACCTTTCTTCACAGAGACAATTACAGTTTTAAAGTTGTATATTATTATTTTTTTTTTGCAGGAACTGAGGAAAAACTCTAAACCTTTCAACCAAAGACATGATTTTTCTATGGCTTCTGATCTTGGTCTTCTCTGTTTCTATTCATTTGTAAAGAAAGCCACAAAACTGCAGTAATGCACACATGGGGAAATATGTAGAAGAAATAAAACGAAATCATTTTTCTTGCTTCTCTATATTCAGAGAAAGAAATGAATCAATACAAGGTAGCTTATCCAGCTAGTGCTATAAGGATGCAGGGGTCACCTGGATCAGGATAGTGGTACTGAAAGTGAGGATGCTGGTGTAGACCTATAGGTAGTACCCAAGAAGACACCAAGAAACGTTCAAGATGTCAAAAACTATTCTGCACTTTATCTCAAAGTTTATTTTGAACAAACAAACTAACCCATACTATTAATAATCAGCCTCCTCATATATCATTTGGATTGAGAAGAAAATTATGTACAAACCACATTCTGTGGATATTGCTTAGAAAAAAGTTGGTTCACATATAATTTCTAATACATAATTAATGAGGATAAATATATGCATATTCATATACACATGTAATTAAGTGACTAATAGCACTATGGATATTATGCTGTTTTAGGAGTTAAAATTATTAGCAATGAAATTAGTGTTCTGCTATATTTAATATCTTCAAATATTTAAATTGGCTCTTAGAAAATATCATCTAAAAATAAAAATGTCAAGTGTAAATTGCTTAAATATAAAATTTTGTGTTAGTGTCTTCCTTACATGCCTTTACTTGGAAACATCAAAGCAGATATACTCTAGTGAGTTACTTTTCATTTTTAGTATTATTTTCTCCTTAACTTAAGCTTTAGTGCAAATTTATCATGTAAAAGAGTTACCATAGCTAGAATTTCAAGTACTATATTGAATAAATATGGAGAGAGAGGGGTGCCTTGTCTAGTCCCTGATTTTAGTGGGATTGCTTCAAGTTTCTCTCCATTTAGTTTGATGTTGGCTACTGGTTTGCTGTATATTGCTTTTCCATGTTTAGGTATGGGCCTTGCATTCCTGTTCTTTCCAAGACCTTTAACATGATAGGATGCTGAATTTTGTCAAATGCTTTCTCAGCATCTAAAGAAATGACCATGTGGTTTTTTTCTTTGAGTTTGTTTATGTAGTGGATTACATTGATGGATTTCCTTATATTGAACCATCCCTGCATTCCTGGGATGAGGCCTACTTGATCATGATGTATGATCGTTTTGATGTGTTCCTGGATTATGTTGGCAAGAATTTTATTGAGTATTTTTGCATCTATATTCATAAGGGAAATTGGTCTGAAGTTCTCTTTCTTTGTTGGATCTTTGTGTGGTTTTGGTATCAGCAAAATTGTGGCTTCATAGAATGAGTTGGGTAGTGTTCCTTCTCTTTCTATTTTGTGGAATAGTGTGAAGAGTATTGGTGTTAGGTTTTCTTTGAAGGACTGATAGAATTCTGTACTAAAACCATCTGGTCCTGTGCTTCTTTTGGTTGGAAGACTTTCAATGACCACTTATATTTCTTTAGAGGTTATGGGACCGTTTAGAGAGTCTATCTAATTCTGATTAAACTTTAGTAGTTGGTATCTGTCTAGGAAATTGTCCATTTTCTCCAGATTTTCCAATTGTGTTGAGTATAGGCTTTTGCAGTAGGATCTGATGATTTTTTGAATTTCCTCAGTTTCTGTTGTCATTTCTCCCTTTTCATTTCTGATTTTGTTAATTGGGTTACTGTCTCTGGGCCCTCTGGTTAGTCTGGCTAAAGGTTTATCTATCTTGTTGATTTTCTCAAAGCTAGAGCAATTAGACAACAAAAGGAGGTCAAATGGATACAAATTGGAAAGGAAGAAGTCAAACTATCACTATTTGCAGATGATATGATAATATACTTAAGCAACCCAAAAAACTCCACCAGACAACTCCTACAGCTGATAAACAACTTCAGCAAAGTGGCCGGATATAAAATTAACTCAAGCAAATCAGTAGCCTTCTTATACTCAAAGGATAAAGAGGCTGAGAAAGAAATTCAGGAAATGACACCCTTCACGATAGCCACAAACAATATAAAGTATCTTGTTGTGACTCTAACCAAACAAGTGAAATATCTATATGACAAGAACTTCAAGTCTCTGAAGAAAGAAATTGAAGAAGACCTCAGAAGATGGAAATATCTTCCATGCTCATGGATTGGCAGTATTAATATAGTAAAAATGGCTATCCTGCCAAAAGCAATAAACACATTCAATATAATCCCCATAAAAATCCCAACTCAATTCTTCGTAGAGTTAGAAAGAGCAATTATCAAATTCATCTGGAATAACAGAAAACCCAGGATAGCTAAAACTATTCTCAACAGTAAAAGAACTTCTGGGGGAATCAGTATCCCCAACCTCAAGCAGTACTACATAGCGATAGTGTTAAAACTGCGTGGTATTGGTACAGTGACAGGCATGAAAATCAATGGAACAGACTTGAAGACCCAGAAATGAACCCACACACCTATGGTCACTTGATCTTTGACAAGGGAGCTACAACCACCCAGTGGAAAAAAGATAGCCTTTTCAACAAATAGTGCTGGTTCAACTGGAGGTCTGCATGCAGAAGAATGCAAATTGATCCATTCTTATTTCCTTGTACTAAGTTAAAGTCCAAGTGGATCAAGGACCTCCACGTAAAACCAGAAACACTGAAACTAGTAGAAAAGAAACTGGGGAAGTGCCTTGAGCACATGGGCACAGGGGAAATTTTCCTGAACAGAACACCAATAGCTTATGCTCTAAGGTCAAAAATTGACAAATGGGACCTCATAAAATTACAAAGTTTCTGTAAAGCAAAGGACACTGTCAAAAGGACAAAACAGCAATCAACTAATTGGGAAAAAATCTTTACCAACCATACATCTGACAGAGGGCTAATATCCAAGATATACAAAGAACTCAAGAAGGTGGATTCCAGAGAGCCAAATAATTGTATTAAAAGATGGGGTACAGAGCTAAACAAAGAATTTTCACCTGAGGAATATCAAATGGCTGAGAAATACCTAAAGAAATGTTCAACATCCTTAGTCATCAGGGAAATGCAAATCGAAACAACCCTGAGATTTCACCTCACAACAATCAGAATGGCTAAGGTCAAAAACTCAGGAGAGACAGCTGGTGCTAGTGAGGATGTGGAGAAAGAGTAACACTCCTCCAAGGCTGGTAGGTTTGTAAGCTGGTAAAACCACTGTGGAAATCAGTTTGGTGGGTCCTCAGAAAACTCGGCATAATACTACCAGAAGACCCAGCTATACCAGTACTGGGCATATACCCAGAGGACTCTCCAACATGCAATAAGGACACATGCTCCACTATGTTCATAGCAGCCTTATTTATAATAGCCAGAAGCTGGAAAGAACCCAGATGTCCCTCAACGGAGGAATGGATACAGAAAATGTGGTATATTTACACAATGGAGTACTATTCAGCTTTTAAAAACAATGAATTCCATGTGGTATATTTACACAATGGAATACTACTCTGCAATTAAAAACAATGAATTCACGAAATTCCTAGGCAAATGGTCAGAACTTGAAAATATCATCCTTAGTGAGGTAACCCAATCACAAAAGATCACACATGGTATGAAGTCACTGATAAGGGGATATTGACCCAGAATCTCAGAATACCCTAGACACAATCAGCATATCAATAGATTTCTAAAAAGATGGAAGGAGAGACCCCTGGTCCTGGAAAGACTGGATGTAGGGGAACGCCAGGACAGAGTAATGAGAGGGGGTTGAACGGAGAAAAGAGGGAGGGAAGGGGGCTTATGGGACTTTCGGGGAGGGAGGAAACGGGAAAGGGGAAGTGATTTGGAATGTAAATTAAAAAAATAAAATTAAATTAAATTAAAAAAAAAAACAATGAATTCATGAAATTCTTAGGCAAGTGGTTGGAACTGGACAATGTCATCCTGAGTGAGATGACCTGTTCACAAAAAATCACACATGATATGCACTCACTGAAAAGCAGATATTGGCCCAGAAGCTTGGAATACCCAAGGAACAATTCATATATCAAAGGATACCAAGAAGAAGGAAGGAGAGGCACCTGGTCCTGGAAGGGCTCAATGTGGCAGTGTAGGGGAATACCAGGAAGTGGAGGTGGGAGTAGGTTGGTTGGGGAGCAGGGGGAGGGAAGAGGACATATGGGACTTTTGGGGAAGGGGGATCTAGTAAGAGGGAAATCATTTGAAATGTAAATAAAGAATATACCTAATTTTTTTTAAAAAAATAAAGAGTCACCATAGGCCATGATATTATGACATTATCAATCAAAATGACTTCACATGAACACAAAGAAGGAACAAATATATTCAGAATATCTCAACACTGAACAACTTCTCACAGCAAAGGTGAGAATATTTACAAGGCTAGCTGGGTTCTAGGAGTTTCTTCTCTCTGGCTCCCATTTTACCACAGAAGCACTAAATTGTAGATCTTTATAGAAGTACTGGGATGATGCATTCTCCAAAGAATTACTGGAATTATGCATTTTCTACAGAAACACTGGGATTGTGGATTTCTACAGAAGCACTGGGATTTTGGTTTCCTTACAACTTCCATCTTTACCTGGGTTCTGGAGATTGAATTTAAGTCCTCTTCATGCTTGTGTGCAAGTACTATAACCATTTACTCTTCTCCCCATTCTACATTTTTCTCAAGATCTCTTTTAAGACTATCAGTTTCATCAAGTGTGAAAAGGAATGTTTTAATCACAAGTACTCTGAGTATCAATTAAAAAAATAAAGGAAAACATAGTTGTTAACTTCAGTCCAGAACTGTGTTCAAGGTTTAAAACTTAGAGCTTATTTATGATGCTATTTGATTTTTTCATACATTCTATTGATAAACTATTGGGGAATTGGAAATAGAGGCAAAGTTTGAATAACTCAAGTCAACAAAGATTTATTTGGAGAAAATGGGTAGAATAAATCACTGAATTTCACCATATTGATATTTGTACATATAGCACATATATTCTATATAAAACATATTTGTTATAAAAATATAAATCACCTGTTCACTTAGAAAATGCAAAGTAAAATGCAATTTTTCTAGAAGACATTATCATCATAACTAACAAATAGCTTGATAATGCACTTATTCTGATTTATAAATTTTACAATGTCAAGATATGGAGTTAAGACACTAAAGTCTTCATTTTCTGACATTTCCTACAAAGGATTGACCCACTGAAGAATTGGCTAATCATAGGGCTAGAACAAAGAAATAGCAATATAACCTACCAAGGGAGCTTATAATATCCAAATATAAGTAAGTGGCAGCTTTTGTTTCTCCTTCTCATTCAGCTTTTTTCTTCTCCTTCTGCTTCTTTTTCATTAAAACAACACCCCTTGATGATAAAAGGGGCACATAAGCAAACTCAAAATCTCCACCATGAAATCCGAAGTAGTGTAAGTTACAGGTCATACTGTGAATGATGTAAAGCAAAAGGAACACAATTCCATTGTTGGTGAAAGTGCTAACTTATAATCAACATGTTGTTTTCACAAAAAAGGGGGGAGGAATAGATTTACCAAAAGACCAAACTAACAATTTATAGGAATATAACCAAAAGACACTCCATCCTATCACAAAACGCTTGCTCAAACATGTTCATAAAAGCTTCATTTATAATAGCCAGAAGTTGGAAAAAATCTAGATGTCCCTCAATCAAAGAATGAATTAAGAATATGTGGCAAATCTACACAATGGAGTATTATTCAGCTGTTAAAAACAATGACACCAATATTTGCAGGCAATGGATGAAATTAGAAAACATCATTCTGAGTGAGCAAACCCAGGCTCAGAAAAACAAGCATGGTCACTTATAAGTGGGTATTAGCAATAGAGTAATGGATAATCATTCTACAAACCATAGATCTAGAGAGGCTTAGTAACAAGGGAGAATCAAGGAAGGATACATGGATTTCCTTGGGAATAGGAAAGAAATTTCACAGGTGAACTTTGAGTGGGTAAAGATGGAATCAGGGGAGATCAAGGTGGGGAGTTACTGGAGGGAGAAAGTAATTGGAGAGACAAATGAAATTGGGGGGTGGACATTTTTTGGGTAAGGTAGAGTTCCAGTGCGATGGAAACTTGAATGTTCTTAATGAGGACTTGTAATAATCTTCTATAAACACACAAAACTTCTAGTGGTTTGGACTGAGACACCAACCCAGAAAAAGAACTGTTACCTACAATTTGTGCTGTATGCAAGATATAGTGGAATAAAGGTGGCACAGAACTTGTGGAACTGGCCAACCAAAGTCTGATCTAACTTGAGACCATGCTGAGAAAGGAAACCCATGCTCAATACTGCCTAGAGGGCCAAGAACCACAGGATGGATAGCCCAGAGACCTAGGATAGAACCATACATAGAACCAAACACAACTGGAAAAAAGGCCAGTGAGATGATTCCTAATGATATTCTGCTATACTTGTAGACCAAAGCCTACCATGATTTAGACTTTATCCAGTAACAGATAGGAGAAGATGCAAAGACCCAAAGCTAAACATTAGGAAGAGAGTGGAATCCTGAGAAAAAGTTGGAAGGAGGTGGGAGGAGTATTGTATGAGCCAGAGTGGTCAAGGACACCACAAGAACACAGTCCACAGAATGAGTTAACTACGGTTCATTGGTGCTTATGCAGATTGAACCGATAATCAGAGAGCCAATATGGATCTGACCGTGGTCCTCTACATATATATTATAGTTGTGTAACTTGGTCTTCTTTTAGGACTCCTAACAGTGGGAATAGAAGGTGTTTCTGACTCTTTTACCTGTTTGGGGTAAAACAAACTCTTCCTCCTATTGGGTTGCCTCATCCAGCCTTGATATGATGGTATGTGTCTAGTCTTATTGTAACTTAATTTTCCATGATTGGTTGATATCCTAGGATGGTCTGTTCTTTTCTGAAGGGAAACAGAGGACAAGGGTATCTAGGGGAGAGGTGAGAGTGAGGAGAGGAGGTAGGTAAAACTTGACAGGATATAATATGTGAGAGAAGAAAAAGAAGAGAAAAGAAGAGGATAGGAGAGAAGAGGAGAGGAGAGGAGAGGAGAGGAGAGGAGAGGAGAGGAGAGGAGAGGAGAAGAGAAGAGAAGAGAAGAGAAGAGAAGAGAAGAGAAGAGAAGAGAAGAGAAGAGAAGAGAAGAGAAGAGAAAAAGTAAAAGAAAAATCCCAAGTGGTCATCCTTAAACACCTGTACACAAGATCATCACTAAATATGCTCAGTAGATTAGATGTGTGTGTGTGTGTGTGTGTGTGTGTGTGTGTGTGTGTGTGTGTGTGTGTAAACAAAATAATTACAGAAGGAGAAATCATTTTTGGTGGAAGGAGTTGGAGTTGGAGGAAGTGGTGGAAAAGATTTAAATACAGTAATTGTAATTCTCAAAACATAAAACAAGGTAGGTAAACTCAAGAAACAAAAAATGTTGAATATGAACTAGTATAAAATACATCTCCACACATATTTATGCAAGTAGATTTAAATTAATTTCTATGTCCATGTTGTACTAAGCAATGGAGACCATAAATGTGTTTCCTCAGTATCAGATATACATAGTGGCATTGTTCAAAAAGGACAGTACAGAAAGTAGAAAAGAATGACTTTATAAAGGTCTGTTCTAACAACCTCTGACTTCATATTAGATCAAGGCCAACAGCTTTAAATCTTATTCATAGTACACCACCTTATTAAGATGTAATAAATATATATTTCATCTGTAATCTTTTTCCCCAAATACATTCCTCCAATCTCATCATGAGAAAAACATTTTCAAAATAAATGAAGACAATTCTATCAAATACACAATCAATACAACTCAAAGCTGTTACATTGTTAAAAACAGGGGAAGTATAAGCTGTCATGCTTGAATGAAATCCACAGAAAATTGATTTTAAACGTGTGTGATATCACAGATGGATAACAAAAGGAGCATTATATAAAGATGAAAAAAGACAAAATGAATTGTAATATAGTTATAATAATGTATTTGTATTTCTTTATTAACAATATGAAATGCATCACAATTTTATGTACAATTAAACAAAACAGAAAAAAGAACAAATGTAAATGAATACACAGAAACTACAATTCTCTCAGATTTTATATTACAATATTTGAGATTTTGTGTAGTAGAATATAATTGGGTGGCTGTATTAACATAAATATAGACCAATACAAAGAAAAAACCTGGAAATGGAACACAATATCACCTAAAACACATCAGAGGGGGGAGTCTATTCCAGAATAATAAATGTTATATTTTGTATTTAGTTCCTCCTAAATGCATACGCTATTTGGGTATAAATCATGAGAGGATAGCTGCACTGAGAGAATGCCAAGTTTGGGTTCTGTCACAGAATTACATGTCCTCAGCTGACCTAGATCTCAATTTTCTCAGGTAACAGGATGCATACCAAGAAGCATCTCCAAAATTTTGATTTTTGTACTCTGGATTTCTTAGTTAACATCTAAAGAAGTAGTCTCTCAAATGAGTTTAATAATGAGTTTTTGATACTTTTGGCACAAGCCCTTTAAGATCCTTAAATTCCCCTGTTACGTTTTTTAAAAAGGATAAGCTGTTTCTATGTTAAACACTAACATAGAAATATCAGTTAGAATTTTTAATGTGTAAGTATACATATTCCTTTGTCACCTCAGTTTGTAGATTCAAAACACGATAAACTTTACAGTTTTTGGGCAAAGACACAAAATGCCAACCACCAGTAATCAAAACATTATTATACTTATAAGAGATGTGTATCAAGTTATGTATTACTGTAGCTATAACATATTTTATTCATAACAGTTAATGAAATCTAATCAATAATTGACACATTATTTTCTACAACACTTTCTTTCATAGGACTAAATGCATTTATAAAAGAAAATATGTTTTACTAAATTGCCATCAATCTCATTATTGATATTGAGATACTGCATAGAGGTATTTGTTGATTTAAAGGAGTGATGGTAACATATTAGGCTGTACTATTTAGCAATAGGGTGTACTTTATGTATGATAAAATATTCTTGTCTGGGAATGGATCTTCTAATCATCTTCTGACACTTTATGAAATAGGTAACAAGATCAGATGGTGGCTGAATCTATAGATGTTTTGTTCTGTATAAGAATATTGTTTTAGTTCAATATTTAAATGACCATGTGAAGTTCCACTGGAACTGA
Organism: Tokudaia tokunoshimensis; assembly: GCA_036184795.1. NCBI lineage: Eukaryota > Metazoa > Chordata > Mammalia > Rodentia > Muridae > Tokudaia > Tokudaia tokunoshimensis. The sequence goes on along the minus strand of BTHU01000004.1, from coordinate 41,181,348 downwards.
CTAATTCCTGGAAACTCTTACCAGAGGAGGGAAACTAGTTTTGCTATTATTAATATACAGTCTACTTTTCAACTCAATTTATTTGCTACTCTTAATTATTATAATGAAAAACCAGTAAAATGCATCTTTTAAAATATTTGTTCCTTCTACATAAAGCCTTTTGCATAAAGGGGCATAACATTCCATTAGGATCTACTTATTGCATTAGCAAAAATGACAGTTTAAAAATGAGATAATGATTAAATCTCTAAACTACATAACTTCATACATTTTGGAGGTGGTAAGCCTAAATACGATGCCAATTTTCCCTTTAAAATACAAACTTCCATTTATGTAAGGAATTAAAATTGCTGGGGAAGAAAGGGCACAGCAATGTGGGCATTCCCTTAATCATGTCACTTGGGAGGCAAAATCAGTTGGGTTGCTGTCAGTTCCAGGTTACCCTAGTTTACATAGTGACCTGCAGATCATCAAAGCCTGTGTAATGAGACCCTGACACACAAAAAAGTAAGACAACAAAGATCGCAGGGAAATAAGGATGTTCCTAACTATCATGAAACATTATACTCAAGATACAGCTTAGTAATGAGAATGAATAGTTGGTAAGAATCCCTGGATATGGGTCTTAGGTAATAACAGTGGGAAACATATGTCTGAGATATTTGCTAAACGAAAACTAAAGTCTGGTATATGTGACAGTCATGGTTAAAATATGACTCGGTCCAAGTATAAGACAGTTCTATGAGTTCCTCATTGTATGATATAAAACAAAGAGCAGGATGGAGAATGGAGAAGCTAAATATGTGAGACATATTGACGTGCTGTGCTTAACTTTTAAAGATGAGCCTTAAGTAAAATTGACAAATAGAACTATAACTAGTACTCTAATAAACTCAATTTATGAGCTTTTTAGAAGCTATTAAAGTATATTTGTAGTCTTGTTGGAAGAAATGTATCACTGAGCGCAGGCTTTGAGGTTTCAAATGATCCATCTGATTTCCAGTGTTTCTCTCACTGCTCCTTCCTTTAGATGTGAAGACTTAGGTACCACTCTACTGCCATGCCTGTCTCTCCTGCTGCGGTGCTCGCCATCATGGTGATGATTGCCTAGACTCTCACACTCTCTGCCTGAAACTGTAAGCATCAATTAAATTATTTCATCTATTAAAGGTCTTGGCCATGATGTCTTATCATAGCAGTAGTAAGATGACGAAGACAACAACCAACCTTTACCAGTAGAGTAAATTGATTTGCTTTTTAAAGTCGTTTTAAAGTTTGTTAATAGTTGTTCTAATACTTGATTGAAAGCTTAGCAAAGTAATATTTAAATATACTATTTATTCACTAAGTCATATAACAAAAATGTCAAAGTGGATTAAAAATTGCTCATTTTATATATTCACATAAAATATCCAGGTAATATTTTTTAACAAAAACCTCCATAAATAAGGTGTGATTTTAGTTTTTCAAAAAGAAAATAGATGCTGAAGTGTCTGGTGGAACTTCAATATAATAATTACCCTTTCTGGAGAATATATTGAATTGGGTGTAAAGAAGTGTTATATCTTACACTGTAAAATTATCTAATGTTTTCTGACATTTGTTTATATCTTTTTTGTTGTTTCTTTTATTTAAAAGTACTTTTAAAATGAAGCTATGACTTTCTCTTTCTCATAGTGCTACCTTACATGTAAATATTGCAAACTTTAATTAGATGTTAGAGTATTTCATATTTTCTAATAAAAAGCAAATAAATAACACCTTACTATATAAAACAAGATATATGAGTAATGAGTCTTTTTTTTTCTTTTTTTATTAGATATATTCTTTATTTACATTTCAAATGATTTCCCCTTTCCTGGTTCCCCCCTCCCTGAAAGTCTCATAAGCCCTTTTCCCTCCACTGTTCCCCAATCAAAACCCTCCCACTTCCATGTCCTGGAATTCCCCTACACTGCTGCATCCAGCCTTTCCAGGACCAGAGGCATCTCCTTCATTCTTCTTGAGCATAATTTGATATGTGAATTGTGTCTTGGGTATTCTAAGGATCTGGGCTAATATCCACTTATCAGTGAGTGCATACCATGTGTGTTCTTTTGTGATTGGGTTACCACACTTAGGATGATATTTTCCAGTTCTGACCATTTGCCTAAGAATTTCATGAATTCATTGTTTTTAATTGCAGAGTAGTATTCCATTGTGTAAATATACCACATCTTCTGAATCCATTCCTCTGTGGAGGGACATCTGGGTTCTTTACAGCTTCTGGCTATTATAAATAAGGCTGCTATAAACATAATGGAGCATGTGTCCTTATTGCATGCAGGGGGAAGCCTCTGGGTATATGCCCAGGAGTGGTATAACAGGATTCTCTGGGAGTGTCATGCCCAGTTTTCTGAGGAACTGCCAGACTGCTCTCCAGAGTGGTTGTACCAGCTTGCAATCCAACCAGCAGTGGAGGAGTGTTCCTCTTTCTCCACATCCTCGCCAACAACTGCTGTCTCCTGTGTTTTTGATCTTAGCCATCCTGACTGGTGTGAGATGGAATCTCAGGGTTGTTTTGATTTGCATTTCCCTAATGACTAAGGATGTTGAACATTTCTTTAGGTGCTTCTCAGACATTAGATACTCTTCAGGTGAGAACTCTGTGTTTAGCTCTGTACCCCATTTTTTAATAGGGTTATTTGGCTCTCTGGAGTCTAATTTCTTGAGTTCTTTGTATATATTGGATATTAGCCCTCTGTCGGATGTAAGGTTGGTAAAGATCATTTCCCAGTTAGTTGGTTGCCGCTTTGTCTTTTTGACAGTGTCTTTTGCCTTGCAAAAACTTTGTAATTTAATGAGGTTCCATTTGTCTATTCCTGATTTTAGAGCATAAGCTATTGGGGTTCTGTTCAGGAAATTCTCCCCTGTGCCCATATGTTCAAGGTTCTTCCCTAGTTTCCCTTCTATTAGTTTCAGTGTGTCTGGTTGTATGTGGAGATCTTTGATCCACTTAGAATTGAGCTTAGTGCAAGGAGATAAGAATGGGTCAATTTGCATTCTTCTGCATGTTGACCTCCAGCTGAGCCAGCACCATTTGTTGAAAAGGCTATCTTTTTTCCACTGAATGGTTTTAGCTCCTTTGTCAAAGATCAAGTGACCATAGGAGTGTGGATTCATTTCTGGGTCTTCAATTCTGTTCCATTGATCTACATGTCTGTCACTGTACCAATACCATGCGGTTTTTAACACTATTGCTCTGTAGTACAGCTTGAGTCCGGGATACTGATTCCCCCAGAGGTTCTTTTACTCTTGAGAATAGTTTTAGCTATTCTGGGTTTTCTGTTATTCCAGATGAATTTTTGAATTGCTCTTTCTAACTCTATGAAGAATTGAGTTGGAATTTTGATGGGGATTGCATTGAATCTGTGTATTACTTTTGGTAAGATGCTCATTTTTACTATATTAATCCTGCCAATCCATGAGCATGGCAGATTTTTCCATCTTCTGAGGTCTTCTTCAATTTCTCTCTTCAGAGACTTGAAGTTCTTGTCATACAGATCTTTCACTTGTTTGGTTAGAGTCACGCCAAGATACTTAATATGGTTTGTGGCTATTGTGAAGGGTATTATTTCTCTTACTTCTTTCTCAGCCTGCTTATCCTTTGAGTATAGGAAGGCTTCTGACTTGCTTGAGTTGATTTTATATCCGGCCACTTTGCTGAAGTCGTTTATCAGCTGTAGGAGTTCTCTGGTGGAGTTCTTTGGGTCGCTTAAGTATACTATCATATCGTCTGCAAATAGTGATAGTTTGACTTCTTCCTTTCCAATTTGTATCCCTTTGACCTCTTTTTCTTTTCTAATTACTCTAGCTAGAACTTCAAAAACTATATTGAAAAGATATGGAGAGAGAGGGCAGCCTTGTCTAGTCCCTGATTTTGTGGGATTGCTTCAAGTTTCTCTCCATTTAGATTGATGCTGGCTACCGGTTTGCTGTAAATTGCTTTTACTATGTTTAGATATGGGTCTTGAATTCCTGATCTTTCCAAGACCTTTAGCATGAAAGGATGCTGAATTTTGTCAAATGCTTTCTCAGCATCTAATGAGATGACCATGTGGTTTTTTTCTTTGAGATTGTTTATGTAGTGGATTACATTGATGGATTTCCTTATATTGAACCATCCCTGCATCCCTGGGATGAAGCCTACTTGATCGTGGTAAATGATCGTTTTGATGTGTTCTTGGATTCGGTTGGCAAGAATTTTATTGAGTATTTTTGCATCGATATTCATAAGAGAGATTGGCCAGAGATTCTCTTTCTTTGTCGGATCTTTGTGTGCTTTAGGTATTAGTGTAATTGTGGCTTCATAGAATGAGTTGGGTAGTGTTCCTTCTGTTTCTATTTTGTGGAACAGTTTGAAGAGTATTGGTGTTAGGTCTTCTTTGAAGGTCTGATAGAATTCTGCACTAAAACCATCTGCACCTGTGCTTTTTTTGGTTGGAAGACTTCCAATGACAACTTCTATTTCTTCAGGGGTTATAGGATGGTTTAGATGGTCTATTTGATCCTGATTTAATTTTGGTACTTGGTATCTGTCAAGGAAATTGGCCATTTCCTCAAGATTTTCTAGTTGTGTTGAATACAGGTTTTTGTAGTAGGATCTGATGATTTTTTGAATTTCCTCAGTTTCTGTTGTTATCTCTCCCTTTTCGTTTCTGATTTTATTAATTTGGAGACTATCTCTGTGCCCTCTGCTTAGTCTGGCTAAGGGCTTATCTATCTTGTTGATTTTCTCAAAGAACCAACTCCTCGTTTTGTTGATTCTTTGTATGATTTTATTTGTTTCTACTTGATTGATTTCAGCCCTGAGTTTGATGATTTCCTGCCTTCTACTCCTCTTTGGTGTATTTGCTTCTTTTTGTTCCAGGGCTTTCAGGTGTGCCATTAAGCTGTTAGTGTATGCTGTCTCCCGTTTCTTTTTGGCGGCACTCAGGGCTATGAATTTTCCTCTTAGCACTGCTTTCCTTGTGTCCCACAAATTAGGGTATGTTGTGCCTTCATTTTCATTAACTTTCAAAAAGTCTTTGATTTCTTTCTTTATTTCCACCTTGACCAAGTTATCATTGAGTAGAGCATTGTTCAGCCTCCATGTGTACGTGGGTTTTCTTTTGTTTTTGTTGCCATTGAAGACCACCCTTATTCCATAGTGATCTGATAGGAGGCATGGGATTATTTCTATCTTATATCTGTTGAGGTCTGATTTGTGACCAATTATATGGTCAATTTTGGCGAAGGTACCATGAGGAGCTGAGAAGAAGGTGTATTCTTTAGCTCTAGGATGAAATGTTCTATATATATCTGTTAGTTCCAGTTGGTCCAAGGCTTCAATTAGATTCACTGTGTCCCTGTTTAGTTTCTGCTTTCCTGAACGATCCATTTCAGAGAGCGGGGTGTTGAAGTCACCCACTATTATTGTGTGCAGTGCGATGTGTGCTTTGAGTTTTAGTAAAGTTTCTTTTACGAATGAGGGTGCCCTTGCATTTGGAGCATAGATATTCAGAATTGAGAGTTCTTGATGGTGGATTTTTCCCTTGATCAGTATGTAGTGTCCTTCTGTGTCTTTTTTGATGACTTTAGGTTGAAAATCAATTTTATCTGATATTAGGATGGCTACTCCACCTCGTTTCTTGGGGCCATTTGCTTGTAAAATTGTTTTCCAGCCTTTTACTCTGAGGTAGTGTTTGTCTTTGACACTGAGGTGCGTTTCCTGCATGCAGCAAAATGCTGGGTCCTGTTTACGTATCCAGTCTGCTAGTCTATGTCTTTTAATTGGGGAATTGAGACCATTGATATTAAGAGAGATTAAGGCATAGTGATTATTGCCATCTGCCATTCTTGACGCTATCTTTATGTTTGAGTGGTTATCTACTTTTGGGTTTGATTCAAGAAGGTTATTATTTCATTTTTTCCAGGGTGTTGTTTCTCTCCCTGTATTGGAGGTTTCCATCTATCATCCGTTGCAGGGCTGGATTTGTGGAAAGATATTGTGAAAATTTGGTTTTATCATGGAATATCTTGGTCTCTCCATCTATGGTGATTGAGAGTTTTGCTGGGTATAGTAGTCTAGGCTGGCATTTGTGCTGTCTTAGTGTCTGCATGAGATCTGCCCAGGATCTTCTTCTGGCTTTCATAGTCCCTGGTGAGAAATCTGATGTGATTCGGATAGGTCTTCCTTTTTATGTTACTTGGCCCTTTTCTCTTACTGCTTTTAGTATTCTTTCTTTGTTTAGAACATTCGGTGTTTTGATTATTATGTGACGGGAGGTATTTCTGTTCTGGTCCAGTCTGTTTGGAGTTCTGTAGGCTTCTTGTACGTTCATCGGCATCTCTCTCTTTAGGTTAGGGAAGTTTTCCTCCATAATTTTGTTGAAGATGTTTACTGGCCCTTTAAGTTGCAAATCTTCACTCTCATCTATACCTATAATCCTTAGGTTTGGTCTTCTCATTGTGTCCTGGATTTCCTGGATGTTTTGGGTTACACGTTTTTTGCATTTTGCATTTTCTTTGACTGTTGCGTTGATGCTTTCTATGGAATCTTCAGTACCTGAGATTCTTTCTTCCATCTCTTGTATTCTATTGTTGATGTTTGCATCTATGACTCCTGATTTCTTCCCAAGGTTTTCTATCTCCAAAGTTGTCTCCCTTTGTGATTTCTTAGTTGTTTCTACTTCCTTTTTTAGTTCCTGGATGGATTTGCTGAGCTCCTTCACTTGTTTGTTTGTACTTTCCTGTATTTCTTTAAGGTATTTTTGCATTACCTCTTTCAGGGTTTCTTCCTGATGACCCACGTTCTCCTGCATTTCTCTGAGCGATTTTTGTGTTTCCTCCTCATGGGATTCCATCTGTTGATCCATCGTCTCCTGTATTTCTTTAAGCAGTTCACGTGTTTCCTTTGTAAGGTCATCTCTCCGTTGATTCATTTCTTTAAGCAATTTTTGTGTTGCCTCCTTATGGGCATCCATCTATTGACCCATATTCTTCTGCATTTCTTTATGCAAATTTTGTGATTCCTTTGTGAGTGCATCTACCCGCTGATTCATCTCGTTAAGCGATTTTTGTGTTGTCTCCTTGTGCGCCTCCATCTTTTGCTCCATGTTCTCCCGCATTTCTCTAAGCGATTTTTGTGTTTCCTTTGTAAGGGCTTCTAACCATTGATTCATGGTCTCTTGCAACTCTTTATGAGATTTATTTGTGTCCTTCTTGTGATCCTCTAATAGGATCATGAGAAGTGATTTTAAATCCAGATCTTGTCTTTCGGGTGTGGTGGGGTATCCAGGACTTGCTGCTGTTGGAGAGTTTGGTTCGGATGGTCCCACATTACTTTGATTTCTGTTAGTAACATTCCTACGTTTGCCTTTTGCCATCTGGATACCTCTGGTGTTAGTTGGTCCTGCTGCCCCTGGCTGTTGGTTGGACCTCCTGTGAGCCTGCAAAGCTATTTCTGCCCCCCTGGATTACCAGGATTCCCCTGGTACCGATTTCTGGGGCCTGCCTGCTCCTGAGTGTCTTTGGAGCCCTAATGTGCCTTGCCCCAAGTGATCTTATATTGGGGAGGCCTTGCACATCCAAAGGCTCAGCCTAGTGGATTCCTGGAGCAGAGGTCGCCAAAGGGAGGCTGGTAGGCTCCTGCCCTGTGCAGGGGTGTGTGATCCCTCGGGAGGGGGCGTCCCTCTGCCAGGCAGAAGTCCCACAGCAGAGCTGGCGCGCTGGTTACTGCAGATCAGCCCAGTACTTGGGAGCCGCATACACACAAGCCGCCCGAGACCCAAGCGATATTATGCCTGTCTGTCTCAGAACCTGGCTGTCCTAACTTCCCAGTCACTGGAGCAAAGATGGCGGAGGGCACACTCCCCTGTATTTCTTTAAGATATTTTTGTGTTTTCTCTTTCAGAATTTTTGCCTGTTGACCCAGGTTCTCCTGTATTTCTTTAAGTGATTTTTGTGTTTCCTCCTTATGGTCTTCCAACTGTTGATCCATATTCTCCTGCATTTCTTTAAGCGATTTTTGTGTTTCCTTTGTAAGGCATCTACCCGTTGATTCATGTTCTCCTGTATTTCTTTAAGCTATTTTTGTGTTTCCTCCTTATGGTCTTCCAACTGTTGATCCATATTCTCCTGCATTTCTTTAAGCGATTTTTGTGTTTCCTTTGTAAGGCATCTACCCGTTGATTCATGTTCTCCTGTATTTCTTTAAGCGATTTTTGTGTTGCCTCCTTATGGTCCTCCATCTGTTGACCCATATTCTCCTTCATTTCTTTAAGCAATTTTTGTGTTTCCTTTGTAAGCACTTCTACCTGTTGGTTCATATTCTCCTGTATTTCTTTATGAGATTTATTTACATCCTTCTTGAAATCCTCTAATAGCATCATGAGAAGTGATTTTAAATCCAGATCTTGCCTTTCGGGTGTGATGGGGTATCCAGGACTTGCTGCTGTCAGAGAGTTGGGTTCAGATGGTGCCATATCGCCTTGATTTCTGTTAGTAACATTCCTATGTTTGTTTTTTGCCATCCGGTTATCTCTGGTGTTATTTGGTCCTGCTGTACTGGCTGTGAGCCTGCAAGGCTATTTCTGCCCCCCTGGATGACCGGGTTTCCCCTGGCACCGATTGCTGAGGGGCTGCCCGGCTTCTGAGTGACTTTGGGGCCCTGATGTGCCTTGCCCCAAGTGATGTCCCATTGTACCTGGAGACTCAGTGTAGTCAATCCCTGGAGCAGAGGTGGCTAAGGGGAGGCTGGTGCTCTGTCTCCTGGTATGCTTTCTCCCCATACGGGTCCTTCAGCAGGGCAGATGTCCCACAGCAGAGCTGACGCATAGATGACCACAGAACTGGCCAGCTCTTGGGTACGGGTTGCACACAAACTGGCTGTGTCCCAAACGACGCTATGCTCGGTTATCCCTGTGCCTGGAGGTCTCAGTTGCTCTGTTGCCAGATCAAAGATGGTGGAGTGCACTGTGCACCCTCTTGGTGCAGATCACTCTGCAGGGCAGATGTCCCACAGCAGAGATGGCATCCAGATGACCACGGAGCTGCCCCGCTCTTGGATGCAGATGGAAGCCTAGCAGGCTGTGTCCCAAGTGATGTTATAATGGGGAATCCCTGTGTACCTGAAGATTCAGTGTAGTCAATCCCCGAAGCAGAGATCGCTAAGGGAAGGCTGGTGTGCTCTCTCCCGGTGGGTCCCTCTCTTTTTTCATTATTTTATTTTTTGTTTTTAAGTATATCCTATTTGATATGTGTGTGTAGAGCATATGTGTTTGAATCTGAACATGTCAAAATATGTGAGGATGTGTGTGAGTATGAAAGTATTTGTGTATGATGATGTATGTATGAGTCTGTGAATATGGGTATGTGTGTGTAAGCATATATGTCTAAGTGTATTAATACATAAGTTTGTATATGTGTGTAAGTGTGCAATGTGTAATTGTGTGTTAGCATGTGTGTGTAGACAGTTCACCTCTACCTTTATGTGTTTTCTTCAGCTTGAGGTCCTGTTGCTAGGCTGATGAGGTAAGCTTCATTGCCTATTGATTTCCCACCCCAGCCTGATGCAGTTATTTTCTACTAAAATACCTGTTTTTATTTCGAGTTGATATAAAACTGCTTTCTTATTAACAACTCACTTTGAAATCACTTCTTTATCTTCACTAAATGATATTTATGAATAAAATCTAAAGCTTATCATTCTCTTTCATTTCTTTCAACAGAATATAAAGTCACTAACTTCTTCAGTCTGCCTATCCACTGTTTGAAAGTTTCATTGGTCCTTCTGTTGGTTCCAATATTTCCTTTAGCCATTTGCTCTCTGTCTTTTGCAGTGAATATTGCAGTAACATCCCGCTCCCTCCGCTAAGCACAAAGCCCTTTCCTCACCAAAACTGAAAAATTTTGTCCTTCTTAATTATTGCCTTACCCTTTATATTATGTTATAACTTGCCTTTCCCCCTCTAAATGCATCCATTTTAAGCCGCCATATGTGGTTAATACAAAACATCCTTCCTACCCTTCTTTCCTTGGACAGCTTGTTCAAACATAAATTTAGTTCCAGCATTATTTTATCCTAGATGTTTTCATCAACTTTAGCTGGGAAAATAGCCTTCCTGCTGGCAAATGGTCAGGCTGTGTGGCCGTGTCAGCAATTACCATATATTATCATAATAGTCTAGCTAATGTCTCTATATTCCTATGAGGTTGTTAGCATCTTTGTAGGTAGAGGACAGATTTCTATGTTTTAGTCACACAGCCTCAGTGTACAGTGGGTAGTACCCTCTATCCACTGCAAGCATTTAGCAACTGTGACACAGTTTGAAAACAGGAAAGCAGGGCTTCCAATATTCTTTCTGATTCAGAAACATACTATTGTGTGATTTTAGGACACTCATTAAGTTATCCTAGATTATATGTCAAATGATAGAAGATGATTATTGATGTAATTATAAAGTGTGTTTTACTACTCGACATACTTCTCACCTCTCATGTGCTACACAAGCATAATTATGCCTGAGGTAGTCAACTTAAGAGTGATGAAAGGTTGTCATGACATTTTCAACCTGTAGAAATCTGTACAAATCATTAATCCAATTTTTACATTTAACAAAATTAAAGTTCTCTACTCAGTATCAAAAATAAAGTAAATTATGAAAGAAAACAACAGAAACTTTACGGTTTTTATTTGCAAAAGTTTTGTTGGTTAGGAATGCAGCTCAGAGATAGAAAGCTTGCCTAGAGTTCACAACGACCTGGGCTCAAGGTCCAGTTTCCTCCAGTATTTTATTTGTAAGATCATTAAATAGTAGTAGTTTTAATACTATTATTTCAGAGAAATCAATAATGGTTTGTTTCAGGAGAAAGATACAGATTAGCACACTACTTTATCAAGAAAAATCAACAGTATGCAAATAAGACTTTCTGGAGAAAGTCGATTTTCTTGGATAAGTGATGTTGAGACTCTCAGAGTTAGGGTTTTTGTTTTTTTTCAGAGATAGGTTTGTTGTAGTGATTTAGACAATATTTGGGAAGTTCCTATTTTTTTAACCACTTACATGTCAAACTGGACATGTAAGTCAGGACAGCTGGGTTTGAACTGACTAACCAGAGAAGAAATGGTCAGAGAAATAATGATAGGATATAGTCTATCATATTTTAATAAGTTGGTTCAAATAAATATCATAAGACTTAAAATATATTTATCACCTCAGGTACAAGGTTGCAAATCCAACCTATTTTATTTCAGGTATTGTTTTTTTTTTTTTTTTGCTAGAGAAATTTATACTGTTTCCCCTTACAGGTGTGAAATTGTACATTTAGATGGATCAGAGAATATAAGGAAGGTCACAGAGATAATAATGAGCGATGGTGACACTAGGATTTGCATCTCTCTCTAGACTCAGTGATATGAAACCATTGTGCTTTGGTGCTCTATTAAGCATTGATGTCATAAAAGTAAATTCTCCCAGGGATCTTTAAATTTCTTTACTAGGGCTCAGTGGGACTTCAGATTTTATTCTTAAATGTTATTAAGTGACTGAGTCAATTCCTATAGACTCATTCCTTATGCTTATTTCACACAGAACTAAAACTCATGTGTTTAATCTGGTATCACGTAGCTACCAGAAGCCCTATTTTCCTTTGCGAGTTCACAATTTTAATGTCTGTCTGTACATTAGACCTAGGAGACTATAAATATAAATCTGCCCTAAGTCCTGCCCAGCTGGAAAATATGCACTTTATAAGAAAGATAGCATTATTTAACAGAACTCTGTTCTCCAAGTTACATGTCTCATAAGGCTCGTGAGTCTGAGCCTTATGTCATATGAGTTATATTATCAGAAATATTTTCTCTTTGAGAAGTTTATAAAGAGTGTCCTTGTTTGAGCAACATAAAAAGGAAACTAATGACTTCCAACAATTCATTGACATAAATATTACTCTATAACAGAAATATGCAAACTCTATTGATGCTTCCATGCTTAGATAATCGAGTACCAATCCCAATAGTCTAATTCTACCTAAGATAAAAAAATAAATTATTTCTAAATCCTTAAAGTTTGTAAACAAATCATGTAGAAATTAGAACATTAAAACATTGTGAATTTATCAGAGACATTCACAGATAAGACAGTAGAAATATAAAGATGTGAATTTAAATACTATGTTTCATAATAACCATAGCAAAAATGTATGTATTTTAAATTTTAAATTAAATTAAATTATAGCAGTTAATCCACATAATGTAAATTTAAATGACATATTTTATTATTATCCATTCTTTCTTTTCCCAAATGGTAGCAAACCCATTGGGGCAATATTTGCTTATATATAACTATTATCATCAATGTCAATTAATAAAACAAAGGGTGGAAATATAGAGAGAAACTATAAAAAGTAAAAAACATAAAACTATAAAAATTTTTTAAACTACACTTTTGAGAGTAGCATCTATTCTGATTTACTAGAAAATCAATGTTTAAAAATAGGGAAATTAAATTTATTTTTATAAGGCAAATGGTGCTTGTTGGTTACTAAAGTAAAAATAACCTTACAGAAAATTCCTAGAACATTCTACCTCAGATGTAGCCCTTTCAGATTTTCTAGATAAAGGCTGAGTTGGGAAATAACATTGTGAGCATCGTAGAATTCAATGTAAAGTACAGCTGAAAACAAGCTCAGATAAGAAAAGTAAATATGGTTATTATGTCTACTTAGCTCATTGTACCCTGACCATTAGACAGAGATAAATCAAGTTAATTCTGCTAATTATGAATTAATTAGAACACAATCTTGTTTTATGGTTCAAGCTAATTATCTCATTAATTTATAAAAATGGGTAAGATAGATTAAAAACACCAACTTAATTCCATAGATTTGCATTATTCCTCACATATTAAAAAAAATTCTTCTCTAGCAGAGCACAGTGAATCATATCTTGGCTAGTGCAGAGTCAGCAGCAAGCTCTATCAAGAAATAAAGATAAGGACCTGCAGCATGAAAGATAACATGATGCCAGGCAGTGGTGGCACACGTCTTTAATCCCAGCGCTCGGGAGTCAGAGGCAGGCAGATTTCTGAGTTGGAGGCCAGCCTGGTCTATAGAGTGAGCTCCAAGTGAGTTCCAGGACAAACAGGGCTACACAGAGAAACCCTGTTTCGAAAAGAAAAAAGATAACATGAGAGTTACTTGCCACACATGCAACACAATGTGGGAACTTTAAGTTGAGTCATACATGGTTAGGAAGGTTCACATGAACGTGTTAAAGTCAGTATTCCTGAAGAAAAGATGGCTGACTTATTTTCTGTATATGCTCAACTCAAGATTATGGAACAAAGTTTAGAAATCAGAACAGCCAGTTTTCTGAGGAACCACCAAACTGATTTCCAGAGTGGTTGTAACAGCTTGCAATCCCACCAGCAGTGGAGGAGTGTTCCTTTTTCTCCACAACCTCTCCAGCACCTGCTGTTCCTGAGATTTTTATCTTAGCCATTCTGACCAGTGTGAGGTGAAATCTCAAGGTTGTTTTAATTTGCATTTCCCTAATGACTAAGGATGTTGAACATTTCTTTAGGTGCTTCTCAGCCATTTGATATTCCTCAGGTGAAAATTCTTTGTTTAGCTCTGTACTCCAGTTTTTAATAAGGTTATTTGATGCTCTGGAGTCTAACATCTTGAGTTCTTTGTATATATTGGCTATTAGCCCTCTGTTGGATGTAGGGTTGATAAAGATATTTTCCCAATTTTTTGGTTGCCGTTTTGTCTGATTAACAGTGTCCTTTGCCTTACAGAAACTTTGTAATTTTATGAGGTCCCATTTGTCAATTTTTGATCTTAGAGCATAAGCTATTGGTGTTCTGTTCAGGAAATTTTCCCCTGTGCCCATGTGCTCAAGACTCTTCCCCCAGTTTCTTTTCTTTTCTTTTTTTCTTTCTTTCTTTCTTTTTTTTCTTTTTTTTTTGTTTTGATTTTTTGTGACAGGGTTTCTCTGTGTAGCCCTGGCTGTCCTGGAACTCACTTTGTAGACCAGGCTGGCCTCAAACTCAGAAATCCTCCTGCCTCTGCTTCACAAGTGCTGGGATTAAAGGCATGCGCCACCACCGCCCGGCTCCCCCCAGTTTCTTTTCAAATAGTTCCAGTGTGTCTGGTTTTAAGTGGTGGTCCTTGATCCACTTAGAGTTGAGCTTAATACAAGGAGAAAAGAATGGATCGATTTGCCTTCTTCTGCATGCTGACTACCAATTCAACCAGCACCATTTGTTGAAAAGGCTATCTTTTTTTCCAACTGGATGGATTTAGTTCCTTTGTCAAAGACCAAGTGACCATAGTTGTGTGGATTCATTCTGGGCCTTCCATTCTATTCCAGTGATCTACCTGCCTGTCATTGTACCAATACCATGCAGATTTTAACACTATTGCTCTGTAGTACTGCTTGAGGTCTGGGATACTGATTCCTTAAATAATACTACCAGAGGACCCTGCTATATAACTCCTGGGCATATACCCAGAGGATTCTCCAGCATGTAATAAGGATGCATGCTTCAGTATGTTCATAGCATCCCTATTTGTAATAGCCAGAAGCTGGAAAGAACCCAGATATCTCTCAGTGGAAGAATGGATACAGAAAATGTGGTATATATACACAATGGAGTAATATTCAGCCATTAAAAACAATGAATTCAGGAAATTCTTAGACAAATGGATGGAACTGGAAAATGTCATCATGAGTGTGATAACCCAATCACAAAAGAACACACATGGCATGCACTCACTGAGAAGTGGATATTAGCCTAGAAGCTTGGAATACCCAAGACACATTTCCCATATCAAATGATACCCAAGGAGGAAGAACAAAGTAGAGATCCTTGGGTCCTTTGTAGAAAGGGGAAATAATACCCACAGAAGGAGATACAGAGGAAAAAGGTGGAGCAGAATCTGAGGGAAAAACCATCCAGAGACTACCCCACCCAGGGATTCATCCTATATACAGTTATAAAACCTAGACACTATTGTGGATGCCCACAAGTGCTGGCTGACCAGAGCCGGACATAGATATCACCTGGGAGGCTCTCCTCCATGACAAATACACATATGTCTCCTCCATGACAAATACAGAGGAGGACACTCTCAGCCAGCCATTGAACTGAGCACAGGATCCCCAGTGTAGGAGCCAGAGAAAGTACCAGAGGAGCTGAAGGGGTTTGCAATGCCACAGGAGGAACAACAATATGAGTCACCCAGTATTCCCAGAGCTCCCAAGGACTAAACCATCAACCAAAGAGTACACATGGACTTACCCATGGCTCCAGACACATAAACAGCAGAGAATGGTTTTGTTAGACACCAAAGGGAGGAGAGGCTCTTGGTTCTGGAAAGACTTGATGCCTTAGTTAGAGGAATACCAGGACAGGGAAGCTGGGGATGGTTGATTGGGGAAGGGGAGATGGCTTATGGGATTTTAGGGGAAGAGTGGAACCAGGAAAGGGGACAACGTTTGAAATGTAAATAAAGAATCTATCTAATAAGAAAAGAAAATTAAAACATTAAAAAGAGAAAACAACAACAACAAAAGAAGTCAGAGCAGCTGACAGTATCCTTAGCTCATGACATAGTGAGTGTGGAAAGGAATATCTCTGGGCGTGATATTTTAGCTAAAAAAGAAAGAAATCACACACTTAAGGTTCATTCATAAGTGAGTTTGCTAGTTCTGCTTTAAGAATATTTTTAAAATAATAGATTGAGACAGCTTATGATTTCAAAATTGTTTGTGAAAGGAGTCAAGAGGTGATGACTCCATTATTTCTTAATTAGCTTTTGGGCCATGGGTAAGCCATCAGAGCACTTTTAGCTGTTCGGTATTTACTCCTTACATAGTAGGCATAGAAGGCTCTGCTGGCTGATTGTGGTGTCAACTTGACACAAGCTGGGGTTATCAGAGAGAAAGGAGCTTCAAGTGAGGAAGTGCCTCCATGAGATCCATCTTCAAGATCAAGGAGGGAGGGCCCCTTGTGGGTGGTACTGTCTCTGGGCTGGTAGTTTGGGATCTATAAAAAAGCAAGCCGTGCAAGCCAGGGGAAGCAATTCAGTAAGGAACATCCCTGGATGGCCTCTGCATCAGCTCCTGCTTCCTGACCTGCTTGAATTCCAGTCCTGACTTCCTTTGGTGATGAACAGCAGTGTGGAAGTATAAGCTGAATAAACCCTTTTCTCCCCAATTTGCTTCTTGGTCATAATGTTTTGTGCAGGAATAGAAACGTTGACTTAGACAAAGGCTTAGGTTATATTCAAGGTCACTTCTAGGTCTTAATACTTCACCCTCTCTTAACTTGATGGCTAGTTTCAGGAGGCATGCCTAAAATACTGATCAAGTATAAGGTTATAAGGGCTCCATTATAACTTTCTCTATTACAGAAAATCACAATAAATATTAAATAACAAATACAGTTTGGTAACATTCATCCAAATTCCTGATGGTGTGAGGAATGAAGAATATGATAAATTGTTTAACTATTTCTATGTGTATATGAAAAGTTCACCTTTCCCCTGTGCTATTACTAATTTAATGCTTCTGTGATCAGCTGTGTGACTTTTCATCCTTACTTCTTTGTGTTAGTTCCTGCAAAGCTGCTGTGGAGATTCTGCCAGCTTTGCTCTGCAGGGATGGAATGAGCTCTTACACCTCAATTCTCATGGTCTGTGCTTTTTAAAGCCCACTAACTGATATCTTAGGGTTCCTTTAGATCCATTTTTCTTGGCAGGATTTGAGCTGTTTTGAGTTTGGAACTCAGTCTTCTGCAGTAAACAGGACAAACTGAGGTTTTGGCAACACAGGAAAATGCCATTAACCCTCATGAGAAATGTGAAGAAACAATAAACAATTGTATATTTCTTAATTTTAACTGTCATTTTTATAATATCTTGAAGCATCAAGAAGACACACTTTTGAACAGGTCTATTAAAGAGTTTCCGGGAGAGTTTAACTGAGATGCAATGCTACGTTACTTATTACATGTCTTTCCTTACATGACATACTCAAATCAGGAAAAATATCTCTCCACCCCACAATAGCTTCTTCTGTAGGCTAAAAGAACATATTCTACAAAATCTTTTCCTTGCACTGTTCTAGGATTTCCAGGGCCAGTGTTGGGAACCTTGTTCTTCTGCCAGAACAGGTGAATGCCCGTCTTATCTAGACATGCTATTATCAATTATCTTAGTAATCTTGGGTAGAGTAATGCAGAGTAGGAAGGTGAGGATAATGAAAACTCTTCAACTGTGGCGTTCCAAGATTGTTAATGGTCCCTTGTTAATGGGAGTTTTTCACTGAGATGGAAGTATAAAGGAGAAAAATCTCTCTATATTTTAGTCAAAAGGAAAAACAGAAGAATGCATAAGCTACTCTTCCCAGAATAAAAAGCTCCAATTCTATAGTTCATTCTTTTAGCATCAGCCAATATAGGGCCACCAGTCATTTCCCTAACATGTTATGTTTGATTTATCACTAGAGTTTCTAAATGTGAGCCAGAAAACAGAGATGAGATATTATCTTTTTGTATGATATACTATGATTGTCATGGGAACACTTATACCCTGTAGTAACAAGACATGTTCTGGCTTCCTTTGAAGGAAAACACACTGATTTTCTGGTCACATACATGAAGACAATGATTCATTCTACCTGCAGAAGCTAAGGATCCTGTTTACTTACTGCGACAACAATTTGGTACCTGCATACCAGAAGGCACAGAAGAAGGGTGTGGCAGTCTAGAATGTGTTCAACCCAACACCTCCAAAAGTCTACAGAGCAGAGTAGATAATACATTGACAGCATGTATTGGTTGGCTTTATTTGTTCTGCAACTATGTATAGATTGCTGAGAAGAGGCATGTGTATGAATTTAATCCCCTTCATCTTGTCAGCAGTTAACAAAAATTTCAGCTCTGTGAAATTCAATATGATCATTCCTGCATCTTTTTTTGCATTTCTAGAACGACACTAAACACTGGAATTGATTGCTAGTGTATGTCTCCACTGATTTGAAGTTGACCATGATACAACCTACACCAGACATTGCCACAAAATGAAGTCTAATGTTTTAAACAAGATCATATTGCTAGCAAAAAGGATTCACATATTTTCTTTTCAAAGTTGATCTTCATTTGGGGGGAGGGAAGGAATGGGGGGAGAAAATGAAATGAGTCAAACTGTGACTTTTAAAATACATGCAAAAACAGTTTTTATGTAATTTTATTTAGTTCTGTGTTATAATCTAGCTTCCTCTAGCCAATTAACTTTTTATTTTATCATTTTCATCACTGGTTTCTATTTCACAATAATGAATCAGAATCAACTGAGACAAGGAGGTGTGATGAAGAAAAGATAGGAAGTGGACCCGTGGTCAGGTGACTAAGGAGAACAGAGGCAGAGGGAGGAGTGAAGAGCCATATATACATGCAACCACCTGCTTCAGATTAAAGTTCAGAGACTTCACACATGTAGTGTGAGGATGCAAAATCCAGGATTGTGTCAGCACCAAATAACAGATCCAGAGATGATTCTACTAAGTGAAGAACTGGAAAGTATTATTTGATGAAATATGCACGCCAGAGGAAGTATGGGGTCCTCCAGAAAGTGCACTGCTGGCCTTAATGAAGGGGAAGACTATTGGTGATGTGTGGTGAGGAAACAGTGAAAATATTAAGAAATGTTTGGGATTACTCTGTGTTCTGTATTCATATCATTACCTAGATTAATTATCTAGCATTTATATATCATCTATCTATCATCTACCAATCATCTATATACTGCCTAATCACCTACCTACCTGTGTTATCTCTCTTTCATGTGTGGTATGGAACTGGAAATATAGATAGTGATGTTATATGACTTGATATTAAAAAAAAATAAGAGGCATGAATAATTTGGCAAATATAATGGCCTTTACAAAATGTTTTCAAACTATTGCAATTCTCTTGTATGATCCAACATGTTAAATTTTTCAAAACATACGTTAAAGTTAATAGACCTCTATTATATGAGGTTTGTTCACTTTTAGATTAATTGAATTATTGATATTTCTACTAAATGGATATAAATATTTATGCTCATTTTAATACATCCCATGGATACTCAGAATGTGAAATATGCAAGAGTGGCTGAATGCCATTGTCATTAGATTTTATAACAAGTCACAGTTTTTAAGTACGGTTTGGAAATGAACCACAGTGCCCTGGAGCCTGCTGGGATGTGAACATACACTGTTTGCATTACCACCCATGCTGAGGAATTCAGAAGTTAGACAAAGAAAAATTAGTAGTTACAAGTAATTCTTAATAAAATATTTCTCCTTGAACTCCAGAAATGTTATATATATATATATATATATATATATATATAGTGTATATATATATATATATATATATATAGTGTATATATATATATATATAGTATATATGCCCATATCATCAAATACAAATGTAATAAAAATAAGCATTTTTGACATCTTTGGGTTAGAAATATTTTACTATATTTTAAAGTTTTCTATGGTTAGAATAAGAGTCCTAAGAATGACTGGATGCAAAATGTTCACTTACCAAACTGAATGCCATTGATAGGTGGAAGAAACTTTGGGAGGAAGGTCTGTGAGGGGCAGCCAAATCCCTGGGGTCATGTCTCAAGGGGGATTTTGTAGCTCAAGGCCCTTCCTCCTTGTTCCTTGTATGTCACAGGCAAATAACTAAGAACTATGATTTTTGAAACCATAGCCAAAAGAAACCTTCCTCTTATATTTGGGAAATTTTTATTATAGTAAGAGAAAGATGGCAAGAGCATTGTTTAGATTTATAAGAAATTTGAATAAAGCAGATTTCTCATAAACTGCCAAAGGAACTTTACCTAATAGGGACATTTGTACATTACCCTAGTAGACTGGTTATTATTAATAAATGAACCCTAATAAATTGTTAAGTGAACTCAGCAGTCTGCAAGGTCATGTTGTTCATCAGGTATGCTTTCTCTCCAAAGGTCACAGGTAGGACACCACATTTCACTAGTCTCTGTAACTCAAGGTGCCTTGGAGGTTTTCTGACAATATTATTTTTCCTTAATTTTCACGATCATGAAAGTTTTGCATAATTCTGTTCAGGCATATAACTGTATATCTTTTTAATTGAATTTGTCTGATGTCTTTGTAAAATAAGACAGGGAGCTATGTATTTTAAAGAAAGAGATCCCAAAGTGTACCGTCATTTTAATGATATCAGTTGAAACATGCACATAATCAACAAAATTTATGATTGTCTGTACTGACTTTGATTCTTTAGCTGAGCATGGTCTTGTCATAATACTTTACAAAATTACCCGTTTCCCCCTGTCACTGTATTCTTCAGAAAGCAGTCATTCAGTGCACATAATTATGAGTCAAGGGATCATTTGACAGCTACATGCAATGATAAATTATTTGGAATGTGAGTGATTCATTTTTTCTGTTTCCTCAGTGTGAGCTCTCGGTGTTCAATTTATAGATTTAGTAACTATTCAATGTACTTTTATTTAGCTTTATTGTGATGGTTTTGTCACCATCATTGTTGTCATTGTCATTGCTGATTTAATTTCCCAGATCTCTAATTACAAGTGCTATAAAATTCTGCAAACATGTTCGTTGTGTTTTCACAGACTTGGAATAAACTTTTTTGCCAAGGAGCCTTTAAATGCTACTATATCTCGTATGACACTTTTCATCTCAGTTGTCTCTTCCTCCCTCCATTCTGCATCTCCTCCTTCTTCTCCCTCCCTTCCTTGTTTCATTGTCTTCCCCCCTTTATTTTATTTCTTTTGTTTACTTTCATTTATTTTTATTAGAATTTTATTGACATTGCCTTAACTTTCTATTTTTAAATTTGACCTTTCCAGAGTCATTAAGCTTATGTGAAGCTTACATAAACTAACAGGCATGTATACATTTTATCTAATTGTAAAAGTCCTATTGCCTTTTATTGAAAATAATTAATTCTGGTTCATTAAGTGTTTGCTTTCCTTTACTTGTATAATTTCAATTTATACTTTGGTTAATTTTCCATATGGAACTTTTATTGAATACAGAGGGTTTTCTTTGATCCATTCCTTAAGTCCTTCTATAATCTCTAAGCTATAGTATTTGAATTTCTTGGTAGCAATTTCAGATTTTAGATACCACACTTGTCTGAGTTAATCTAAAAATGACCATTCTCATCTCTTCTTACATAAAGACTATTTACCTATCTAATTTTTCTTGTAATTATCTCCTTACATTCTCTTTACTACTGTTATACTTAAACTTTCCATATTCTATAAATATTCTACACTTACATTTGTTATTGGTATATTCATAGTGTATCCTTACATGGATTTTCCCATGTTAATTAATTCTTTTGTCCATTATTGCTTCTTTTACTTTCCTATGTCTTCCTGTGTTTTTTATGGATATCATTCTGGTTGCTTTTTTCTCAGCTTGACACAAGCAAGAGTCATCTGGGAAGAAGGAACTTTATTTTTGAAAAATACCTCCATGTGATTGGCTTGTAGTTAAGACGCTGGGACATTTCTTGATTGATGACAGTGTAGGAGGGATCATTGCACAGTCGGTGCTGCCTGTCATGACTGAGCCACATAAGAAAGGTAGTATTATAAGGCATGGAGAACAAGAACATAAGCAGGGTTCCTCCGTAGTATCTCCTCCAGCTCCAGCCATACTTGAATTCCTGTATTCATTTTCTATAGTAATAGAGTATAACCCATCTGACAAATAAAACCTTTTCTCCCTAAGTTGCTGTAGTGTTTTATTGGAGCAACAGTGAGCCTAATAATAGTAGTGTGCTGTTGCTTTAAGACAGGAGATTGGGTAAAGTTTCCTAAAATAAACTATAATGTGGAATGCATTGTAGTGATCATTCTTTCTCCTTATTTAATTCTACTTTTGAATTCTAATATACTTGCTCCACTATTCAAAATTAAGAGTGTACCACCTTGGTGATGTGATTTATTCTTTGACCTTCCAGCCTCTATTGATTTTCTGGAAGTGTCTGATGCAAGACCAGTTGAAACCTCTTCATACAGCACATTTGTCTTTTACTAACATGATTCTTAACACTTTCCTTTGATTTTTCCTTTGCTTAGTTTTCTCTGAACAGATGCAGCTGGAAGTTTTCCTTCATTCATTCTGGTGGTGATAATAATGTTCATTAGCTCAAGATACTTTCATCTAATTTCAGAATGCCTTTACTTATTACCTGTCATTTCTACTGTAAATTCTCCATTCATATATTTTGGATTCTCTTTGCAAAGATGACAGTTTTACCTACAAATCCATATCTCTTCATTTGTTTTCCATTGCTTTATCTTTATATATCTTTTCATAGATCTATCCTTTCTTGTCCAACCATGTGTCGAATTATTTCAAAAATATGTTTTTTATTAATAAAACATTTTTTTATTTCAAAATCTTTCTTGTTTCTATTATACTATTGTTATGTTCTCCCTCTTATCTTGTTTATTTGATAGTTTCTTGTTAAATGTAATTTATGCTACTTCTATTTGTAATGCTATCGATTTTTGTTTTCTATGGACTGATGAAATTCCTACTCCTTGTGTGCTCAGTAATATACTTTGATAGCAATCATATTTAGGGATGATGCCTGTACATTGCGTGAGGGATGGTTTTACATGTTGCTACCACTACTCATGTTGCCTTATTTCTTTAGGTTTGGGTGTTTGTAATAATTAACATCAATCTAGGTTTATATCTGATGCGCTTTAGGCATTTTGATTATTCAGAGGAAACCTTTTGTTCTTTTCAAAGCTTCGGTGACAAATTTTCCTGCTCTTATCCTGAACAAATAGGTAGTGATGTTTCCCCTATTTTCCAGTGCATGTCGACATCTCAATGCATGGCATCTTTCTTTTTATCAATGTCTACTTCCCAAAGTGTATTTCTACTCTTCTAGTTAGGATATCTATTGCTATGAAGAGATACCATGACCACATCAACTCTTACAAAGGAAAGCATTTAGTTGGGTACATTGACAACATGGCGGGATGCATTGTGGGAAGGATGGCAACGTGCAGGCAGACATGTTAATGGAGAGGTAGGTGAGAGTTATACATCCTCATTGGCAGGGAATAGGAAGAGACAGTGAGCCACTAGTCCTGGCTTGACCTGCTGAAACTTTAACGTCCACCCACCAGTGACACACTTCCACCAAAACGTTCATTCCTATTCCAACAAGGCCACACTTCCAATCCTGTCAAACCTTATGAATTTAGAAATCTTTTTTTCTTTTTTTTATTTAAAAAAATACTTCTAAATTTATTCTTTATGAATTTTACGTCTAGCACCCCCAATCGCATTCATCTCTGAGTCCCTCCAAATCTGCTCTCTACCCTTGAAAAAGACCTCCAAAACAAAACATAACAAAACAAAAACACACAAAAAATGAATAAAAATACAACACCTTGGAAGTGTCATTGTTTTCAGTCATACTACCACACCCACAAATGTCTCAAGGCTTCCTAGGTTATATGATGCTTGTGTGTGTGTGTGTGTGTGTGTGTGTGTGTGTGTTCGTGCCTGGGTGTGTACATGTATGATGTATGTGTGTGTGTGAGTTGTTTATGTGTATGTGTGTGTTTGTGTGTTCCTTTTCTCTATGTATGTTTATCTTTCTATTTCTGGTTGTCTGGTTTTCATTTTGTTTTCTTGAAATTGTTAGTTATATTTTATCTATTTTATATTTGTAATAGATAAATACTGTATTAGAATTCTAATATATTCTTGGAACATTAAAGTATATCTGCATTATAAAACCAAGAAATATCATTAACAGTAGTAATGAAGCAATAAGAAAAAAAATACCAGTGCTTAAGTATGATATTGGTTAAAGGGGGTGGTTATCAGGGAGTGAGAGACAAGTTAAAAATATTGATCACAATTACTTTGCTGATTTTAAGGACTAAATATTGTACCATAAATTAAATAATTAACTAATATTTAAGAGAATTTGAGGATTAATCAGTGTGATCTTGCAAAAGTAAAGCTGGAGTGACTGAAATAGTGTCAGCCTCTTATAGAAAAATTTTTTTCATCCATAATTACAGATGGTAGCCTGTCATCTAGCACAGCCAGCCTAATAATTTTCAGGTGGGAACAAGAAATTGTAACACCAAAAAATGTCAGGAAAGATAAACATAAACACTGATAATTTTGTCATTTTATTTATGGGTTTTTGTTATGAAATTATCTAAAATTTGAGTAAAGTAACACAAAACTGTTTCATCTTGTTCATCCTTTAGAAAATAAGGAATAGACAACTAGAGCTGGCTTTCCTTCCTCAGGTTCTACAATGGGTATTGTGCAGAGATATTGCATTTCTAATCCCTTTTCACCAGGTATGTACAAGGCCTCTTCCATTCTGCTTAGCTCTCAAGTGCATTCTTCACAGTGCTTAATTGCAGCTGTATAAATGGCATGGACTCACTGAAGTGAGTCACCAAGTCACTGAACCACCAGGATGTAAGCAAGGCTACAAATTCGGATATCTAAGGCTGTATTGTGTATCACACAGCATCTAGTTATATGTCATGTGTTAGATGAAGTGAACCTAGTAGATTATTTTAAGAAGATATGTTTTTAGTTGATATGTGTGCTTGGAGATGGGGATGATTAACTTGCTTGTGATTACTGGACAGGTGAATCTGAGGATAGCAATACTGAATGGAGATCAATTCAAAATAACTGCCATTATCCAGAAACATGATGACCACACAGACAGAATAGGTCCATGGCCATATCACTGAGCCAATAGAATATGATATTTTCTGGAAACAACCAAGGGATGAACTTTGCAGGTACTATTAACAGACTGGGTATAGTGTATGTAAAAGAGGATAAGTAAAAGTTGTCTCCATGATTTATTTCTTAGTTGCCTGTATAAGTAATAGTACCATAAAATATTTCCGAATAGAAAAAGAAAGAATAGCTTTCAAGAAAAATAATGAGATCCAGGAATTTTGATGTGTTGATTTTGCATTGCCTGTGAGACATGTCTGTAAAATTGAATGTATAGTAGATGTCTGCTTGCACCTGTGTCCATAGATACAGTGCTGATGAAAGGTAAAATATGAGAGATGTGAGCATTTCAGTGGTTTTTAATAAAATATTAAATTACCCACAGAATTCAAGCAATATCTTCCATGAATACCATTACTACACAATTGAATAGTATTGAGATCAAGAGTTAAAACTACAGAAAATTTTAGAGCTCTGTGCGATTCAGGCAAAGTTATGGCTTATGCATAGCTGAAAAATAATAACTGGGTTACGTCAGAATAACTAAGATCAAAAACTCAAGGAACAGCACATGTGGGCAAGTATGCAGATCAAGGGGCACTCCCCTTCATTGCTGGTAGGATGACATAGCTGTATAACTACTTTGGAAATCAACTTGGCAGTTTCTCACAAAACTGGGAATTGTTTTGCCTCAAGACCCAGTTATACCAAAAGATACCCCACTATACCACAGAGACACTTTCTCAACTACATTCAGAGCAATTTTATTTGCAATATCCAGAAACTGTAAACAACCTAGATGTCCCTCATCTGAAGACCGGATAAAGAAATTGTGGTACATCTGCATAATGGAATAAAGTTCAGCTATTAAAAACAAAGACATCGTTAATTTTATAGGGAACTGAATGGAGCTAAAGAATATAATCCTGAGTAAGGTAATTTTGACCCAAAAGACATGTATGGTATGTACTCATTTATAAGTGGATATTAGCTGTAAAATACAGGTACCATGCTACACTACACAGACGCAAAGAAGTTAAACAAGAAGGAAGGTCCAAATGAGGATGTTTGAGTTTCACTTAAAAAGAGGAATAAAATAGCCATAGGACGTAGATGGAGGGAGGGAACTGGGTAGATGATGAGATTGGGAGAGGAATTGAGGGGTTCAGAATCAGGTGTAGGGAGAAACAGGAGAGATGGCTAGATGGCCATGAGAATGAATGGAAATCTGCAGACTGCAGAGTGTGAGGGCTAGCTTATGGATGTGCCTCTGAACCTGTAAGTCATCCTCAATTAAATGTTGTTGGTTTCCATGTCTGTTTACAATCATAAAACAATAACTAAGACAGACACCAACCCATCCACAAAATTTTTGACCCAAAATTTATTCTGCCTACAAGAAATGCAGGGAAGGGGATTGGAGCAGAGACTGACAGGGTCTAGAACTGAAGAGAGAGGCCTTTGGGAATATCCGTAAGGGATTTTGTAGATTAGGTTAATTAAGGTGGGCTATATCATCCATGGTCTGGGGCCATGGAACATTTCTCTCTCTCTCTCTCTCTCTCTCTCTCTCTCTCTCTCTCTCTCTCTCTCTCTCTCTCTCTCTCTCTCTCTCTCTCTCCCTCCTTCCCTCCCTCTCTTAGACTGCAGATAGAAACAGTTGCCTCATGGTCCTGTCACCATGACTTCCAAAATATCCTAGAATTTAATTCCATTAAACTAAAAGTCAAAATAAACTATTTATTCTATAACTTATTTTCCTATTTTCTCCCAGGTATTTTGACATAGCATAGGGAAAAGTTACTAAGACACAATTAATCATTCTGCTAAACTATGAAAACAATGTGTGATGCTTTGACGGGAACTGTTTAAGTAGAAAAAGTTTTATGGTGGGCTTACAGTTTTTCTATGAGCATAGAAGTCATTTCATTGTTCAACAAGTAGGAAAGTGAACAATTCTGACACACTTCCTGTCCACTTATTACCAACTGATTAGAAGCAATAAGAGCTGAAGAAACTAAGACTGATGAGTTGAGAAACTGTATGAAAATCTTCCAGTACTGTCAACCAGCTTTATATTTCCAGTTAGGCAAACAAATTGATTATTGATGAAGATTAATAACGAAATAATGCTTCAAGAGTCACTTCAGGAAAACAAATATGTTATTTGTCTGCTAGCTAAAGAGAATTTTCCTGTGGAGTTTCTATACCCTTTGGGACCCTCAATCCTTCCCCCAACTCTTTCAAAGGAGTCTCCAAGCTCCACCTAATGTTTGGCTGTGAGTCAGCTGCTCGATGGAGTCTTCATGGAACAATTATGCTTAGTTCCTGTCTGCAAGCATAAGAGTATCATTAGTAGTGTCTGTGATTGGTGCTCGCCCATGGGATGGGTCTCTAGTAGGGCTGGGAGCCATGTCTGTGGGGGGAAGTTAGGATTATGAAGTATAGTTCACTTGTAAATGCCTAAGGGGAAAGAAACAGAATTGGGGGGAGTTGCTAAGGAAAATCTCTGCCTTTTGTGAAGGGCCATTTACAGCAAGCAAACTCTCTCATGGTGGCTAGAAGGAAACATCAATGGTAATGCTGCAGACCTTGACTCTCACCCTGCAGCTGCTGTGTACAGCCACACACAACACCAGTGAATTTCTGTCACAGAGCTCTGCATCTCAGATATCATCCTGCATCCAAATGACCCAAGGATCTTCTCAGAATACAGGTTACTATGGAAAAGCCCAGAGATGCTGAATTTCTACAAAGCGTGAAGCAGTGCTGATGCTGCAGTTCCGCTGCTCTCAGAATGGGGATGGGGTCAAAAGGGCTATAGGCAGCAGCCTCCAGAGCTGGTTAATGAATGGTTCTGTGTTAGAGGAGAAATTGGGATCCTCAGGTGTGGTCAAAGCAATGGGATTAGTTTCAGTTAGATTAGAGATTTTCGTATGTGTTAAGGAGTGCTTTACTTTTTTTAGCATCTCAGAATAAAAATAGATTTAGTAAATCAGATTTTCACATTTTAGATGACAATAGATTTTAAAATGACCTCGGGAGGGGCATTATATTAAATAAGTCCAGCACAGAAGGATAAATGCTGTATTTTCTAACATAAATGGAAAGTTAATAGATTTGTATTCAAAGAAGTAGGAGATGGAATGACAATTCTCAAAGCCCTGGGAGAAAAAAAAATGAAAGTTACTATAGGATGGAATATTTGGTAATGTTTTATGGGACTGTAGATAAGGATCTAGGATCATTGACAAAATAAATTGACTGTTCCAAATAAGAGAGGATTCTGAGTCATTCTAAAACCACGAAATATCTGAGATGATAATCGACTTCATCTGGTTACTATATACTGTATGCACTCTATAAGTATGTATAATTATTATTTGTTAAGTATGAATGAAATCAATGTTTAAGTTTTGCTTAAACAATAATGATAGCATCCCAGAAAAAAAATACTGCAATTTGTGAGTTTGTGGATACCACATATGAAAGGATTATATTGGACCAGTGGAGCCCTCTCAGGCAGAGCTTCATGGAGGTATGTGGGGAATGCTCCAATTTTTTATTATATGGAAAGTAAGTGATGACTGACAATTGAAAGGAAACTATTTTACCTATCTGTTCTTATAGAGACCAGTACTCTATATGTAAACTTTTGCTTCCTACTCATCTTGACAGCTACTCCAAGTAACTGATAGTAACTCCCAGTTGTAGCTTCAACAGCTACTGGGCATTTCAATAATCCTAATTCTTTCCCCAGACTCAGTTCTTCATTATTTCACACCTTTATTAAGACCATAGTGATAGATATCTGTCAAAATATCATGAATACACCATCATGATAGGCATAGTGGAATTACTGGAACTCCATTCCTTTTTAGGCTGAATTAGAAAAATGGTAAAGTTTAGTTCTGCCTGGGTTATAGAAAAAATTGTATCCCCAAAATAAATAAATAATGTGACATGCCTCCCCATACTTTAGTTTCTCAATTAGTAGATCATGCGGTATGAGTTTGCATGGAACTTTATTAGGGAATGTTGTTGAGACAGATCAAGTCACTAGAAATTAAAAACAAAACTGTACAAAGTTTAGATTTTGATGTGGTTACAGCCCTCAGATGGCATCACAAGAATCTTTGTTATAGCTGATGGTTAGAGCTCCATCTAGGGCAAGAGTGGCATCTGTTAACTGTGGTAACTCTTTTTAGTTGAGGGAAAACATTGGGCTGATTTTCTGCCAGCAGCCAGCTGCCAACCCTCCTAGTAGACGGGGATAACTGAGGACAGAGTAATATAAGGAGTACGGAGTACAACAGAGTATCTGTCATGGCCTCTTCCATAACACTTTGATGTTTTACAATATATTTTAATTTTTTTTTAAAATCTCATACATGAATGCTAAATTTACATCATTTCAACCCTTCCCTCTCCACTCCTCAAACTCCTCCCATGTGCCTCTTCATTCAAATTCATAACTCATGGTCTCTTTTCCTTTCATTATTGTTGCTACACACACACACACACACATACACTAACACACATGCACACACACACATGAACACACATACCACATTGTTGAGTCCATTTAATGTTCCTTGTATAAAGTTCAGTTTAGGACTGAACACTTTTGACTAAATAATCTATCAGAGGGCTCCTCTCTGGAAAAGACTGATTCTCCCTCTGTCATTAAAATGGAAGTCAAAATATGGCTTCCTAAATAAGACTCTCACAATGAGAGTACCAGTTGACATGCTAATGCACCTTGTAAGATGTCTCCTATCCATGATGGAATGATAACAGAATTGTCATTGCATAGGTCTTATTTAGGCAATCCTATTTAGGCAGCCCTATTTTTGAGTTTCAGGAATGCAGTTCTCCTGACATATATAGAACATACTTTGTTACAGCAGAAGTCCTTGTCCTCTGGCTCTTAAGATCCTTCTGTCCTCTCTACTGTGCTGTTCCTGAGTCTTAGGTGTAGAGATTATGCCATATGTATTGGTTGAGGTTGGGTCCTATATTCAGTTGCTTGAATTTGGAGCATATTTGGATTTTGGTTATGGTTTCTTTTGCAAAAATAATCTTCTTTGATGAGAGGTGACAGCTATTCTTACCAGTGGACATTAGGAAGCAGTTAGGGATTATATTTGCTTAGGGGAGTGGAATAAGTAGATACTCCTCTAGGACCCATGATGTCATTAGCCAATGCAAGTGGCTAGGTATTCTTTTTTTGTATTGTTGTGTTAGATTACTTTTGTTCTTGCTTTCTGCTTGAAGACAACTGAAGTCCTTAAAGTACAAACCCAGATATAACATACTCAAAACATAAGCAAGAAAGTGCTCTAACACAACAGTGAAAGAAAATACACAATGTGGCCATTTTCTACTATGTTTAGTGTTTCAGCTACTAACATTCTTAGGGCTTCTGATCAGAACTTCCAAAGCTACCCCAGTGATAAACTCTGTGTGTGTGTGTTTGTGTGTATGTGTGTGTGTGTGTGTTTGTGTGTGTGTGTGTATGCCTGTGTGTGGGTCTGTGTATGTCTGTGTGTGTATGCATTGTATGTATATGCATGTGTGTGTGTTTCTGAATGTTTGTGTATGTGTGTATGTTTTGTTCTCTCCTTTATTCTGAACCTGTCATTCTATCATGGACAAATATATGATATTACCTCACAAAATTAGTGTTCACAGCTTGTACCGCAGAGAGGAGAGGCCCTTGCTCCGGAGAAGGCTTGATGCCCCAGTATAGGGGAATGCCAGGACAGGGAAGGGGGAGTTGGTGAGTTGGTGAGCATGGGAAGGGGAGATGGGATAACGCGTTTTTGGAGAAGAAACCAGGAAAGGGCATAATGTTTGAAATGTCAATAAAGAAAATATCTAATTAAGAAAAAAGAAAGATACAGGAAAAATACAATGCCTTACCTCATGGGACAGATGCACTGAACAGAAGCTTAAATGCTGTGGAATCTCAAAATGCCGCAAAGATTTATATGAGCATTTTCTTGATTTTTACATGGGACCTCATTAAAAATAAGTCCCTGATGGGTACTGGTTTTGTCTGTGCCTCAGACTGTGTTTGTAAACTTCCTCTTCCTGTAGATTTAAAAAGGGTTCAACTTAACTGGCATTTCCTTATTTTATGTTCAAACCTTTGCTAGGGCATTCTGACCTCAATCTCTATCAAGAAAGGACATCCATCAGTCAACGCCTCTGTTCCATTCAGCTTCTGTTCTTTCAGCCACTTTTAAAATGTTTTATATACTTCATACATAGCACTGAATTTCAGAACTCCCTTCCCTTTGCTGTTTCTGAGTCGAACATTATTGGGGAAAAACTGTTTTCAAAGTCTACTCCTGCTGAATTTTGGTGAGATGTCAGTCATAAGGTGTTACTGCAAAGAGAAGCTGCTATGTGTTTAAGATATGTGAAAATCCAGCTAGGGACGATCCCTGCATGTAGAGTGCATCTGTATTTATGGCATCTGTATGAACAATCGGTCTGCCATGTCACAGCCTTATAGCTCAGATGAATGAGGCAATGTCTCCATTGCACCAACTTGCTTGGCAGTCATGGACCAGCACACATATATGTTTTCTGATTTTTCTCCATTAGTTTACTACCCAAAATCAAAAAAGGAAAAAGGCATAATTAGGAAATCATGGAATCTTGTGTCTTATACTTTAAATTCTGATTTCCACTGCATGCAAATATAGTGTCTAAAGTAACCAGAAGGAACTGGAAGCACACATTACAGCTACCAAGAACTACACATAGAAATAAACTACTTAGTTAAGCCTTTAAGTTTTCAAACATGAATTGCCACAGATGAAGGAGCTTGAAAGAAATGGATCTAGAGACTTGTTTATAGTATGGCACATACTAGTGGATGATGGCTTTAATAAAACACTGCTCATAGGGGCTCACAGAGACTGAACCACCAACTAGGGAACATGTATGAGACTGACCTAGGCCCTCTGCACATGTGTTGTGTTACTTGTTCTTCTTGTGGCAATCCTAACAGTGAAAGCAGGGGATGTCTCGGACTGTATTGCCTGCTTTGGGATGCTTTCATTCTACTGGGGCGCTTTGTCCAGCCTTAATAGGAGATGAGGTGCCTGGTCATACTGCAACATGATAGATTATTCTGGTTAATATCCATGTGGGCCTGTCTTTTTCTGAAGAATAAAAGAGAAGGAGAGGAGGATGGAAAGGAGAAGGGTGATGGGGTGGGACTGGGAGTAGAGGAGGGAGAGGAATCTAGGATCTAGAATATGTGTGTGCATGTGTGTGTCTGTGTATGAGTGTGTGTGTGTGTACAAATGGCATTGCATTTAAACATTTATGTTCAGTAATAGGCCTTTCAAGCTAAATACCATTGACCTACATGCAGTGAATTTTTAATTTAAAATATTTACCAAACCATCATTTTATCTTTGTATTTCTGAGTTTAGCTAACATGAAAATTTTTCCAGATACACTTCCAGACTAACGAATCATTTCAAGGGAATTACTGACACAGCTTTGCTCATTCTAAATATAGACCAAGGTTGAATAAGCTCCCGTAATACTATTTATGAATGTATGGCCCAGAGAGAATACAATGACCTTTTCATAACCTGCTTCTTAACGTCTTTATTTTTCTGTGCTCAGTCTCTTTCTGATTTTCTGTTCCTAACTAACTATAAATCCACCCCTAAGAAGTCAATTTCAGACTCAGAGAGATGTGGAGAGTTTCATTCCGTTATGATCAAAAGTGGGTAAGATGGAGCATCCCTTTCGATCCACTTGACCCAGTTCATGTTTTTATTTTCAGGAATATGAGTATAAAAATTATTCTAGATCCAGGTTCTAGTGCCCACACTATGAGGATAGTAACGCAGTTTAACTCTTTGTATTTTCTATTGACACCTGAAGAACCAGGGATTTTAATATACTTTTGCAACTGTTACAAACAAATGTCAGGTTTAATAATGGTTGAGATAAAAAGTTCAAGTGATTCCACATGCTGGCATGAACAGGAAGCCAGAGGAACACTCCTCCATTGCTGGTGGGAGGGTGAACTTCTATAACCACTCTGGAAATTAATCTGACTGTTTCTTAGAAAGTTTGGAATAGTTCTACCTCAAGACGCAGCTATACTACTCTTGAGCATATACCCAAAAGATGTTCCAGCATATCACAAGGACACTTGCTCCACTATGTTCATAACTGTTTTATTAATAATAGTCAGAAACTGCAAACAACCCAGATGCCCCTCAACCAAAGAATGAATACAGAAAATGTGGTTCATTTACACAATGGAATACTACTCAGGTATTAAAAACAAGAACATCATAAATTTTGCATGCAAATGAATGAAACTAGAAAATATCATCCTGAGTGAAGTAACATAGACCCAAAAATACACACATGGTATATACTTACTTATAACAGGATATTAGCCATAAAGTACAGGATTCCCACCCTACACTCCACAGGCCCAATTAATCTTATCAAGAAGGAAGGCCCAAGTGAGGAAACTTGAATTTCAATTAGAAATGTCAATAAAATAATCATAGCAGGCAGATGGAGGGAAAGAACTGGGTGGGAGAGGGATGGGGAAGGGAATTAGGACAGGGAATCAGGTGTAGAGAGAGACAAGAGAGAGGGCCAGAGGGGTAGACAAATGAATAGAAATTGACTGGTGGAGGGTGTGGGAGGGTGGGGACCATCTTTAGGAAGTGCCAGAGACCTGAGAAGGGGGATACTCCCAGGATTCTATGAGGGTGACTTTAGCTAAGACTCCTAGCAATAAGAATATGGAATCTGAAGTGGCTACTTCCTATAGTCAGGTTGGACTCCCAGTGGAGGGATAAGAACAACAGCCCACCTACAAAACTTCAGGCCCAATTTTTTCCTATATACAAGAAATGCAGGGACAAAAATAGAAAAAGGACTGAGGGAATAGCTAAGCAATAACTGGCCCAACTTGAGACCTATCCCACAAGCAAACACCAATCCCTGACATTCTTGATGATACTCTGCTATGTGAACTGGAAATTTCTGGTTTCTTTGGAAATTCAGTTGTGACACGTGGTGTTTTTCTGGAACAGGATGTTTTGCTGAAGTAGAGGCATGAGAGGGCGTGTGATATTTTGCTGGAGGGGATGCTAGAGAGGGCGAGTGAT
The DNA here is from genome assembly GCA_036184795.1 of Tokudaia tokunoshimensis. Classification (NCBI taxonomy): domain Eukaryota; kingdom Metazoa; phylum Chordata; class Mammalia; order Rodentia; family Muridae; genus Tokudaia; species Tokudaia tokunoshimensis. The sequence goes on along the minus strand of BTHU01000004.1, from coordinate 41,147,328 downwards.
GTTTGGAAAGAGTATAAATGGAACCTAACAAACAGTGAGAGGTCACTCTTGCATTTGCTACATAGTGCAACACTTCTGTGAGCTTTGCTGGGCTTCTATGGATGCCCAAAGCTTCCCTGGTCTTTTCTGGTTCGGCAATGCTTCACTGGTCTTGCCTCTTCACTGGTCTTTGCTGGTATTTACTTTATAGAGAGAAACACACCAAAGAATTTCTCATGGTATTCCTGCTGATTCTTGAAGCTACTGTTGACTAGTGCTGATTCAGCTGAGTCTTGAAGTTTCTGCTGAATCACACCACCACTGCAGATCTATGCTCAGTGTTTGCTATTGAACTGGACTGCTGGTATCCTGACAATGAAGAGTTGGATTGTCCCCACAGAATTACTACTAAAAAGGTCATGGGACTGGCTGGTTGTGTGTGTCAACTTGACACAGGCTGGAGTTATCACAGACAAAGGCACTTCAGTTGAAGAAGTGCCTCCATGAGATCCTGTTGTGGGGCATTTTCTCAATTAGTGATCAATCGGGGCTCCTTATGGGTGGTACCATCTCTGGGCTGGTATTCTTGGATTCTATAAGAGAGCAGGATGAGCAAGCCAGGGGAAGCAAGCCAATAAGTAACATTCTCCATGGCCTCTGCATCAGCTCCTGCTTACTGACCTGCTTGAGTTCCAGTCCTGACTTCCTTTGGTGATGAACAGTTGTGTGGAAGTATAAGTTGAATAAACCTTTTCCTCCCCAATTTGCTTCTTGGTCATAATGTTTGTGAAGGAATAGAAACCCTGACTAAGACAGTTCCAGAAACCCCTTTTTATATTAACCTTCTTTCTCCCCTACCTCTTGTTGTTGGGTAAGAAAGGAGGTTGAAGCATTTAAGAATTGAAAAAAAAAGTAGGTTTAGAAAAAAATCTAAGTCTACAATTAAGCTTGCAGATAGGAACCTAGCATAACTGTCCTTTGAGAGGGTCCACCAACAGCTGGCTGAAACAGATGCAGAGAACCACAGCCAAACATTGGACAGAGCTCAGGGACTCTTATGGAAATGTTGGTAGAAGTACTGAGGTATCTGGAGGGGATAGGAACTCCATAGGAAGATCAACAGAGTCAACTAAACTTGACCCTTGGGTGCTCTCAGAGACTGAGCCACTAACCAAAAAGCATACACAACCTGGACCCAGACACCCGTCAACATATGTAGCTTATGTGAAATTCGGTCTTCATGCAGGTCCCCCAAAAACTGAAGTGGGAGCTCTCCCTAAAACTGTAGCCTGCCTGTGGACACTGTTCCCCTAACTGGCCAGCATTGTCTGGCATCAGTGGAAGAGGATATATCTAGCCCTGCAGAAAATTGACATGTCAGTGTATGGGTGTGTGTGTGTGGGGGGTAACAAAGAGGAGCCTCCACCCTCTCAGAGGAGAAGTGGTGGAGGTATGGAGGAGGGACTGGGGGTACTGGGAGGAAGGTGGCAGGTTTGGGGATGCAAAAATGAATAAAATAATTAATAAGGGGGGAAGAAAAGAAAAAAGAAGAGTGAAACAAACCATACCCCACTGGCTAGAAAATAACCAAGTGCTGACTGTGCCCTGGACTACTAACTGCCCAAACTTACCTGCCCTTGGGGATTGACAGTAAGGTGTCAATGACACTGGAGCAAGCTCCTTTAATGCCCTCCCCATTGGTTCCAAGAAAGCATCTCTTCTAAACAGCAATTCCTGGTTGGCTGGCATTATCTCTGTCTGCAATCCTTGGTCTCTCAGGCAGTCCTCAATTAGGTCTTCCTGCAGGAGATGCTTTTCCAGCTTCATGGTCCACAGCATTTACATAGAGGTGGTCCTGCCATTGCCATTCCTGCTACAACCAAGGTTGTTTCCATGCTCTAAATTCAATTATTGATATGTGATCCTAATGCAGTGGTTCTCAACCTGTGTGTCGGGAGCCCTTGTCAAATGTTTGCCCACAAAAATATTTACATTAGGATTCATTAACAGTAGCAAAATTATAGTTTAGAAGTAGCAATGTAGATAATTTTATGGCTTGATGTCACTACAACATGAGGAACTGTATTAAAGGGTCACAGCATTAGAATGGTTGAGAATCACTGTCTAAGGCAATAAGTAAGAAACAGATCACAATGTAATTACTATAGATACTGCACCTGATGTTCATCATCATCATCATCATTAGTAGTTGACAATTGCAATGCACTAAAAGACAGTGGAGCTTTCAGACTGAAAACCAACTTTACCAGTAGATGTTTTTGGCTCTATTGTTTAGGTTGTCAATTAAGGCAACAGAGACTAAGTGGATCCATGGAATTAAAATGTGCCTCTTTCATCATTAAGTTGATTGATGTTTATTAATATCTGATAAATATGAACACCAAGAAAATAGATCTCAGTAGCTTTGTTTATTGTCGTATTTTGAATATTTGTAAAAGATGAGAAGACTGCTGTAGAAGTTTGTTCTTTTTTCTTCCCAGCTCTATGCTCCCAGAATTAAGACTCAGACTCAAACTACAGTTACAAATACCTTGGACAAACAGCTATGTTCTTCTCTTGACTGATAATAATTTAAATTAATCAGTATATTCTAATCTACATTCTGCCATATGGCTGGTTACATGTACTCAGGTAGCATGTGTGCTTCTCCTCCCATCTTCCCAGGCAAATCTCCAGTGCCTGCCACTATATCAGAATCTGTTTTTCCTCCCAGATATCCCACCTCCTTTTTCTAATCTAAGTCATAGACCACCAGATTTATTCTTGTCAGGTACCATATCCATGTTGACATAAAATATTCTTACTACAGAATGCAGTCAAATAAGAGGGATTAATGCCAAACAAGCATGAGAAACTGAGCTCACATCCTCAATATCCACGCAAAAAGCCAGACAGGTGTAGTGGAGTGCTGAGGAAGTACAACTTGCTGGCTAGGCAGTATAGTTAAGTTGGTGAGCACAGATTCAGTGAGAAACTTGTTTCATAATATAAGGCAAGTGACTTGATTGTGTAAATCAGCCATCTTTCTTATACTATGCTGTTCATAAAGGTGATGATTTGTAATGTAATGCTGCTATTCTGTAATAAAGCTGAAATTATGTTTCTGTGTTTTTAAAATAAAATTAGGTAAGAAACTGTTGAAGAAGATACCTGAAGCCAACCTCTAGTCTACACACACACACACACACACACACACACACACACACACACACAATGGAGAAAGAAGAAAAGGAAGGAAAGAAGGAAGGAAGGAAGGAACGAACGAACGAACGAACGAACGAACAAACGAACACAGGGAGGGAAGGAAGGAAGGAAGGGAGGGAGGGAGGGGGGGAGGGAGGAAGGGAGGGAGGGAGGGAGGGAGGAAGGAAGGCAGGAGAAGGAGGGAGGGAGGAACGAGGAGGAAGGGAGGGAGGGAGGAAAAGGGAGTGCAAGAATGAAGGAAGGGAGGAAGGAAGGAGGGAGAATGAGCTATTTAAGGGTTCACTGAAGAATGCACACTTGAGTTACTGTCTAGAAACATGACATTACTAAATGAAATAAAAGAAAGAGATTTGAGAATATTTTAAATGTTAGATGAATTATCCTATGTTAATAAGACACTGAAGTCATAATTTAAGTCTATTATTATATTCTAAATTCTGTGAAGTAGCCCATAGTCCACTAATTTAGAGTTTATAACCTTGTAATTGAAAAATGTTATGAATTGAATAAGCTAAAATCAGAACCTGATATGATACTCATTTAAGATATTTTAAACTTTTTCTTAAGTCACTTTTGTATTGTAGACACATATATTTAGAGCCTGAAGAGATGGCTCAGCAGTTAAGTGTTGGCATAATGTTATTGTGCACTGTCTAAATATTATCATTGTATTATCCAAATGCTAATTTCTGTACCCCTATATCTGGTTGTAATCCAGACACAGCATTGTAATGTTTATTCTGTGAATCTCTTGTCTCAGTGTTTTGTAAGCATTGCTTTCTGATTATCTCTTATTAGCTAATAGGAAGCTGATCAGTCCATCAGAAAGAAGAATAAATAGGGTCAGACTTCCAATCACAGCCAGAAGAGAGAATAAAAAGAGAGGAAGAGAGGATTCCCCATGAGGTGAGGGTGCAGGATCCACCAGAAGAATACAACATGGAGCAGAGAGACCCAGAAAAATACCAAAATGAAAGTATCTTGGAGATTTTGGATGGAAAGTAGATTGATTAACTTAAAAGATTAAAAACAGAATAATATCTTCTCAGTTAATGTGCCTTAAAGCTTGTTGAATAAATCTAATAGTCTCTGTCTCAATTATTTGGTAACTAGCTGAATTAGAGAAAATACTGCCACTTTTACATTTTCACTAACATTTAAGAGCATATACTTCTCTTGTAGAAGACCTGAGTTTAGGTCCCTATGCCCAAAACAGGTAGTTCAAATCTGGCTGTAACTACAACTCCAGGGAATTTGGTATGCTCTTCTGAATTCTGAGGGCACATGAATTCATGTACATATATTAAGAATATATATTTATGCATAATTAAAAATAATAAAAATTAATATAATAATCCATATGTTTAGAGTCATCTAAAGTAACAGACACAATTTATTTTTGAAAATGACCATTAAATCAGAAAATATATGATACAAATAAAATGGTTGTATTAATATAAAAATTGTAATATTTATATGTTTTTATTAACATATATGTATAAAGATGCAAAGTTAGCCCATAATAAGCTTGGTTATAACCATTATTTGGAGGGAGGGAAAGTGGCACAGTAATAGAAAAACATTTTTAATTTGATATTTTCTGCTTTATATGATTTTATTATAATGTCCAGAAATGACCTTATAATTAACAACATAATGTATGGTTGATTGGTAATACTGAAAGAATGGTAACATACAGAATGTGTAAAGCAAAAAAGCCCAGGCAGTTATTATTAGTGACAGTGAAAATAATCCTAAGTTAATTTACTGAGCAAGTTAAAAATGATCTCATAGTCAGAGTCCCAAAGCTATGTGCCTTCAAATCATGTTTTAATGTCTTTCTCTGGGAACATTCCCACATGGCTGTGACGGATGGTGATGGTCTTTAGGCTTCACAGAAAGAGATCATTTCCATTTGCACTTTCCTATGATTATGCATTTGTGAAAAGCTACAAGATGCAGAATGAGGGAATAATACTCTGTTTGACAGGAGTGACTAGTATTGAGCTGTCTTCTTTTTAAAGGAATCCAGTAAATATTTCTTCTAAGCAGCTTTGCTAATAATTTATAAGCAGAAGAAAGCCCCATAATGTGTGGACTTATTGTTAACCTTCAGTGCAATGACAATAGGTCTGGCAGTTAAAGATGGGCCTTCTCACCAGCTCAGGGAATTAAAGAAATTATACATTGATTCCTTCTGTTCCACAGAAAACACTAACTCCCTGGCTATTCTGTTCACATATATCATCCACAAAAATTCAATACACCAAGGTATTTGAATTAATTTTCACTTTAGAAATATTGCTGGTCTTTCATACATTCCTTTCTTCTTCTGCCGTAGTACTGAGCTGTGTTTTCTTCACAGATAGAGCATGTTTATATGCACTTAAATTTGCAGCATTATTTATATTCTTAAAATACATACATATATGTATATGTAATATTTTATATTATAGCTTATATATAATTAAATAAAAAAGAGGGATTAAAAAGATACAATTTGAATTTTGAATTGAATAAAGCAAATTATTTTTTATAATAAGAGGATGGTAATGTTGTGAGGGGAAATGAATAATTTCCCAATTAGCTTAACAATATCTGTAGACAGTTGTCTAACTCTCCTTGATTAAAAGACATGGGAGTGAAAAATACTTTATATGCATATATCCTCATTTTAATCTGAGAAAATGTTAAGAATATTTCCTTCTGTGTTTGATAGTGGTCACAATAATTACCTCCATGCACAGAGTAATTCATTACATAGCACATACTTGTCATCACTCTGGGTTTTGAAGTTCAGGGCTTGAGTATCTTCTATATTTGTCAGCTGCAAGGTCAGCGAAGTGGTGTGAAGCTTTTCTACTTGTCAGAAGATGTGATAGCTCATACACTGAAAGATGGCCAATTGTCCTTAGCTGTCCAAAGCTACATGTGAAGGGGAAAATGTTGTAATCCTGAAAAAGGAAGATAATAGGGAAATGTAGACAAAATAGCCCCTTATCACTGAGCAGTCAACTGGATGTGTACTGAATAAATACCTTTAGTTCTTCAAGCATGTGTAACATGGGACTTTTTATTCTAACTAAGGACAAAATTTCTAAAACCTATATGAAACCACAGTCTTTCTTTAGGTAAATTATTTCTTTTGAAAGCACAATAGAACATTTAAAAGTATTTATTACATCGAAAATAATGCTGAGTACTCAAGTTTAGCCAATTTTTGACATTCCTGAGTCCAGTGGAAGATAGTATGTAGAGTTGTCAAGTACAGTGGAAGGTAGTACCTAAGCCTGTCAAGTTCAAATGGACTACAGACAACATTGGAACTCATAACTTTTCCTTTCGGACAAGCAGAATGAATCTAAAAGTGGAACAGAAATACATGCACATTTGCATCTATTATAATATGTGTGGAATATTTAGATTTAACATAAATTATATTGTATTCTCTTCCTATATACATGTGTTTCTGTGCACATGCATGTGTTTTGTGTGTGTGTGTGTGTGTGTGTGTGTGTGTGTGAAGTTTTGGGAAAAATCTTTGTAATCTTTTCCATAGAAGTAAAACTTATTTGGAGATACTCACGTGAATTAAATGTGATCAAATAATTTCCATTTAATTTTTTTAAATGTAATGTCCTGATGTCCTGGATGGTAAAAGGAATCAGTAGATTAAGACACTTTCAAACATATAAACCTGAGTCAATCTCTAGAGTCCCTATGGTGGAATGGGAGAACTGATTTCAACATTCTTAAAACTGGATACACACTCACACAGACACACACACACACACACACACACACCGTAATTTTCAATGGTCATTTTACAATAATCACTCAAACAAGAATTTGCATAAAATCTATCTTGCTGCTTAATTTTATGTCAACTTGACTCAAACTAGAGTCATTTGGAAGGAAGGAACCTCATTTGAGAAAATGCCCTCACTAGACTCACTTCTGAGTAAAGCTGTGGTGCCTTTTCTTGACTGACAATTGATGTTGAGGGCACAGCTCACTATGGGCAGTATCATCCCTTTACCATTGTTCCAGGACTCTCTTAAAAGCCTGGATGAGCAAGCCGAAAAAGAAAATCAGTAAGCAGCGCTTCTGCATGGCTTCCGTATCAAGATCTGCCTCCAGGTTCCTGCCCTGTTTGAGTTCCTTCCCAGACTTCACTGGTGGATTGTGGTGTGGAACTATAACAAGAATTTAACTCTTTCCTTCCAGGTTACTTTTGGGCATATACCCAAAAGATGCTCCAACATGTAATAAGAACACATGCTCCATCCACAATGTTCATATCAACCTTATTTATAATAGCCAGAAGCTGGAAAGAACCCAGATATCCTTCAACAGTCGAATAGATACAGAAAATGTGGTACATTTACACAATGGAGTACTACTCAGCTATTAAAAATAATGACTTCATGAAATTTTTACGCAAATGGATGGAACTTGAAAATATCATCCTGAGTGAGTTAACCCAGTCACAAAAGAACACACATGGTATGTACTCACTGATAAGTGGATATTAGTCCAAAAGTTCAGAATACCCAAGATATAATTCACAGACCACATGAAGCCCAAGAAGAAGGAAGACCAAAGTGTGGATACTTTAGTACTTCTTAGAAGGGTGAACATAATACTCACAGGAGGAAATATGGAATCCAAGTGTGGAGCAGAGATTGAAGGAAAGGCCATCCAGAGACTGTCCTACCTGGGAATCCATCCCATTTACAGCCACCAAACCAGGACACTGTTGTGGATGCCTGGAAGTACTTGCTGACAGAAGCCAGATATGGCTGTCTCCTGAGAGGCTTTGCCTGAACCTGACAAATACAGATGTGGATGCTCACAGCCAACCATTGGACAGAGCACGGGGTCCCCAAAAAAGGAGTTGGAGAAGGGACTGAAGGAGCTGGGGAGCTTTGCAGCATCTTGGGGGTGTGCACCTTATCCTATTTTCTATCAGATTACATTTGAATCGCTCTTCTCTAGAGGTGTAGAAGACTCCAGGAATAGGTAAACCCTTCTATTCTTAAAAAAAAAATCTCTTTGTCTCTTCTGTCTCACCATTGTCAACAACCCAGCAGGCAGACCCTCTGCATCTTCATTAAGGAACTCTCAATGATTTCCCACACAAAGTTTCTCTTCTTCACTGTTCTATTATTTGCAGTGATTTAGTTTATACCTTCCATTCTTCTGTTGTGGGACATCTGAGTTGTTGCCAGCTTCTGGCTATCACAAATTAGGCAGCTATGAACATAGTGGAACACATACCCCTGTGGCATGGTGGGGCATCTTTTGGGTATATGCCCAAGAGTGGTATAGCTGGATCTTCAGGTAGGTCTATTTTCAATTTTCTGAGGAGCCTCTTGATTGATTTCCAGAGTGGTTGTACCAGTTTGCAATCCCACCAGTAATGGAGGAGCGTTCCTCTTTCTCCACATCTTTGTCATCATCTGCTGTCACCTTAGTTTTTGATCTTAGTCATTCTAACTTGTTTGAGATGGAAACTCAGGGTTGTTTTGATTTGCATATCCCTGATGACTAAGAATGTTGAACATTTCTTTAGGTGCTTCTTGGCCAGTTTCTAATTTATATGGCAGAATGAGAGTCTGTTATATGCAAACACTGTTCCATTGTACATAGGAGGTTTGGGCATCCTCAGAATTTGGCACTTCAATGGGTAGTAAACTCCTAAGAGCCAACACCAGACAGTGATATACATAATAACCTAGGGATTCACATTGTGAGTGCAGTATGGATCAATTTTTGCATCACACTATATATTCTCAGACTTACTCTAAATTAGTACTGCACTCTTCCTCAAAGGTAAGCACACACTGACTCCAATTATCATAAATATACTAGTGGGTTTATGAACATTACATAACATGGAATCAGGGAACATATTTGACAGAAGTATCTGGTTTCTTTTTATCAATGTTATATCTGAAATATTAATTTGTGGCAGTGTGTAGCACTTATGGAAAGCTGTAAAATACTGCTCTCTCTCTCCTCAGAAAAGTTCTTTCTGATTACTGTATATCATTCCCCTGTACAACCACACTGCCATCTATTTTATATGTCCCTGTTGCTGGTGGTAGGGGTTGTTTTCACTCTGGGACTATTATGTGTGAAGTTCCTTATGAACATTATTGCAGATGTCTGCTTTTGGACAAAAGCACTCATTTTTTCTCAAGTAAAGTGTACACAAGAGGAAAATTTCTCCACCATAGAGTATATGTGTTTTCATCCTTAATTCTACCAATCAGTTTTACAAATGCTTTTAAATCTCTGGATCACCAGCAATGTAATCAACTTTCTCCCTTGCTTCATGACTCCTGATAACATTTCCTGCTGTCTGTGTTTTTCATTTTGCCCATTCTGTTTGACTAGCTGCATCTCATTGGCATTTTAATTTGCATTTCACTGATGAATAATTCTGCTGGACACTTTCAAATAGTTAATGGCTATTTTGATTAGAGAAATCCCTGCTGGTCTTTAGCCTAGTTTAAAAAAATAGCTGCTTTTTACTTATTAATAGGGAATGTTATGTACTTGGGTATGCCTGATAGCTTTATGTCAACTTGACATAAACTTAAGTCATTTGAGAGGAGGGAATCTCAGTTGAGAAAATGCCTTCATAAGATTAGGCTGTGGGCAGGCCTGTAGAGCACTTTCATAATTAGTGATCGCTGTAGGAAGGCACAACTCATTGTGGGTGGTACCATTTCTGGACTGGTGGTCCTGAGTTCTATAAGAAAGCAGGTTGAGAAAGCCATGATAAGCAAACTGGTAAACTGCACCCCTCCATGACCTCTGAATCAGCTCCAGCCTCCAGGTCTTTGCTATGTTTGAGTTTTTCACATGACTTCCCTTGAAGATGAACAATGATGTGAAAGTATTAGCCAAATGAGCACTTTGCACCACAACTAGCTTTGATGATGGTGTTTCATCATAGCAATATAACCATAACTAATGTATGATTCTAAGATTACTTTCTTTTTTTTAATTTTCTATATTCTTTAGTTACACTCCCCAAAATTTCCCCTTTCCCAGTTCCCCCCTCCCCAAAAATCCCATAAGCCCTCTTCCCTCCCCCTGTTCCCCAGTCAGCCCCCTCCCACTTCTCTATAAGCCTAGGTCACTTGATACTACCTTGAGGAATTGAACCAGGTTTGCACTGGAGGGGTCACGGCACAACTGAGAGCAGTCAGATTTTTTTTATATCTTTCTCAGAAACAGAATATAGTGGCAATTACCTACCAGGGTTGATACAGTTGTAATTGCTAGCATACAGTGAAGCTTACAAGTCATATAAGGTACACAAGATTAGTGTCTAACACTAATTGCTCAGTCAAGTTTCCATACTTCTTTGACTATTAAGGGACAAAGAAACACAAAGTACCCTAAGCATTATTTTCCCATTTGAATATGAACTTTACTAGTTGCAGTTCAAGGTGAAGACTGCATGGGAGTGATGTAGAAGTTCCTGGGGAATTTCAGAAATCCCCACCTGCCTTATGACTATATTACATTACATCACATTATTACAGAAAGTTTAATTGCATGGCTTCCTTTGGCAATTCCATAACCTTCCCTCTAACGGCATTCTTTCTTCTCTAGGTGTCACTGAGTTCCCCTCCATAAGTTCCAGTTCATCTCACCTGGCCTCTGCATCTGCCAATGGTGCCCTCAGATCCTGGAGCAGCAACTGAAGCTCTCATGGAACACCTTCAGAAACACCCCGGGCTTCAGTCACCTCCAAGGCTCCAGAGTCAAAGCTGATTAAAGTGTGGAAAAGGACTGTTCTAGAAATGACAAGGTGTACTTCACAACTGAGAGTTGGATTCTAGCTAGTCCCTCCATTAAACTCTTTGGGCTTAAGTACCTTACTGTGGATGGTTCTTTGAGTTTGTGTATCTCAGGAAGAGAAAATGAACACCAGAAACGGTGACAAACACAGACCCTTGGAAATGGAAATGTGACAATAGATACCTTGGGTCTGTTGTCCTCATTGGTAATACTGGGAAAGTCAGGCCTGGGAAGGGAATGACACCCCCAGGCTCCTTCAGAAGTTGATAAAGGAGATGCTTAGGGTATTGGGCTATATCACAGACTGAGAGGTTTCAACAACAGAAGTGTATTAGCTCAGTCTGAATACTGGAAGTCTGAGATGATGTGTCAGCAAGTAACACCAAGGTCTCCAGGTCTCTCTCCATTGACCATCTTCTCCCTGTCTTTATATGAGTCTCTTCTTCAAAGTCAAATGCAGGCCCTTTATAAGATATGGGAGTTAGGAGTTCAGCATGTGGGTTGGTAAGAGACATGGTTCAGCCAGTAACACACACTGTGGGGCAGGATTAGGAGAATCAAGAGTGGATACTGAAGCCTCTGGAACAGCATGAGAACCTTTATCATCCTTTGCGCCAAAGAGAGGAAGGGAGCAGGAAGAGTGGATGTCTTGGGATCCAGCTTCTGCTGCAGCCTTCAGAGAGAGGCTGACAGACATAATATGTTGGGGGTGGTAGAGGAATATGGAAAGGGAAGCAGATGGTACTCAACTCTTCTCTCTTAACACTCTTCCACACTCCTGGCAACACCCATCAAAGCCTGTATTCCTTCCTGGCTTTCCCAGACCCAGGCCTGCAGCCCTCCTTGGCCATGATCCATGACTCTTACATGTTGGCTGTCTCTCTGTCTCTCTGTCCTACACTTCTCAGACCTGGTCCTTCTCTTTCCCCAACATGGCGCCCTGCACATTTCACTGACAGACAGAATGCATCAGTTTCTCAGGAACTGGAAGTCACATTGTGTTCCAGGAGCCATGGACTGTAATCTGAAATATAGCCAGACCAACACCAATAAACAACTCTCTGCAAACCAAAATAGTTATAAAACAGTTGTCAGCATCTGAAATGTACTAAATTCATCCAAATTCATAATTGTAGCTGGACTGTATACTCAAAATATTTGTTTTATTCTGTTTGTTTGTTTGTGTGTTTGAGACAGGGTCTCAAAATGTAGCTCTGCCTGGCCCAGAACTCCCAGATTCTTAAGAGCTTCTCCGAAGGATGGGATTTCATTTTTCATAAGTAAATCTGTTATTAATAAAGCTTCCCTCCATGATTGATGGTTTTATCTGGGAAGACAATGCTAAATAATGATATCATTGGGACATTGCTGTACACAACTTTATTCCAAAGCTATGACACAAAGCTTTGTGAGTTTGAGGTCAGCTTGGTCTATACTGTGAGGCCATATCTTTAAAAAAATGTAAAATCATACACATATGTAGCCATTGGACATTTGATACAGGTTGACAAAAGTTGGAAGAAAGTCCTATTAATAACTGGCACTATAAAATTGGATATGTAGAATACTGAAATGAGATCTCTCTTTTCACGCTAAAGTCAGTTGGAAATAGATGGAAGATTAATGCAAATAAATGTTCAAACCAGTAGAGGAAAGCATAGTGGATATTCTGAAAAAATACGTAGGCAAGAGTGATGAACTTCAGAAGAGGACTCCAACAACTCTGCCAATAATCTCCTCCAAATGACAAATGGGATTACATCAAATTAAAATTCTTCTTCAGAGCAAATTACAAATTACCAGACTGAAGAGAAAGCATACAATAAGAAAAATCTTTCCTGGCTTTTAACCAACAAATCACTAACTTTCAGATATATAAAGAATTCAAAACTTATACACCATAACAACCTATAATCTAACCAATAAATGGGCAAATAAACAAAAATATAGATCATAAAAGAAGTAAAATTAGTCAATAAATAAACAAACAAAAAGTGTTAAACATCTTTAGCCACCAGAGAAATTTAGGGTAATTTCATACATTGAGATTTATAGTTTACTCAAGTCAGAAAGGTTTCCACAATGATAACAACAACAACAACAACAACATCATTGACCAATGTGTGTGTTTGGGGGCAATGGGTTTTTATTATTGCGTAAAGGCTGGTGAAAATGTTAATTAATGTAAAAATTATGCAAATAAAATAAAATTCACAAAAAATAAAACCACTATTTTCGTCTTTAGCATTTCTTTATAACCAAAGGAATAAAATTCAGCATATAGTAAACTTATCTGCTTATCCAAGTTTATGGCACACCAGATAAATTGCAAAATCAACCTAGATATATGTCAATAGAGAATGGCTACAAATATATCTCTGTCTCTGTCACTGACTCTCTCTCTTTCTCTCTCACATACACAGACATTCACACATACACATAAAATACAATAAAATTAGGCATAAAGAATGAAATGACCAATAGAAGGGGCATAATGCATAGATGAGAATGATCAAAACACATGCATGGATACAGGAAATGTCATTATAAAACCCATTATTATATTTAGTTCATACATGGTCTTTAAAATAATTTGAGAATTCTGTTTAATTCAAGTAAAGAATTAAATATTCAACATTTTCTGTAGACTGAAGATTTTCCACCACCAGCAGCAGCAGTTTGCATACACACACACACACACACACACACACACACACACACACACACACACACTTTTCATTTACATCTTTGGCTCTGCCTTTAGACACAACAGAATGGGTCATGATGCTGAGGGAGTTAGTGAGAATGAACTGCATAACCTTCCCTTATTTCATAATTTTTTTAAATACCAAATCAAAATTTCCCTGAAATATATTTTTAATTTCCTCACCAGGGACATCAAATCATACTATTAGCTCCCTTTAAAAAATTGTTTCTCTAATTGCTTTTCATTTTAAAGCCTATAACAAATCTTTCCATACAACCTGCTCTTACACAGTGGACTACGAGGAGTAATGGATGATGGAAGCAGATATAGGGAGCAGGATGCTGGAAAAGTACACGTGGATACACAGAGTGTTTTCTTAAGTGCCAAAAGGGAAACTGGAGGCAAAATGCCTTTCCTGAAAGTCTGGGAGCTGTGTCAATTCTCAAACACTTGGTCCCTCAGAATTGCTGATTCCAGTTTTATACCAATTTCACTTCCATCACTTACAACATCACTAGTATCCATTCCTCCCTGTGGAGTTTAAAGCACTCACTTTAGCAAGGCAGCCCATACTGCTGTTGCCAGCCCATTGAGATCAGCTATTGCAGTCTTATAAGAATCCACTTTTCTGTCTACCAATGTAATATGAAATCTTCAGACAAAGTACTGTTCATCAGGAGACAATGTAAGACCCAGGGAAAGCCAAGCCACATACTATGTCTTCACCAGCATTGTAAGCTCAATGTGTTCAAGTTCTAGACTCTATAGAGTCTAGAATGTGCCTACATATTAGAATTTCTATAATAATCACCAATTCTGTATATGTCATTCTATATTTTTTACATGAATTACATTTTACTACCAAACATTCATAATATGGCTAATAATAGAACATTAAATAAACAGTATCTTATTCTTATTAATTCAATTTATGACCACATATTTCAAATATTGTAACATTTAAATGCATACTTTTCCAATATTACAAGGAAGTAGACATCAAAAGTTCATATCCAACCTTGGGGGCAAACTCTGCAGCCAGGCCCGTAACACCCAGAGGAAGCTCCACTCATGAGCATGCTAAAACACCCAGGATAACAGGATCATAGGATCCCAGAATCACAAGACCATAGAGACAATTGGACTCTGAGGGGTTCTGACACAACCAGGATCACAGCAAGGACAGGCTCCAGTCAGATGTAGCAAGGGCAAGTAGCACTAGAGATAATCAGATGGTGGGAGGCAAGCATAAAAATATAAGCAACAGAAACCAAGATTACTTGACATCATCAGAACCCAATTATCCCACCTTAGAAAGTCCTGAATACACCATCACATTGGAAAGCAAGATTCAGATCTAAAATCATTTCTCATGATGATGATAGAGGACTTTAAGGAGGACATAAATAACTCCCTGAAAGAAATACAGGAGAACACAATCAAACAGGCAAAGAAAATAAACAAAACCATCCAAGATATAAAAGTGGAATAGAAACAATAAAGAAATCACAAAGGGAGACAACCCTGGAGCTAGAAAACCTAGGAAAGAGATCAGGAGTCATAGATGCAAGCAACACCTACAGAATACAAGAAATAGATGAAAAATCTCAGGTGCAGAAGAAACCATAGAAAACAGTCAAAGAAAATACAAAAGGCAAAATCTCCTAACCTAAAACATCCAGAAAATATGGGACAAAATGAGAAGACCAAACCTTAGGATAATAGGTATAGAAGAGAACAAAGATTCCCAACATAAAGGGCCAGTAAATATCCTCAACAAAATTATAGAAGAAAACTTCCCTAACCTAAAGAAAGAGATGCCCATGAACATACAAGAAGCCTACAGAACTCCAAAAGGACTGGACCAGAACAGAAATTTCTCCTGTCACATAATATTCAAAATACCAAATGTACTAAACAAAGAAAGAATATTAAAAGCAGTCAGGGAAAAAGATCAAGTAACATATAAAGGAAGACCTATTAGAACTATACCAGACTTCTCACCAGAAACTATGAAAGCTAGACTATCGTGGGCAGATGTCATATAGAACCAAAGAGAACATAAATGCACAGAGTATCCAAGTTAACAAAATCAGAAATTAAAAGGGAGACATAACAACAGAAACTGTAGAAATTCAAAAAAATCATCAGATGCTATAATAAAAGCTTATACTCAACAAAATTGGGATATTTTATGGAAATGGACACTTTTCTAGACACATAACAGATGCCAAAGTTAAAACAGGATCAGATAAGCAATCTAAACAGTTCCATAACCCTTGAAGAAATAGAAGCAGTCAATTATATTCTCCCAACCAAAAAAAAAAAAAAGCCCATGACCAAATGGGTTTAGTGGAGAATTCTTTCAGACTTTCAAAGAAGACCTAATACTAATAATCTGAAAACTATTCCACAAAATAGAAATAGAAGGAACACTACCCAATTCGTGCTATGAAGCCACAATTATGCATATACCTAAACACCTCAATGACCAGACATAGAAAGAGAAATTCAGACCAATTTACTTTATGAACATTGATGCAAAAATACTCAACAAAATTCTTGCCAAATGAATCCAAGAACACATAAAAACGATGATTCACCATGATCCCAGGCTTCATCCCAGGGATTCAGGGATCTGGAATTCAATATATGGAAATCCATCAATGTAATCCACAACATAAACAAACTCAAAGAAAAAATAAACACATGATCATTATATTAGATGCTGAAAAATCATTTGACAAAATTCAGCATCATGTTAAAAGTCTTGGAAAGACCAGTAATTCAAAGTCTATACCTAAACATAGTAAAAGCAATATACAGCAAACCAGTAGCCAACATCAAACTAAATGGAGAAAAACTTGAAGCAATTTCACTAAAATCAGGGACTAGACAAGGCTGCTCTCTCTCTCCCTATTTATTCAATATAGTACTTGAAGTTCTTGCTAGAGCAATTAGACAACAAAAGGTGGTCAAAGGGATACAAATTGGAAAGGAAGAAGTCAAACTATCACTATTTGCAGATGATATGATAGTATACTTAAGGGACCCCAAAAACTCCACCAGAGAACTCCTACAGCTGATAAACAACTTCAGCAAAGTGGCTGGATATAAAATTAATTCAAACAAATAAGTGACCTTCCTCTACTCAAAGGATAAACAGGCTAAGAAAGAAATTATGTAATCAACACCCTTCACAATAGTCACAAATAATATAAAATACCCTGGAGTGACTCTAGCTGAGCAATTGAAAGATCTGTTTGACAAGAACTTCAAGTCTCTGAAGAAAGAAATCGAAGAAGGTCTCAGAAGATAGAAAGATCTCCCATGCTCATGAATCAGCAGGATTAATATAGTAAAATTGGCCATCTTGCCAAAAGCAATCTACAGATTCAATTCAATCACTATCAAAATTCCAACTCCATTCTTCATAGAGTTAGAAAGAACAATTTGCAAATTCATTTGGAATAACGAAAAAACCAGGATAGCAAAAACTATTCTCAACAATAAAAGAACTTCTGACAGGATCAACATCCCTGATATCAAGCTGTATCACAGAGTAATAGTGATAAAAAAAAACTGTATGGCATTGGTAAAGAGAGAGGCAGGGAGATCAGTGGAAATAGAACTGAAGACCCAGAAATGAACCCACACACCTATAGTCACTTCATATAGGACAAAGGAGTTAAAACCATCCAGTGGAAAAAAAGACAGCATTTTTAACAAATGGTGCTGGTTCAACTGGTGGTCAGCATGTAGAAAAAGGCAAATCAAACCATTCTCTCTGTACAAAGCTCAAGTCCAAGTGGATCAAGAATCTCCACATAAAACCAGATACACTGAAACTTATAGAGGAGAAAGTGGGAAAGAGTCTCAAACACATGGGCACAGGGGAAATTTTCCTGGACAAAACACCAACAGCCTTTGATCTAAGTTCAAGAATCAAGAAATGGAACCTCATAAATTGCAAAGCTGTGTAAGACAAAGGACACGGTCAATATAAAAAAAAAACGGCAACCAATAGATTAGGAAAAGATCTTTACCAATCCTACATCTGATAGAGGGTTAATATCCAATATATACAAAGCATTCAAGAAGTCAGACTCCAGAGAATCTAGGAACTCTATTAAAAAATGGGGTACAGAGCTAAAAAGAATTTTCTTCTTTTTTTTAAGGAGGTTTTATGCTTTCTTTTTTTTTTACATTAGATATTTTCTTCATTTACATTTCAAATGTTACCTACTTTCCTGGTTTCCCCTCTGAAAATCCCCTATCTCATCCCCCTCCCACTGCTCCCCAACCCACCCACTCCTGCTTCCCTCTCCTGACATTCCCCTATACTGGGGCCTTGAGCCTTCTCAGGACCAAGGGCCTCTCCTCCCTTTGATGTCCAACAAGGCCATCCTCTGAGGCATATGCAGCTGGAGCCATGGGTCCCTTCATGTATATTCTTAATGACTGAGAAGCACCTAAAGAAATGTTCAACATCCTTAGTCATCAGGGAAATGCAAATTTAAACAACCCTGAGATTCCACTTCATACCAGTCAGAATGGCTAAGATCAAAAACTCAGGTGACAGCAGATGATGGAGAGGATTTGGAGAAAGAGGAAGACTCCTCTATTTATGGTAGGATTGCAAGCTGGTACAATCACTCTTGAAATAAGTTTAGCAGCTCCTAAGAAAATTGGATATATTACTACCTGATGACCCTGCTATACCTCTCCTGGGCATATACCCAGAAGATGCTCCAACATGGAGTAAAAACACATGCTCTACTATGTTCATAGCAGTCTTATTTATACCATCCAGAAGCTGGAAATTACCCAGAGGTCCTGCAACAGAGGAATGGATACAGAAAATGTAGTATATTTACACAATGGAGTACTACTCAACTATTAAAAAAATGAATTCATGAAATTCTTAGGCAAATGGATGGAGTCAGAAAATATCATCCTGAGTGTGGTAACCCAATCACAAAAGAACACACATGGAATGCATTCACTGATAATTGGGTATTAGCCCAAAATCTCAGAATACCCAAGATACAACTCACAGACCACATGAAGCTCAAGAAAAAAGGAAGACCAAGGTGTGGATACTTTGATCCTTATTGGAAAGTAGATCAAAATACCCATGGCTCACAGCCATCCAATAGACTGAGCATAGGCTTCCCAATGGAACAGCTAGAGAAAGGACCCAAAGAGCTGAAGAGGTTTGTAGCCCTGCAGGAGGAAAAATAATATGTGCCAACCAGTACCCCTAGAGCTCCCAGGGACTAAACCACCAAACAAAGAGTATACATGGAGGGACCCATGACTCCAGCTACATATGTAGAAGAAGATGACCATTTCAGACATCAAGGAAAGGAGAGGTCATTGGTCCTGTGAAGGTTGGATTCCCCAGAATGGCAGAATACAAGTCAGGAATTTGAGTGCAGAGGTGAGCAGGGGGAGGGGGAATGGGAGAGGGGATTTTCAGAGGGGTAATGTGGAACGGAGATACGATTTGAAATGTAAATAAAGCAAATATCTAATTAAAAAACATGAAAAATGGCAGCACAGGAGACATTACATGAAAAGAGAATCTTAACTGGAGATTTCCATCAGATACCTCCTTCAGAGATTGGGAAACCCAATAAAGAGGAGGAAGAATCATTGTAGGAGTCAGAGGTGATGGAAGAAACAGGAGACATGGCTCCTTGAATCAATAAAGCAGGTTTCACATTGACTCATAAAGACTGAAGCAGCCAGCACAGGGCCTACAAGAGTCATCACCTCTCAGTATAGGTAATAGCTCTTAGCTTGGGTGTAAATGTCTCTTTTATTTCCTCTGATGAATTGAGATGAAAGACATATAAAAGCTGTGTCAATACGTGGCTTGGACTGGGTCCAGAGCATTTCTTTCTCTGTTCTATCTCTAAACCTATGCCTGGAAACTTCTAGCATCCATACAATCTTATTTTCCAAGTTGATAGATTCAATTGGCTTCTTTCTACTTCTGTCTGAATTGCTCTGCTTGTTCTCTATTAACTTTGGCAATATGTTCTAATCTTATGGCTCCTTCTCATTCTTTGCATTGTTCTGTCTTAACCTGTGTCCCTGCAACCTGTCTCTGTAAAACTTCCATACATGCATGCCATACCAGACACCATCCTCTTATCTCCTTTCTCTCTTCTTAAGTATCCTCTCTTCCCTGTACAGGTCTCATGAGAGTTGGTTGCATCATATATCTGACTTGTTCTGACAAATCTTTTTCTGATTCATCACTTTATGTGTCCCTCAATTATATGTCACCTTCAAACTTTCCTCCTATTGGGATACCTTGTCCAGTCTCAGTAAGAAGGCATTTATATGGTCTTATTATATCTTGCTTTGTGGTGTTCTGTTGTCTCTTAGAAGCATGCTCTTTTCTGAATGGAAATAGAGGAGGTGTCTCTTTAAGTGAGAGTGAAATTGGAGGGGTGGGGCTGGGAGGAATGATGGGAAGGAAAACTGTGGTCAGGATGTGTTATATGAAAGAAAAATATATTTTTAATTTAAAAAGTTAAAAGTAGAAAAAGAATGGAAATTCTGGTATCAATATATTCTGCAGTTTCCGATATTTAAGAAAATGTATCTGCAGACAAAACCTCTGTACTTGAGATCTTAATAATATATTATATATATTATATAATATAGTACACATAAAATATAATACATTTATATACTATATTACATATATAATATAGAGATAAAAGAAGAGAGAGAACAATAAGTCTTTGTTATCAAACTAGTTTATCATTCATGTATGAAACTCCAGATCAAAAAGATAAGCATGAAATTTACCAATGTTGTGGCCCTTTTTCTGCTTAAATATGTAGGGTTTGATCTGGCTATTACTGAATATTTGTAAGGTGCTTTTCTGAATTAAAGTGTCGCATAGTGTGAGTTTCTGTACACTTGCCACCGGAAATCCAACAGTATTTACTTTAAATGCCAAATGAACTGCCTAGCCAACATTGTGTAACTCATTATCATTAGGAGCTTGGAATATGGTAGTGCATTTTTAATAAGCCCTCTGGGCACATAGACTTGGAGAACCACTCTCCTGCTCTCAGTGTTATATGTGTGTTGGGGGTCATTGATTTCCTTAGCTCGTGGAAGTAATGTTGTGTGACAGGAAGGATGATGGGGTGAGAAGCAAGAAGTCTTTCTTTGCACTCCAGAGCTGGTCATAGTTGAGTCATTTGTTCCTTCTCAGCATTGGCATCTCCATTTGTAAAGTGAGTATGGTATCCCACTGTACTTGTGTGGACTAATGGAGTCAATGAGACGGAACAGCTCTGCAAAACTCGATGCATTTTGGACAAATGTTTGTTTCCATTATACTCAAAACCACAAAGCTTTGTTCTACACCTTAACAGGCAATAAAAACTTTTGAATGTTTGGAATATTATGATTACAGAATAGAACAAACTGGCTTACTGAGATTCTGCATATAGTTTATTTCATGAGGTGACCTGGGAGCTATAAATTTGTTCAAAATATGTTTAAAATTTATATTCTGATAAGTACTACTTGTATCAATTCAGAGGGTCAGAATAATTTATGGCTGGCATGAAATGATTGATAATAAGGATATTAATTATATTCTCAAATCACAATACCTGCTTTTAGTCTCTAAAGAACTGAATAATTTTCTGAGCCAGTAATATTTATCAAAGTGACTCCAAAGACACAGAATTCAGATATACTCTGTAACTGATGAAATTTAAACACTCTGATTAAGTCACGTGATAAAGCATGCAAGACTACCTGGAAATACAATGTATCAAATGCACGATTCTGCTGACACTTTCTCTTGAAACATATGCAAAGTTGCCAAATTTAAGAAAGCTTGTATCTAAAAATGATGTCAAGGATACACTGTTAATGGGAATCTGCCAAGAGTCCTCTACCTGTCTTTTAATATTCTGATGCTTTTAGAGGTCACTGAATCTTTTGACTCAGGAGAGAAAGAAATGTTCACATTATATAGTGGTTTTACCACTATACCAGAATACCAGAAGAAAAACCTGAGAACTTTAAAAATATTACAACTTTTAGCACATAATCTACATTATAGTACAGTTACACTTAAAATAATTTCTGTTCTGAAGTACAAGTAAAGCTAATGTTATTTTAATAGGCCTCAAAATCATTCATACACTTCTCAAATTCAGATTTGCAAGACAGAAAAATTTACATCTTTCTTTCAAGGTATCCAATCTATGACTGATTTATTTAGATATGTGAGCAAATGAAATGTTTGTTAACATACATAAATTCCTACATTGCTTGATTCACATTTCTAGTTTGTATTGTGCTTCTGCTAAAACTTCTTTGGCATGTTCTACTTCCTATCTGTAAATACGATCCTTTCCAGTAAGAAATACATCCTTATAATTACTCAAAGACCTTAACTATTTTTGATGGGGCTAAGGCCTATGTGGCTAATAGATAAATTTTTGTATGGTTTTCTGGTATGACTTTTAAAAAGTTCACAAGTTAAATTATTTCTTTAGTAACATGATGTTTAAGGATTATTAACCAACTAAATTGTGAGATTTTATTAAAATTAATTCTTGAATAGCAACTAGGGTTCCAGATGGTTGGAATATTTAATAGGCAGTATGGGAACATGCAGTAGGTAAGGCTAGCTGCTTCCAAAGATACTAAGTAACTTCTAAAGCTTTTTGACATTCTGGCAATACTGCTCAAACCTTGTAAAAAGCTTCTACATGATAAGTCCCACTGGCAAATTGATAAAACTCATAAGCATATGTTCTCACCTTTAAACAGGAAAGACTAAACACATAAATGTCAGGCCCTAAATAAGTTAAATTTGTAACCAGATGTTATAATAGTAGATAAAAAATATGCTCTCAAGCAGCTAATAGTGAGGTCATTAAGGACAAGGTCACCTTCTGCTCTGTGTGTAAATTTACCTACATGAATGCCATGGAAGAGGTATTGTAGAGAAAGTAGTTACAAAATAATACAGGAAAGCTGATGAAGAAATGGAAAATGGATAGGTTATGAAATTTCTCTCATGACAACAGACTATGTCTTAAGGCCAAAAAGTACATATTTAATAGTTAGTAACCAAAGTCCCTGTGTCTTCCCCTAAAACCCTTTGCCATTAAGTTACTACTAGAAAATCAAATTTGTACTTGTAGTACATTTAGTTTGAAAAGTGAATGTTATCATCACACAACTACCCCAGCACTGGCAGAGAAAACATATAAGAAATATGACCAAGGGTAAGTAAGAGGTATTTTTTTTTGCCCTGTAAACTTACCAGTTATGAATATGTTACACTTTGTACTTACAAGAACATATTTTCAGTAATCATAATGAGAAATTGTTGATTGCATGGCCTTTTAAAAGAACTGTATATTCTCTTCTATTAGTTTCAGTGTATCTGGTTTTATGTGGAGGTCCTTGAGCCATTTGAAATTGAGCTTTATACAAGGAAATAAGAATGATTCAATTTGCATTTTTCTACATATCAGTAGAAAATATTGTTGAAAATGCTGCCTTATTTCTACTGGATGGTTTTAGCTCCTTTGTCAAAGATTAAGTGACCATAGGTGTGTGGGTTCATTTCTGAGAAGAGCCTCGAACACAGGAAAACAGGGGAAAATTTCTTGAACAGAGCACCAATGGCCTATGCTCTAAGATCAACAATAGACAAATGGGAGCTCATAAAATTGCAAAGCAACCAACAGATTGGGAAAAGATCTTTACCAATCCTACATCTGATAGAGGGATAATATCCAATGTATACAAAAAACTCAAGAAGTTGGACTCCAGAGAGTCAAATAGCCCTTTTAAAAATGGGGTACAGAGCTAAACAGGGAATTCTCAACTGAGGAAACTCGAATGGTTCTGAAGCACCTAAAGAAATGTTCAGCATCTTTAGTTATCAGGAAAATGCAAATCAAAACAACCCTGAGTTTCCCTATTTCCTAGCACATAAAGTCACTGCAGGACTAGGTGCATCCTCTCCCACAAGGTGGCCCAGGTTAGGTAGAGGATCCACAGGCAGGTAACAGATTCAGGGACAGCTTCAACACTAGTTGGACCCACATGAAGACCATGCTGCACTTGTTTCATATGTGGGGGCGCCTAGGTCAGTCCATACTCACTCTTTGGATGGTGGTCGAGTCTCCGGGAGCTTTTAAGGGTCCAGGTTTGTTGACTCTGTTGATCTTCCTATGGAGTCCTTGCCCTTTCCAGCTACCCGAATCCTTCCCCCAACTCTTTCACAAGACTCCCTGAGCTCCAACTAATTTTTATCTGTGGGTCTCTGCATCTATTTCTATGGACACCAGGGTGAAGCCTCTAGAGGACAGTTTTGCTAGGGTCCTATATCTGTTTCCATGGGCAACAAGGTGGAGTCTCTCAGAGGACAGTTATGCTAGGGTCCTGTCTGCATGCATAACAAAGTATTATTAATTGGTCCTTGCCCATGAGATGAGTTTCAGTTTGGGTTAGTCATTGGTTGGCCATTCCTTCCATCTCTGCTCTATCTTATCCTTGCCTTCTTGTAGGCTGAAAATATTTTGGGTTGTCCATATTTGATACGAGAGTTTGTGCCTAGTCTTAATGTGTCTTTTTATGCCATGTTCAGTGGATATCCCTGGAAGGCTTGCTCTTTTATTTTTTAAAAATTTATTTATTCACCTTATATCCCAAAGAAAATTAGTGTTCAAATAGTGCCTTATTTTTTTAAAACAATAATATGGATACTCAGCAACCCTTAAAGCATTCACAGACATGCTTACACAGTAAAAGATTACATGTAAATTTAATATTCATAGAAAATATATATGGGGGGTTACTATTACTTGACATAAACAAGATGACAAGAAGACATAAAATGAAAGATTGCACATATTACATGTCAAGAGACAGTGGAAATATTGCGCCAAAGAATGGTATATAAGAATAAATAGTTTAGGTGAAAGCTGTGTCTGGAAATTAATCTTCATGAAATGTCTGCTCTGAATAGCAATTGAACTATGAGTCTTATTAGATAACTAAGAAGGATATCTGATTTTATCAAAGCTTTCATAAATGGGCCCTGAATATGAGATCCTGAGGAAGCAACAAGAGGCATAAAAGTTTAAAAAAAAAAGGCATAAAATAGGCCTTTTCACATAGGTCCCCAAATGTTTCTTTTCTATTCAAAATATAACAAATATAAATAAATAATTAAAAGTTATTAAATAAGGTCAGTTTGTAGCTACATATATGAAGTCTTCAATGGCAATTTTAATATAATAATATTAAAAAGTCAGATTTATTTAATTACCTTAAAGGGTAGGTAGAAAGACAGTAACATATTTTTGAAAACATAATATTTAACAAATTTTCAATATTACCAATGTGAAAGACTCAAAATTATCTATACACAAATGTTTAATTTGTGCTCTGGTTATTCCAAACACATTTAGAGCTACCTTTAAACCTATATTGAAATTCTCATTATTATGTAAAGCCTTAATTAAAATAGTCCTACATTAATACATCTCTTAAAGTATTTCTAATTTCCATTTATCTTAATATTAGCTTGGAATGACCACGAAAGAACAAAAATATGAGCTTCAACTGTAACAATACACTCAGTCGTGATATATAGGAAAGGGCAGGGTCATATTTTCTGTCAAACAAGATAATCCTATCAAGGATGATTAAATAAGTAACTTTAAAGAAAGAACTACAAAGTGAATGAAGTTTTGTGAGGATAATATCAATATTTAACACAGAAAAATCAATGAAAAAGTAATATTTTGGATAAGGTTTAATAATATGTCTCCCACAGAAAAGACAGTATCATACACTGATATTCTTAGCATAAAAGCTATGTATATAGAGGATAAGCACTCCATAAATTCATAAGAAGCACAATATAACTGATCATAGATGACAGATAACATGTGTTATATTTAGAGACTTTAAATGTGTGTGTTTGAGCACATTTAGAACACATATTACAAGGGTTCAAAGGAAGTTTTTAAGAGAAATGTTTCTTTTTTCATATTAGTCCCTTCCATGGTGACAATGACCATAACTCCCTTGCAGCTATATGTTTTTATGTGACTTATTACTAAAGATGAGATGTCATAATGAATCCAGATTTTTTCATTTTTTGTTACAGGTTATTTGCTCTAGATTTGCTGTGTGTGTTCTTCTCTTTAAATTGTACCACAGGAGACAGCTATATCAGGCTCCTGTCAGCAAGTACTTGTTTGCATCCACAGTAGTGTCTGGGTTTGGTAACTCTATGTGGGATAGATCCTGAGAGGCTCAGCCAGTGCCTGACAAATACAGAAGTGGATGCTCACAGCCAACCATTGGACTGAGCACATGGTCCCCAATGGAGGAGCTAGAGAAAGGACCCAGGGAGCTAAAGGGGTTTGCAGCCCCATAGGAGGAACAACAGTATGAACCAACCAGGACCCCCAGAGCTCCCAGGGCCTAAACCACGAACCAAAGAGTACACATGGAGGGAACCATGGTTCCAGCCGCATATGTGGCAGAGGATGGCCATGTTGGACATCAATGAAAGGAGACGCCCTTGGTCCTGTGAAGGCTCAATGCCCCAAAGTAGGGGAATGTCAGGACAGGGAAGTGAGAGTGGGTGGGTTGGTGAGCAGGGGGAGGCAGGATGTTTCCGGAGGGGAAATGAGGAAAGGGGATAACATTCAAAACATAAGTAAAGAAAATATTAAATAAAAAAATAGGGCTGCTATGAACATAGTGGAGCATGTGTCCTTATTACATGTTGGATCATCTTCTTCTTGGTATATGCACATGAGTGGTATAGTTGGGTCCTCAGGTAGTACTATGTCTAATTTTCTGATGAACTGCCAAATTGATTTCCAGACTGGTTTTACCAGCTGGCAATCCCACCAGCAATGGAGGAGCGTTCCTCTTTCTCCACATCCTCTCCAGAATCTACTTTGTTTCCTCTGTAAAAGGGAACAAAATACTCACAGGAGCAATTATAAAGACAAAGTCTGGAGCAGAGACTGAAGGAAAAGCCAACCAGAGACTGTACTACCTGGGGATTCATCCTATAAAGTCACCAAACCCCAACACTATTATGGACGACAAGAAGTGCATACCAAAAGAAGCCTGTTACGGTTGTCTCTGTAGGGGCCCTGCCAGAGCCTTACAGATACAGAGGCAGATGCTAGCAGCCAACCATTGGACTCAGCGTGAACTCCCCAATGGAGGAGCTGGAGGGTGGACTGGGGAGCTGAAGGGTTTGCAGCCCCATGGGAAGAACAATGATGTCGGCCACCCAGATGCCCAAGGACTCCCAGGGACTAAACTATCAACCAAGGGGTACACTTGGTTCCAGCCAAAAGTGTGACAGAGGAATGCCTTGTGGGACATTAGTGGGAGGAGAGGTCCTTGGTCCTGTGTAGGTTCAATAAATGCCCCGGCGTAGGGAAATAGAGGGTGGCGTAGGTGGGAGTGGGGCGGTTGGAAGGGCATATACTTGGAGGCAGGAGGGGGGGAGAGGAGGGGTTGGGGGTTTTCCGGGAGGGGGGAAACCTGGAAAGAATTTAGCATTTGAAATATAAATGAAGAATATATTCAATAAAAATTACTTAAAATATATATATAAACTCAAATTAGGACACTCAGAAAATAAATAAATAAAAAATAAATAGTACCTCAGATAGAGAACAGTCAACTTTAAACAGCAGATTAAAAAGCATAGAGCAATTAAAAGACGTGAGTGAGTCTGGTTACATAAACAGCTCCTCATTTCAGAGCTGCCCCACTGGCATAATGACAAGAAGATGCCTGTTGGAGAAAGAAATGCACTTCTATTGTATTGAAGCCACAATGCTTTATTAAAGGAAATAATAACTGATGCTAAAAATATTTGTCAAAGAATTAAAATCCCCCTAGAAGATATAGACCTTTAATAGTAATGCAGACAGTTTTATGGGGATTTCAGTCATTTAGACAGTATAGAACACTCCACACTCACTAACATGTGAATTGTGCTGCAGCAACTCGATGTAAGGATGGTCTAAGTCTTTTTATACATACTACATTTTCCTCTCTATTTAGCTTTCGCACAGTTGAAGCTTTCATTCAAATGTCAAACGGGAAAACTATAGTCTTAAACAAAGGCTAACGGTTTGCATATCATGAAAATTATATGTATAGACAATGAAGGTGCAATTCTAAAAAGATTTTAGGCCAAAAATGCTTCAGTGTCTTTTTATTTTAAGTAGATTAAGGTTAAGATATTTCTTTTAAAGGAAACGATGAACTGTAACTTATGCTTACATGAAGCATTTGCTGGATTGAGCACACCTGGGATGAAAGATGTCAACTTTTAGGTGCCAGTTACACACTTGGCACTATGTACTAAGAGGATACCTTGCTTGATGTGTCTGCAGAAAGCAAATGGCTCCAAACTATTCACTGAATTTAATTTATGCTATTTATTTTTTTGTCCACTGGAGATTTGTGCAAGGAAACTACCATTAACTGAATATTTTTCAAATGAGGAAATGCTAAGAGAGTTGTTAAATGTCTGACTAGAGATCAGGATTGCAAAGCAGCTAACTCATGCTCAGAATGCAAACAAGGCTCCTTCCAAACAGTGGGCAGCCAAAAAGAGAGAAACACAAATGAATTTGGTGAAAAACAATTTTTAAAGTATAATTTTTATCTTAGGGATTTTTAAATTCTCCAACTTCAATAGGGTAAAGAAGATATTTCCATTTGATATGTGAAATGTGTCTTGGGTAAGCTTCTGGGCTAATATCCACTTATAAGTGAGTGCATGCCATGTGTGTTCTTTTGTGATTGGGTTACCTCACTCAGGATGATATTTTCCAGTTCCACCCATTTACCTAAGAATTTCATGAATTCATTGTTTTTAATAGCTGAATTGTACTCCATTGTGCATATATACCACATTTTCTGTATCCATTACTCCGTTGAGGGATACCTGGGTTCTTTCAAGCTTCTGGCTATTATAAATAGGGCTGCTATGAATATAGTGGAGCATGTGTCCTTATTACATGCTGGGGAATCCTCTGGGTATATGCCTAGGAGTGGTATAGCAGGGTTCTCTGGTAGTATTATGCCCAGTTTTCTGAGGAACCACCAGACTGATTTCCAGAGTGGTTGTACCAGCTTGCTTTCCAACCAGTGGTGGAGGAGTGTTCCTTTTTCTCCAGAACCTCTCCAGTACCTGCGGTCTCCTGAGTTTTTTATTTTAGCCATTCTGACTGGTATGAGATGGAATCTCAGGGTCGTTTTGATTTGCATTTCCCTGATGACTAAGGATGTTGAACATTTCTTTAGGTGCTTCTCAGTCATTTGATATTCTTCAGGTGAAAATTCTTTGTTTAGCTCTGTACCCCATTTTTAATAGGGTTATTTGTTTTTCTGGAGTCTAATTTCTTGAGTTCTTTGTATATATTGGATATTAGCCCTCTGTTGGATATAGGGTTGGTAAAGATCTTTTCCCAATTTGTTGGTTGCCATTTTGTCCTATTGACAGTGTCCTTTGTCTTACAGATAAAATCCACATATCAAATGATGCCCAAGAAGGAGGAGGAACAGAGTATGGATCCTGGGACCCTTTGTAGAAAGGAGAAAAAAATACCCACAGAAAGAGATACAGAAATAAAAGGTGGAACAGAGTCTGAGGGAAAGACCATCCAGAGAACCCCCCCACCCAGGGATCCATCCTATATAGAGTTACAAAACTCATACACTATTGTGGATGCCCACAAGTGCTGGCTGACTGGAGTCGAATATAAATATTACATGAGATGCTTTCCTAGTGCATGACAAATACAGAGGGGGACACTCTCAGCCAGCCATTGAACTGAGTACAGGCTCTCCAATGGGGGAGCTAGAGAAAGGACCCAAGGAGCTGAAGAGGTTTTCAGTGCCACAGGAGGAGCAACAATATGAGTCACTCAGTATTCTCAGAGCTCCCAGGGACAAAACCATCAACCAAAGAGTACACATGGAGTGACCCATGGCTACAGACACATAGGCATCAGAGGATGGTTTTGTTAGACACCAAAGGGAGCAGAGGCCCTTTGTCCTGGAAAGACTTGATGCCAGAGTGTAGAGGAATACCAGGACAGGGAAGCGGGGGAGGGTTGATTGGGGAAGGGGAGATGGCTTATGGGATTTTCAGGGGAGGGGGGAACCAGAAAAGGAGATGACATTTGAAATGTAAATAAATAATGTATCTAGTAAAAAAAATAAAATAAATAAATGCAAATAAAGCAAATATCTAGAAAAAAAAAGTATTTCCATAAACTCAGCACTTTTAGAGATACTAAGACTTAGATTTCTTGTTTAGGAGAAGATTTGCCAAAGTTTGGATGTAATTCACATTTCTTCTGTTATGCAATTCAAGGAAGCTCCTCATGGATTGCATTCCTACATGTAATATTAAAAGTTGGTATAATTCACTTATTTATTAGCACTGATCAAGTCTGACTGCTGGAGCGGGAGAGATTGCTCAGTAGCAAAGAGCACTTGCTGCTCTTTCAGAACCAGGCTTTGGTTCTCACCGTTCACAAGATTGCTAACAACCTCTGTAACTACAGATTCAGAGGATCCCAAGACATCTTCCAAACTTCTCGGGCACTGCATGAATGTGATATACAGACATGCATACCGACAAAACATGCATACCCACACAGAAAAATATCTCTTAGAACAGAGTGATCACTTAGAAATAGAAAATCTGTATAGGCCATAATGAGTTATGAGAATGACTAAAAAAATGACATCTCATATAAGGGTTGATCAAGATCAGATGGCCTCACCTGAGAATTTACCAAACATTTAAAGAAGAATCAATATCAGAATTACAAAAAACAAATTAAGAAACATAAAAAATTAATATTCTTGAGAGCTCATTTCATGAGGATAGCATTATTCTAATGTGAAATCCAGATAGCAAGTATGCAAAGCAAGAAAATTGCATGTGCTAGCTCACATGGAAATTCCAGTAGACTATTAACAATCAAAATTCAAGCATGTAAAGATTATCAAGTGGAAAGATGTGATGGTTTGAATAGGTATGGTTTCCATAGACTCATGTGCTTGAAAGCTTGACCCAAGGGTAGTGGCACATTTAAGAGATGTGGCCTTGTTGGAATAGATGTAG
This sequence comes from Tokudaia tokunoshimensis, assembly GCA_036184795.1. Lineage (NCBI taxonomy): Eukaryota > Metazoa > Chordata > Mammalia > Rodentia > Muridae > Tokudaia > Tokudaia tokunoshimensis. The sequence continues at coordinate 41,116,390 of BTHU01000004.1, read as the reverse complement.
ACTTGTTAGAGGAAGTGTGATTCATTGTAGACAGGCTTTGAGGTGTTCAAGTGCTCGAGCTCTACGCAGAGTGGAAGAGAGTCCCTTCCTGGCACTCTTCGGATCAAGATACAGAACTCTGGTCTCTCCCAGCACCATGTCTGCCTGCTCACTGCCATGCTCCTCACCATGATGATAATACATTAAACCTTTGTAACTGTAAGCCAGTACCAATTAAATGTTTTCCTTTATAACAGTTGCCTTTGTCATGGTGTCTCTTCACAGCAATGGAAACCCTAACTAATACAGATGATTTAAACTGCAGAAATCTCTGAATATGGTAGATGATCTTAACAGCATAAAAGACAAAAAAAGAAAAATCTCATGAGATAGAGAAAATATGTTTTACATAATTTCACAATGTTTTACATTATTTCATCACAAAATAAAGCGTAAGTTGGCTATGAAAATAAATATATTTTAATATGACAGAAGTTATAAAGATCACATATGGCATATCCATAGAAACTAACAATCTGGGTCTGGAATAAAAATAATGAAGGAATGCACAGCTTTGCCACTACTCTTCTCAACATGGTGGCACATGTTATGATTTAGATAGAAGGTATCCGAAAAGCCTGTGTGTTCCTAACTAGTAGTTTTCTTGAAAAGGTGGTTGAATCATTGGGGCTTACAACTCATCAGTGGGGGTTTTCAGGGATGAATCCACAGATCAGTGGAACTATGGGAGGTACAGTTGGAAGAACTGTCAGTGGAGTATGACTTTAAAAGGAATATTTTCTTCACAGTCTTTTCCTTTTTCTTTAGTATTTTTCTTGCTGGCACCTTGGGAGCTTCATTTGCCATATGTTCCTGAAGTCGTGATATTCTAATTTATCACAGATGGCCATCTGACAGTGGAGTGCGACCTCCATACCTATAAGTTTAATGATCTCTCCATGGGTGTTTTGATACTACTGTGGAGAAACTCTCTAATTTATTACAGGAAATCCTGGATAGATATGAGAAATGAAAAGGAATCCAAATGACAAAAGAATGAATAAATGTGTTCAGTCAATGAGATCTTACATTAAACTTAAGGGAAGTCTATCCAAACCCTGTTGGAATTAATAAATTCAGCAAAAGTATAGGGCATCAAACCAGGATGAAAATGTAGATAGCCTTCTTATATTTGAGCAAGTAGCTATATATAAAAATAAACATGAGAAATTTTTCATTTAAAATAGCTAAAATGTAAAATTCTTAGAAACAAAGTAAATCGTAAACAAAGTAAATCATGTGGATAAAAGATCTATTTACAGAAATCTATAAATTCTGATGAAGGAAACAGAGGATGGCACTAAGAATGGAAGTGTATCCATTATCCATTGATTAGAAATTGTAGTATAGTAAAAGCCCTTCGTGTTCTGGCCAGTAACTAACTCACTAATTAGTGGCAGTGGAAAATTTTTGGGGGTCAGAGACTGATTCTTATTTTGAAGACAGCCATTGGTGGATTTCCCATGCTCTAGTGCATGGCTCTACACTCAAGGACATATGAGCAGCAGTAACTGGATTTAAGTAATTATCAGAAAATAAACTACAGCTGAGCCAGCACCATTTGTTGAAAAGGCTATCTTTTTTCCACTGGATGGTTTTAGCTCCTTTGTCAAAGATCAAGTGACCATAGGAGTGTGGATTCATTTCTGGGTCTTCAATTCTGTTCCATTGATCTACATGTCTGTTACTGTACCAATACCATGCGGTTTTTAACACTATTGCACTGTAGTACAGCTTGAGGTCCTGGATACTGATTCCCCCAGAGGTTCTTTTACTCTTGAGACTAGTTTTAGCTATTCTGGGTTTTCTGTTATTCCAGATGAATTTTTGAATTGCTCTTTCTAACTCTATGAAAAATTGAGTTGGGATTTTGATGGGGATTGCATTGAATCTGTGTATTACTTTTGGTAAGATGCTCATTTTTACTATATTAATTCTGCCAATCCATGAGCATGGCAGATTTTTCCATCTTCTGAGGTCTTCTTCAATTTCTTTCTTCAGAGACTTGAAGTTCTTGTCATACAGATCTTTCACTTGTTTGGTTAGAGTCACGCCAAGATACTTAATATGGTTTGTGGCTATCGTGAAGGGTATTATTTCTCTTACTATTTCTTTCTCAGCCTGCTTATCCTTTGAGTATAGGAAGGCTTCTGACTTGCTTGAGTTGATTTTATATCCGGCCACTTTGCTGTAGTCGTTTATCAGCTGTAGGAGTTTTCTGGTGGAGTTCTTTGGGTCGCTTATGTATACTATCATATCGTCTGCAAATAGTGATAGTTTGATTTCTTCCTTTCCAATTTGTATCCCTTTGACCTCTTTTTGTTGTCTAATTGCTCTAGCTGGAACTTCAAGTACTATATTGAAAAGATATGGAGAGAGAGGGCAGCCTTGACTAGTCCCTGATTTTAGTGGGATTGCTTCAAGTTTCTCTCCATTTAGATTGATGCTGGCTACCGGTTTGCTGTAAATTGTTCTTACTATGTTTAGATATGGGCCTTGAATTCCTGATCTTTCCAAGACCTTTAGCATGAAAGGATGCTGAATTTTGTCAAATGCTTTCTCAGCATCTAATGAGATGACCATGTTGTTTTTTTTCGTTGAGATTGTTTACGTAGTGGATTACATTGATGGATTTCCTTATATTGAACCATCCCTGCATCCCTGGGATGAAGCCTACTTGATCGTGGTGAATGATCATTTTGATGGAGGTCAACATGCAGAAGAATGCAAATTGACCCATTCTTATCTCCTTGCACTAAGCTCAATTCTGAGTGGATCAAAGATCTCCACATAATACCAGACACACTGAAACTAATAGAAGGGAAACTAGGTAAGAACCTTGAACATATGGGCACAGGGGAGAATTTCCTGAACAGAACTCCAATAGCTTATGCTCTAAGATCAAGAATAGACAAATGGGACCTCATTAAATTACAAAGTTTTTGCAAGGCAAAAGACACTGTCAAAAAGACAAAGCGGCAACCAACTAATTGGGAAATGATCTTTACCAACCCTATATCCGACAGAGGGCTAATATCCAATATATACAAAGAACTCAAGAAGTTAAACTCTAGAGAGGCAAGTAACCCTATTAAAAAATGGGGTACAGAGCTAAACAAAGAGTTCTCACCTGAAGAATATCTAATGGCTGAGAAGCACCTAAAGAGATGTTCATCATCCTTAGTCATTAGGGAAATGCAAATCAAAACAACCCTGAGATTCCATCTCACACCAGTCAGGATGGCTAAGATCAAAAACACAGGAGACAGCAGTTGTTGGCGAGGATGTGGAGAAAGAGGAACACTCCTCCACTGCTGGTGGAATTGCAGGCTGGTACAACCACTCTGGAAAGCAGTCTGGCGGTTCCTCAGAAAACTGGGCATGACACTCCCGGAGGATCCAGCTATACCACTCCTGGGCATATACCCAGAGGCTTTACCTGCATGCAATAAGGACACATGCTCCACTATGCTCACAGCAGCCTTATTTATAATAGCCAGAAGCTGGAAAGAACCCAGATGTCCCTCAACGGAGGAATGGATTCAGAAGATGTGGTATATCTACACAATGGAATGCTACTCTGCAATTAAAAACAATGAATTCACGAAATTCCTAGGCAAATGGTCAGAACTTGAAAATATCATCCTTAGTGAGGTAACCCAATCACAAAAGAACACACATGGTATGCAGTCACTGATAAGGGGATAGTAACCCAGAATCTCGGAATACCCTAGACACAATCCGCATATCAATAGATTTCTAAGAAGATGGAAGGAGAGACCCCTGGTCCTGGAAAGACTGGATGTTGGGGAACCCCAGGACAGAGTAACGAGAGGGGGTTGAATGGAGAAAAGAGGAGGGAAGGGGGCTTATGTGACTTTCGGGGAGGGAGGAAACGGGAAAGGGGTAGTGATTTGGAATGTAAATTAAAAAAATAAAATAAAATAAATAATAAAAAAAAAGACTCAGAAAAAAAAAAGAAAAGAAAATAAACTACATAAAGTTGGAAGGAGATCTAATGAGGAGATATGAGGAAAGTAAGAGAGAAGTGAGGACAATATATGACCATATGTCACTGTATACATCTTTGAAATATTAAAAAACAAAGTTTGAAGTTCTAGCTAGAGCAATTAGACAACAAAATGAGGTCAAAGGGATACAAATTGGAAAGGAAGAAGTCGAACTATCACTATTTGCAGACGATATGATAGTATAATTAAGCGACCCAAAGAACTCCCCAGAGAATTCCTACAGCTGATAAACAACTTCAGCAAAGTGGCCAGATATAAAATCAACTCAAGAAAGTCAGTAGCCTTCCTATACTCAAAGGATAAGCAGGCTGAGAAAGAAGTAAGAGAAATGAAACCCTTCATGATAGCCACAAACCATATACAGTATCTTGGTGTGACTCTAACCAAAGAAGTGAAAGATCTGTATGACAAGAACTTCAAGTCTCTGAAGAAAGAAATTGAAGAAGACCTCAGAAGATGGAAAAATTTGCCATGCTCATGGATTGGCAGAATTAATATAGTAAAAATGACCATCTTACCAAAAGCAATATATAGATTCAATGCAATCCCCATGAAAATCCCAACTCAATTCTTCATAGAGTTAGAAAGAGCAATTCAAAAATTCATCTGGAATAACAGAAAACCCAGGATAGCTAAAACTATTCTCAAGAGTAAAAGAAACTTTGGGGGAATCAGTATCCCGGACCTCAAGCTGTACTACAGAGCAATAGTGTTAAAAACCGCATGGTATTGGTACAGTGACAGGCATGTAGATCAATGGAACAGAATTGAAGTCCCAGAAATGAATCCACACTCCTATGGTCACTTGATCTTTGACAAAGGAGCTAAAACCATCCAGTGGAAAAAAGATAGCCTTTTTAACAAATGGTGCTGGCTCAACTGGAGGTCAACATGCAGAAGAATGCAAATTGAGCCATTCTTATGTCCTTGCACTAAGCTCAATTCCAAGTGGATCAAGGACCTCCACATAAAACTAGACACACTGAAACTAATAGAAAGGAAACTAGGGAAGAACCTTGGACATATGGGCACAGGGGAGAATTTCCTGAATAGAACTCCAATAGCTTATGCTCTAAGATCAAGAATTGACAAATGGGACCTCATTAAATTACAAAGTTTTTGCAAGGCAAAAGACACTGTCAAAAAGACAAAGCGGCAACCAACTAACTGGGAAAGGATCTTTACCAACCCTACATCCGACAGAGGGCTAATATCCAATATATACAAAGAACTCAAGAAGTTAAACTCCAGAGAGGCAAGTAACCCTATTAAAAAATGGGGTACAGAGCTAAACAAAGAGTTCTCACCTGAAGAATATCTAATGACTGAGAAGCACCTAAAGAGATGTTCATCATCCTTAGTCATTAGGGAAATGCAAATCAAAACAACCCTGAGATTCCATCTCATACCAGTCAGAATGGCTAAGATCAAAAACACAAGAGACAGCAGCTGTTGGAGAGGATGTGGAGAAAGAGTAGCACTCCTCCACTGCAGATGGAATTGCAAGCTGGTACAACCACTCTGGAAAGCAGTCTGGCGGTTCCCCAGAAAACTGGGCATGACACTCCTGGAGGATCCTGTTATTCCACTCCTGGGCATATACCCAGAGGCCTTACCTGCATGCAATAAGGACACATGCTCCACTATGTTCATAGCAGCCTTATTTATAGTAGCCAGAAGCCGGAAAGAACCCAGATGTCCCTCAATGGAGGAGTGGATTCAGAAGATGTGGTATATTTACACAATGGAATACTACTCTGCAATTAAAAACAATGAATTCACGAAATTCCTAGGCCAATGGTCAGAACTTGAAAATATCATCCTTAGTGAGGTAACCCAATCACAAAAGAACACACATGGTATGCAGTCACTGATAAGGGGATATTGACCCAGAATCTCGGAATACCCTAGACACAATTCGCTTATCAATAGATTTCTAAGAAGATGGAAGGAGAGACCCCTGGTCCTGGAAAGACTGGATGTAGGGGAACACCAGGACAGAGAAGTGAGAGGGGGTTGATGGGGAAAAGAGGGAGGGAAGGGTGCTTATGGCACTTTTGGGGAGGGAGGAAATGGGAAAGGGGAAATGATTTTGAATGTAAATAAAAAAAACTTAGAAAATAAAATTTTAAAAAAAACTGAAAATATATAAATTAAAAGCAATTAGTACCAAAATGTATAAATAATTTCAATAAAATCCCTATCAAAATGTCAATGAAAATTTTAACATAAAAATAATCTTCAAGTTGATATGAAACTAGCAGATATTGAGTAGTCAAAACTACTTTATATAAAAAGAATAAAGCCAGAGGCAACATATTATATGAGTTCTAAATTACCACAAAACTAACAAATCAGTATTGGATAGGTCTTGCATAGCAATATGTACATGAGTCAGAATAGGAAGCTTGGACATAAACCTATATATATACAATCAGTTATAATGCTTTGTGTGGAAAAGATAGCCTATCCAACAAATAAAGATAGAATAACTGGATTTCAATGTGTATAACAAGAAAACTAAATCTCCATCTCTTACCATGTACAAAAATGAATTCAAAATTCACCCATGCCTTTATGGAAAGCCTGAAATGCCTTTATGTTCAGAAACTGGTAGATTAAGTCAGAGTGGTATCAATACAAAATAAAACTATGCACAGGCATAGTTTCAGAAAAGGCAACCCATTTTGGGTCAGAAAATAATAAAGAAAAGAACAAGCAGAAGAGCACCAAAATAAAAGGTTTGGCCCAACAAAAGGAACGACTGAGTGAAAAAACAGCTTACAGAATGGAATAAAATCTTCCTTAGTTATATGTTGGGCAGGGGCTTGACAGAAAGACTATACCAAGCTTTATTTTTTCTTTTCTTTTTTTAATGAGTATTTTTTGTTTACATTTCAAATGTTATCCCCTTTCCAGTTTCCCCTCTACAAACCCCCTTATCCCATCCCCCTTTGCCCTGCTTATAAGAAGGTGCTCACCCACCCACTCTCACCTCACCGCCCTGCCATTCCCCTACACTGGGGCATCAAGACTTCATGGGACCAAGGGCCACTCCTCCCACTGATGCCATATAAGGCCATCCTCTACTACATAAACAACTGGAGGCATGGGTCCCTCCATGTGTACTCTTTCATTGGTAGTTTAGTCCCAGGGAGCTCTAGGGGGTCTCATTGGTTGATATCATTGTTCTTCCTATGGGATTGCAAACCCCTTCAGCTCCTTCAGTCATTTCTCTAACTTCTCCATTGGGGGTCCCATGCTCAGTCCAATGGTTGGCTGCCAGCATCCACATCCATCCTGAGTATTTCAGGCTATGGCAGAGCCTCTCAGAAGATAGCTCTATCAGGCTCCTGTCAGCAAGCACTTCTTGGCATCAACAATAAAAATCACATTATCCAATCAGCCAATGGGCAGATGACATTAACAGACATTGAACCAAAGAATAAGTACAATAGACCCATTTATGCATGAAATAAAGAAAAGGAAGAGGAAAAAGAAAAAGAAAAGGAAAAAGAAGAAAAAGAAAAAGTTTCGTATCTTAAAGGTAGGGTGGTGAATGCCAAAGTTACACTGAGATTACATCTCCATTCATGACTATCCTCAAGAAAGAAAGCAGCAAGAAACACTCATGAAAAGATATGGAGAGAGAGGGCAGCCTTGTCTAGTCCCTGATTTCAGTGGGATTGCTTCAAGTTTCTCTCCATTCAGATTGATGTTGGCTACCAGTTTGCTGTAAATTGCTTTTACTATGTTTAGATAAGGGCCTCGAATTTCTGATCTTTCCAAAACCTTTATCATGAAAGGATGCTGAATTTTTTCAAATGCTTTCTCAGCATCTAATGAGATGACCATGTGGTTTTTTTTTTTTGAGATTGTTTATATAGTGGATTACATTGATGGATTTCCTTGTATTGAACCGTCCCTGCATCCCTGGGATGAAGCCTACTTGATTGTCGTGAAAGAGCAATTAGACAACAAAAGGAGGTTAAAGGGATACAAATTGGAAAGGAAGAAGTCAAACTATCACTATTTGCAGATGATATGATAGTATACTTAAGCGACCCAAAGAACTCCACCAGAGAACTCCTACAGCTGATAAACAACTTCAGCAAAGTGGCCGGATATAAAATCAACTCAAGCAAGTCAGTAGCCTTCTTATACTCAAAGGATAAGCAGGCTGAGAACGAAGTAAGAAAAATGATACCCTTCACGATAGCCACAAACCATATACAGTATCTTGGTGTGACTCTAACCAAAGAAATGAAAGATCTGTATGACAAGAACTTCAAGTCTCTGAAGAAAGAAATTGAAGAAGACCTCAGAAGATGGAAAAATTTGCCATGCTCATGGATTGGCAGGATTAATATAGTAAAAATGACCATCTTACCAAAAGCAATCTACAGATTCGATGCAACCCCCATCAAAATCCCAACTCAATTCTTCATAGAGTTAGAAAGAGCAATTCAAAAATTCATCTGGAATAACAGAAAACCCAGGATAGCTAAAACTATTCTCAAGAGTAAAAGAACCTCTGGGGGAATCAGTATCCCAGACCTCAAGCTGTACTACAGAGCAATAGTGTTAAAAACCACATGGTATTGTTACAGTGACAGGCATGTAGATCAATGGAACAGAATTGAAGACCCAGAAATGAATCCATACTCCTATGGTCACTTGATTTTTGACAAAGGATCTAAAGCCATCCAGTGGAAAAAAGATAGCCTTTTCAACAAATGTTGCTGGCTCAACTGGAGGTCAACATGCAGAAGAATGCAAATTGGCCCATTCTTATCTCCTTGCACTAAGCTCAATTCCAAGTGGATCAAGGACCTCCACATAAAACTAGACAAACTGAAACTAATAGAAAGGAAACTAGGGAAGAACCTTGAACATATGGGCACAGGGGAGAATTTCCTGAATAGAACTCCAATAGCTTATGCTCTAAGATCAAGAACAGACAAATGGGACCTCATTAAATTGCAAAGTTTTTGCAAGGCAAAAGACACTGTCAAAAAGACAAAGCGGCAACCAACTAACTGGGAAATAATCTTTACCAACCCTACATCCGACAGAGGGCTAATATCCAATATATACAAAGAACTCAAGAAGTTAAACTCCAGAGAAGCAAGTTACCCTATTAAAAATGGGGTACAGAGCAAAACAAAGAGTTCTCACCTGAAGAATATCTAATGACTGAGAAGCACCTAAAGAGATGTTCATCATCCTTAGTCATTAGGGAAATGCAAATCAAAACAACCCTGAGATTCCATCTCACACCAGTCAGAATGGCTAAGATCAAAAACATAGGAGACAGCAGTTGTTGGCGCGGATGTGGAGAAAGAGGAACACTCCTCCACTGCTGGTGGGATTGCTAGCTGGTATAACCACTCTGGAAAGCAGTCTGGCGGTACCTCAGAAAACTGGGCATGACACTCCCGAAGGATCCTGTTATACCACTCCTGGGCATATACCCAGAGGCTTTACCTGCATGCAATAAGGACGCATGCTCCACTATGTTCATAGCAGCCTTATTTATAATAGCCAGAAGCTGGAAAGAACCCAGATATCCCTCAATGGAGGAATGGATTCAGAAGATGTGGTATATTTACACAATGGAATAATACTCTGCAATTAAAAACAATGAATTCACGAAATTCCTAGGCAAATGGTCAGAACTTGAAAATATCATCCTTATTGAGGTAACCCAATCACAAAAGAACACACATGGTATGCAGTCACTGATAAGGGAATATTGACCCAGAATCTCTGAATACCCTAGACACAATTCGCTTATCAATAGATTTCTAAGAAGATGGAAGGAGAGACCCCTGGTCCTGGAAAGACTGGATGTAGGGGAATGCCAGGACAGAGAAGCGAGAGGGGTTTGAATGGGGAAAAGAGGGAGGGAAGGGGGCTTATGGCACTTTCGGGGAGGGAGGAAACAGGAAAGGGGAAATGATTTTGAATGGAAATAAAAAAAACTTAGAAAATAAAATTTAAAAAAAAAAGAAATACTGATGAGTATGTGGAAAGAAAAAGGGAACTGGTGGTGCTGTACGTTGCTTCTAAGGAAATCTGTGTGGAGGGTCCTTGAAATAACTGAAAATAGAACTACCATGTGAACCTTACTTCCATTCTTGGGAATATACTCAAATTATATGTCAGCATATATACTTGCATACTTATGCATAGCACTAATCTCAGTTGTAAGGTTACAAAATCATGTAGCTTAAAATTAGAATTGTAATTCATAGGAAGATGGGTAGAATGGAGGTCACCATATTAAATGAAATAAAAACGAGACACAGAAAAACACGTATCACATATTTTCTCTTACTTGTGGATCCTAGCTTTTAAATGTGTGTGTAAATATGTATGTTACAGTATCATGTAGAAAGACAAAGTAGAAACTGAAAGGGAGACATTGGGAATGAGGGAGAGGAGTAAACAAGAGTGAGAAGGAGGGAAGGAGAAGATGAATACAGTTCAAGTAAATATTAGCATTGATTGAAATGATTGTAACATGCATTATTTTTGTACAATGTATATACACTAATAAAATTAATAAATAAATGAAAGACAAAGTGTATGAACACACGTTTCTATAAACACACCATATAGTCAAGAAGTATATGAAAAAATGTTTGATCACTGATCAAAAGAAAAATGAAAACCATAATGAAATATTATTTCATATTTTTCAAATAGTCACTATCAAAATGATGAAAGATGTGTAGTATTAGAGAGGGTTTAGAGAAATGGATTCTATGTACACTTTTGTGGTGAATATAAATTACTATAGCCACTTGTGAATATATATATATATATGTATGTATTCACAAATTTAGAAATAGACCTATCATGTGATTTGGAAATCTAATTCATGGGCATAAATTTAAAGAAAATGAAATTAGTATATTGACTGTATCTCCCATCTTCACTTCAGGCTTGTTCATAATAACTAAGACATAAAATTGATAGAAGAAATTTTTAATGATTCTATGAACAAAGAAAATTAACTACACACATATACTCTCACACACAAAGACAATACATAGTGCAATAACATTCAGTCTTGAAAATTAAACAAGATTCTGAAATTTGTAATAGTATGAGCTGATCTCAAGGACATTATCCTATATAAAATAGTCAAGTATGAAAAGCCAGTTATGCTCAATTTCAATTATATATGGAACATTTTTAAAGTTTTAATCACTCTAGTGTGATGGTACATCTTTAATCCCAGCACTTGGGGAGGCAAGGGCAGGCAGATCTGCAATAAACCCAGGCCAGCTATAGCTATACTTTGAAATTCTGAATCAAAATAAAACAACAAAGATTATTCTTGGACTGAAAGCAATTCATAAACACATTAATTTAAAAATTGTACTTCCTTCAATTTTTAATCAAATCTGTATAATTTTTACAAATATGAACTTTTTGTCAAAATATTCAAACATAGATTTAATAATTATTCAAAATAGCCATTAAGTCACTATATTATAAATCCCATTATCAATATATATTTTTTCCCATGTGGGGTGTGTGTGTGTGTGTGTGTGTGTGTGTGTGTGTGTGTGTGTGTAGTGTTCATGTGTATATGTCTATTAGGGTGTGTTTGTGTGTGTGGTGTTCATGTGTATATATATCTGATACTGTCTGTGTATGTGATCCGCATGTGTATAAGTCTGTGTGTGTGTGTGTGTGTGTGTGCCTGGCCTACATGTGTATTATTTGTGTGGGAGAGGTACGCACACATGTGTACCAGAGAATAGTATCAGTTGTCTGCCTCTCTCACTCTCCATTTTGTACTTTTGAGATGCAAATCTCCTTCCGAAACCGTACTACAGCTTTTGTTTCCATCATAAACAGTCTCATGAAGCCCAGACAGTCCTTAATCTCATTATGTAAACAAGGATGTCCTGGGACTCCTGAACCTCCTGACTATTTGTATCTGGAATCATAGGTGTGCACCACTTTTCACCCAATTTTTTCAGTTTTCCTAGATCCATACCACACTTCCTTTTCATTGATGTCTTTAAAATTAATCTTTTTTCAAGAATGTAAGTGCACCAAATGTATGCATATTTGTCAACAATTACTTACCAAATGAGTTTATTATTAACAGGCAATGGAGTGAGGCACTCAAAGAGATATTAGCAAAGGGATAAAATTTATTGTGCACTAAGTGCTTATATTTATATTTGGGAAGAAAACCTGTGATAACAAAAAGTATTTAGTATATAAGACCTTTTGACACAAAACCCAAGCAAACAGTCACCAAGTCAGTCAATTTTTTTGAAGAAGTAGAAAGTCCATGAGGGAATGGCTTAGTCTTATGTATTAAGTCTACCTAAGAGTTAATAAATAATGACTAGAAGAAATATCTAACACTGCTCAATCCCAAAGACTAAATAGAAGAGAACAGAACTTTTTTTTTTAGGAACAACTCACACACCACCAATCAGTGACTCTATAAAGATATTAACGTTGATGCTGTCATCTCTGAAAACTGAAGGACAACCCCTTTGCAGTTGCCCTCAGCACATATGACCTTGTATCATCAAGTTGTCTCTTGGATGCAGCCACCATGCTAGTTCTAAAGTAGTGAGAGAACTAGGAACCAGCAAAGTTACAGCTTCACTGGGGGTAGGGCCAGAGGCTGAGAAAAGCCATAACTATTGCTACGAGCAGGAAGGTGTCATCACTCCCCTGTCTGCCTTATTCTGTGCTCTAGCATTTTCTTTAACAGAACTAATGAGGACAGCCTCTTTCCAACCAGCCAATGTGCTCAGCAGAATACCTGTCAAGACAGTATGAAGGTTCAGTTTAGAGCTAACAAGATTTTTTTATATCATAGTAAATGCACATGTATATCCTAAGATATTAAATAAACATGTAAACATTTCATCATAATTTTATTATTTTCTATGAGATTATGAAAATCTCGTGTAGTTTTACCAGACTCCATTTAGCTTCATTATTGCTAATTTACAACTCTCTGTGGAGAAAGAGTACGAAAGATTCTTGAGAGGTGAGTGAGCACACCGTAATCACCAACTATTTAAAGGCCATTACTGAGAGGAAAAAAATATTTTACTTTCATTACAATTGTGTTTTGTGCAAGCAGAAACTTTAACAGACAAATTAATGTAGATGAGAAGAAATTAGAGACTTAAGGATATCAGCGAGGGGGATAATGAATATCTCACACATTCCAAATGAGGATGAATAAAGGAAAACTAAGCAGTGAGTCTTGACACTAATGAGCAGCAGCAGGATAACATTTTTGATGATTTTTTTCCCCTCCTTCTGCATGTGAAGCAGAAAATCCCTGGTTGTGACCAAGATGTCTGCTGGACCATTGCCCTCTTCGTGGACCATAAGGAAGACAGCTGCCTTCAAGCACGTCATGTGAATACTGGAAGAGCTCAGGTGCTTGCTGGTGACTGGCCAGAAACACAAGTTCCTGCCATCTCAGAAAGGAGTTCACAGAATTGCCTAGGGAGGGAGCAAGGGAGATGGTCCAAATTGGAAGCCATCAATATTTTGAAGCCAGTAACACAGGTAATCACATGGCCCATTTTACTTTTGGGAAGATGTCTTCGAATTCTGAGATAACACTCAAAGGAAGAAAATAGCACAATACATGAACAGCAGAAATCAAGGATAACTGAGGACATTGAGGATGGTGTTAAAGGCTCTCTGCTCAGAGCCTAAATAAAGAAGTGGAACAAACGTGCTAAGCTTAGTTATACACTTTAGCAGAATCTATAAAACAAGTTAGTATCACATTTTCATAGACCATTAAATCAGTTATTTGATGTAGTTTTATAAGGTGAATGATATTATTTGTTTAGATGAGATAATACAGAAAAAATAGGAATTGGCATAGCTATTTTATTTTGAGTGATTTTCTGCTCGGTATTTTTTTCTCTTTATTTTTATGGCATAAAGTGATGAATTCAGGAGACTAACTATGTAGTGTTTATGACCATTCACAACATTGTGTGTGTGTGTGTGTGTGTGTGTGTGTGTGTGTGTATACCTGTGCCTGAAATGCATATATGAGTAGTTGCATGTGCTAACAGAGTTAAGAGATTTATTGCACTTCTACATCTTAGAGTTATGAAGTAGGATTGTTCACTCTGATTAGAAAGATTAGCTCAAGAGATCTTCTCTGTTACTCCCCCAGTGCTGGAATTACAGGTGCACACAGCCTGGCTCAGCTTCTATATGGGTGCTGAGGATCAAACTTAGATCTTTATACTTGAACAGAAGTCAGCTGATGAACTGAACCATCCCTCCAACCCCTTCTTTGAGCCCCATTTTGTGTTTTTCCTTCACTACACTAGGTAATTGCCACAATTCTAGGCTTCACAACACCTTCAATTGGAAAGGGAAATTTGGCAGGAAACCTCTTATTCTCACATTCTATCATCATAGACACTACAGAAGGCTAAAGTAAGATTGACAGGTTTAGTCTAATTATAGTTTGGTCTACATGTCTGGAAAAAGACTTCATTTCTCAAGATCAGTGGGCTCCACCTGTGGAAAATCAGGTATTGGTAAACACATTTACTCAGGATTTTTGGACATATAATGGACAATCTAATATTTGAAAAATTTAAATGAGTGGTACTATTAGTATATCTTTATTTATTTCTTTCTCCTCTTTAATCAAAATAAGTGATTAGCTACAGAATAAATAAATCCAGATAACATTATGAGTCAGAAACTATAGGTTAATAAGCATGTTTTAGTTTTTGAGTTGCTAATTTGTCTTACATTTACAGAAAATATGAAAATATAGAAAAAATACACAATACAATGTGAAAAATAACAGTTTTGCACATGAGGTATCAATGATAAAATTATTTATGAAGAATACATAATTCTATAATTAAAATTCTATAATGTCTGTCATCTGACCTGCTTGTTTTCAAACTTTGCAACTAGCTACTCTTATTTTTTTGTCTGTGTACGCATGTGTATATGTATAATGCATACCTTTCATTGCATATGTGTGAAAAGAAGAGAACAACCTGTAGGAACTACTTTCCTCCTTTCATCATATCAGTGCCAGGGTCTGAATTCAGGGTGTCAGGCTCAGCAGCCAACTTCTCTATCCACGGATTTATGTGTATCTGTGTGCTTGTTTGTCTATATGTGGACCACATGCATGCAGTGCCCATAGAGGCTAGAAGAATGCATCAATCTGTTGGACTGATGTTATATATGGTTTTCAGCTTCCCAATATGGGTGGTAGGAATCAATCATTGCTCCTCTCCAAATTCAGCAATTGCTCCAAATTGCTCAGTCATTTTCAGCCCTATAGGTAATGTTTTAAATTCTCATTTAATTACTTATAAATAAAGATTATAAAGAATGCTTTTTGTACATTTACTAAGTCTTTAATGTTAAAATTTTAAGCAAGTTAAGAGGCTGGAGAGATGGCTCTGCAGTTAAGAGCACCGACTACTCTTCCCGAGGTCCCGACTTCCATTCCCAGCACATGATGGCTCACAACTATCCATAATGGGATCTGATGCCCTCTTCTGGTGTCTCTAAAGAGAGTAATGGTGTACTCAAATACATTAAATAAATAAATAAATAAATCTTAAAAATAACTTAAGCAAGTTAAAGATTAAAAAATTGCATTGTCTTAGAACATATTACTAAGTTCAAAATAGATTATATTTCAAGTTTATTGTAAAAATAAACTTCATTATATTATGTTATGATAACTAGTAACCACATTTCTAATTACCATAC
This sequence comes from Tokudaia tokunoshimensis, assembly GCA_036184795.1. NCBI lineage: Eukaryota > Metazoa > Chordata > Mammalia > Rodentia > Muridae > Tokudaia > Tokudaia tokunoshimensis. Next base: position 41,100,542 of record BTHU01000004.1, on the reverse strand, counting down.
ATGTACAGAGTAAAATATTGATAGGTACATGACAACAGGATAATTCATTTACTACATAAGACACTCTTCACAATGAGTATAAGACCTATATAATCTTATAAAAACCTAAAGAAGCTAAAAGTAAAGAAATCACACAAATCGCATATAAATAGATTTAATGGTGATAAATTTTGGAGAAGACACACACTTGATTAAAAAAAAAGGTAACTGAAAATAAACACAAAGTGAGGAAGAATGTTATTTTCTCTCACTTTAGGGAAAAAAGTTCAAGTGGCCAAAAATAGGACTATAAAATACATGGGGTGCAGCTTTCTTGGTTAATTCAGTTATAACTTTCAAAACTACTTAAATGGATGTAATGATTGTGTTTTGAGAGCAAACCAAAGTAGCCAATGATAAATATTTTGTCACAGATTTCTTATATTGTTTATTAGTGTATAAGCTTTGAGGGTTTTACTTTCTTTTATTTGAAAAGTTTAATTCACTTAAAATTGCTAATTTTTTAAAAGTGTGAATGAAAAACATAAATTTGAAATTTTATGAGTCTTCCTAAATTTTGTTAAAATAATTCAATTGAATTCAGTTGAAAATTTGTCAATATCGTATGATTAAAGAATATATGGTTTACTATCTCTCATTTTATCAGCTGTAATGCCAATTGGCAACAATGAAAACAGTGCTTCTTTGCATGAGAGCCTTCTCTAAATTCTAAATTCAGCTTTTTCTGCTTAAGGAGAAAAGACTTAGGTACTGTGCAGCCCATAGCAACAGCCTATTTTAAATGCCATGAAAGCTGATGTGCAAACAGCCAAGCTGAACAAGCACGGAGGGATTATTTTTGAGATTTCAGTCTATTCTATCCTATCAGATTGCTTCATTTAGTTTATTATGATGGGAAATTTATGAGTGAGGTTGGACCAAAGAGGATACAAAGTCTATAGGGAAGTTTCAACAGTAAAGTAACAAGAAGCCCAAACTCCATTCCCATGGTGTACCTTATATTTTACAAGTCTCCTTCAGGTTACACTTACATACTAAAGAAAATTCTCTTATCTGTGGGTATAAGAACAAATGTATGTATGTATGCATGTATGTATGTATGTATGTATGTACATATGTTTGTATGTTTATATGTGTGTGTGTGCATGTGTGCATGTGTGTGTGTGTGTGTGTGTGTGTGTTGTTAAGGATTATGCTGGCTTAGTAAATTAGTGGTTGTAGATTTTCCTCCAATAGCCATGATTTCACTATCACAGAGTAGTTAGCTAGATTTCAAGGTTTCTCCCTGTTAAGCAGAACTTCAATCCAATTAGAGAACAGTTGGTTGCCACCAAGGTATGGGTGCTAATACTATGCCCTTAGGATTATTGTGCTATGATGGCCTTTAATGTGTCTCACAGGCATCAAAGCTGGGTAAGACTGTTGATCCCTCATCAAGGAAATTTCTTAAAATGCAGAGCTATGGAGTGCAGTCACTATGACTACATCTGTAAAACACTTGAATACCTGAGCTCAGAGAACATTGTAGAGGAGGACCTGGCAAAATTACAAGAGCCAGGGCATCAGGGAGTTTTTTGTGAGATTGTATCTCCTAATGACATCAGCATACTTTTGGGAAATCATGTTGGTGAGACTTTACGCTGCACAAGGATGACAAGAATGACACTAATGGCTTTACCAAACTAGATTAAGAAAAGCCCATGAGGCCTTAACCCTACACAAAGAACTATAGACAACTAAAAAAAAAAAAAAACCAAAAAAACAACAAGAAACAAACCAAAAAACAAGTGCAGATGAGGTGTTCTTACCCTAGAAGACCAGATTGACCAACTGTCCAATGACAAGTGGATGATCATTTGGCAACATTAAATAGACTCACTAAGTAACATTACATAGACTCAATATATTATATTTAGTAATACACACACATGCAATAACAATTAGTTTAAAAGATTCTATGAATGTGAAGGACATGGGATGGTTTATATGGGAGCATTTACAGGGAGGAAAGGGAAGGAGGAAGTGTGTAACTGAATTATAATTTCAAAAAAGAATTAACAAAAGAAAATTCCTTATGATTAGCTCTCCAAGGAAGGCAAGTAGTTGTGTATTAAGCAGTATGACTTACCTCCAAATAGTAGAAATGGTAAAATAAAGATTAGTGTCAAATTCCAACTCTATGCAGGAATAAACCTGAAACGAAAAACAGTATGGAAGTCTTTCCCTGTTGTCAGAAAAAAAAGGAAAAAAAAAAAGCTATCCACAAAGCTTTTCTTTTTTCTTTTCTCTTTTTTCCCCCTGGAGAAATAGAAGTGTTTAATAAAGACATATATTACCATACTTATATTTTCAGTTGAGGATTGGCTCAGCATGCCTCACCCTGAAACACTGTGTGCCTCCTAAGAGGCCTAGTCTAACCTGGGACAGATGGGAGAGCCACCCCTGCCCTGTCCCAAGCCCAGTCCTCCTGCCTGCTGGGAACCTGGCAGGCCTACTGACCTTAGGGCTCTCCATGCCCTGTTGGAACTTCATCTTCCTTCAGGTCTGTGCCTCCACATGCAGTTCTAACCATTCCTGACCCCACAGCTACTCCTGCCTCACAGAAGCCTGCTCTAGCCCTGGACACACAGCTCCCCCTGCTTCCTGGAAGAACTGCTCCAACCTGGCACTCCCAGGCCTGCCAGCACCAGAGAAAACCAGATGGTGAAAGGCAAGCACAAGAACATAATCAACAGAAGCCAATGAGGCAGTGTTGGAGCACTAGGGAGGCAGAGGCAGGCAGATTTCTGAGTTTGAGGCCAGCCTGGTCTACAGAGTGAGTTCCAGGACAGCCAAAGCTATACAGAAAAACCAAATATATCATCATCATCATCATCATCATCATACAGATATCCTACTACAGCAAGTCCTGGATATCCTAACATACCTGAAGAGCAAGACTGTGACCTTAAATCCTGTCACAAGAAGATGATAGGGCCCTTTCAAGAAGATATAAATAATTCCCTTAAAGAAATATAGGAAAACAGAATGAAACAAGTAGAAGCCCTTAAAGAGGAAACTAGTAAGTCCCTTGAAGAAATACAGAAAAATGCAACCAAACAAGTGAAGGAAATGAATAATATGGTGGTCCAAGACTAAAATTGAAATAGAAGCAATAAAGAAAACATAAATGGAGGTAATACTGGAGATGGTAAATCTAGGAAAGAGAACAAGCATTGCCAATAGAATATACGAGACGGAAGAGAGAATCCACAGCTTAGAAGATACCATAGAAGAAACTGATACATTGTTCAAAGAAAATGTCCTATGTAAAAAGTTCTTAACTCAAAACAACCAGGAATTTTGGGACTCGATAAAAAGACCAAATCTAAGAATAATAGGAATAGAAGAGGGTGAAGATTCCCAGTTCAAAGGGCCAAAAAACATCTTCAAGAAAATCATAGAAGAAAATGTCCTAACCTAAAATAAACAAGAGATGGCAATAAATGTAGAAGCTTACAGAGCACAAATAGGTTAGAACAGAAAAGAAAATCATCCTTACACACAATAACCAAAGCACCAAACGTAGAGAACAAAGAAAGAATATTAAAAGCTGCAAGGGGAAAAGGCCAAGTATTGTATAAAGCAGACATTCCCAGAATTATACCCAACTTCTCAAGAGAGACTTTAAAAGCCAGAAGATACCGAACAGATGTTTTTCAGACCCTAAAACACCACAAATGTCAGCCTAGACTACTATACCGAGCAAAACTTCCAATCAACATAGATGTAGAAACAAAGATGTTCCATGACAAAAACAAATGCAAACAGTATCTTTCAACTAAACTAGCCCTTCAGAGGATACTAGAAGCAAAAATCCAACACAAGGAGGGTAACTAAACCCAAGAAAACACAGGAAAGTAATCATCACATTCACATAGCACCACCACCAACATCAAAATAATAGGAACTAACACTCATTAATATCTCCCAACATCAATGGACTCAATTCACCAATAAAAAGACACAGGCTAACAGACTGTACACTTTAACTGGATCCATGATACTGAAGCATACAAGAAACACACATTAGAAAAAAAGATAGAAACTACCTCAGAGTAAAGGGCTTGAAAAAACTTTTTCGAGGGAAATGTACACAAGAAACAAGCTGGCAAGGGCATTCTGAGATCTAATTAAATAGATTTTCTACCAAAAGTTAGCAATAGACATAAGGAAGTACACTTCATATTCATATATAAAGTATCTTGGTGTGACTCTAACCAAACAAGTGAAAGATCTGTATGATAAGAACTTCAAGTCTCTGAAGAAAGAAACTGAAGAAGACCTCAGAAGATGGAAAAATTTGCCATGCTCATGGATTGGCAGGATTAATATAGTAAAAATAACCATCTTGCCAAAAGCAATATACAGATTCAATGCAATCCCCATCAAAATCCCAACTCAATTCTTCATAGAGTTAGAAAGAGCAATTCAAAAATTCATCTGGAATAGCAGAAAACCCAGGATAGCTAAAACTATTCTCAAGAGTAAAAGAACCTCTGGGGGAATCAGTATCCCGGACCTCAAGCTGTACTACAGAGCAATAGTGTTAAAAACCGCATGGTATTGGTACAGTGACAGGCATGTAGATCAATGGAACAGAATTGAAGACCCAGAAGTGAATCCACACTCCTATGGTCACTTGATCTTTGACAAAGGAGCTAAAACCATCCAGTGGAAAAAAGATAGCCTTTTCAACAAATGGTGCTAGCTCAACTGGAGGTCAACATGCAGAAGAATGCAAATTGACCCATTCTTATCTCCTTGCACTAAGCTCAATTCCAAGTGGATCAAGGACCTCCACATAAAACTAGACACACTGAAACTAATAGAAAGGAAACTAGGGAAGAACCTTGAACATATGGGCACAGGGGAGAATTTCCTGAATAGAACTCCAATAGCTTATGCTCTAAGATCAAGAATTGACAAATGGGACCTCATTAAATTACAAAGTTTTTGCAAGGCAAAAGACACTGTCAAAAAGACAAAGCGGCAACCAACTAACTGGGAAATGATCTTTACCAACCCTATATCCGACAGAGGGATAATGTCCAATATATACAAAGAACTCAAGAAGTTAAACTCCAGAGACGCAAGTAACCCTATTAAAAAATGGGGTACAGAGCTAAACAAAGAGTTCTCACCTGAGGAATATCTAATGGCTGAGAAGCACCTAAAGAGATGTTCATCATCCTTAGTCATTAGGGAAATGTGAATCAAAACATCCCTGAGATTCCATCTCATACCAGTCAGAATGGCTAAGATCAAAAACACAGGAGACAGCAGTTGTTGGCGAGGATGTGGAGAAAGAGGAACACTCCTCCACTGCTGGTGGGGTTGCAAGCTGGTACAACCACTCTGGAAAGCAGTCTGGCGGTTCCTCAGAAAACTGGGCAAAACACTCCTGGAGGATCCGGCTATACCACTCCTGGGCATATACCCAGAGGCTTTACCTGCATGCAATAAGGACACATGCTCCACTATGTTCATAGCAGCCTTATTTATAATAGCCAGAAGCTGGAAAGTACCCAGATGTCCCTCAATGGAGGAATGGATTCAGAAGATGTGGTATATCTACACAATGGAATACTGCTCTGCAATTAAAAACAATGAATTCACGAAATTCCTAGGCAAATGGTCAGAACTTGAAAATATCATCCTTAGTGAGGTAACCCAATCACAAAAGAACACACATGGTATGCAGTCACTGATAAGGGGATAGTAACCCAGAATCTCGGAATACCCTAGACACAATTCGCATATCAATAGATTTCCAAGAAGATGAACGGAGAGACCCCTGGTCCTGGAAAGACTGGATGTAGGGGAATGCCAAGACAGAGAAGCGAGAGGGGGTTGAATGGGGAAAAGAGGGAGGGAAGGGTGCTTATGGGACTTTCGGGGAGGGAGGAAACGGGAAAGAGGAAATGATTTTGAATGTAAATAAAAAAAAACTTAGAAAATAAAAATAAAAAAGAAAAAAGAAAGAAAATAAAAAAGAAAAATCCACAAATATGCCATCTCAATTTTGAGTATCTATGTACCAAATCAAAAGATACCCATATTTGTAAAAGAAATTTTACTAAATCTCAAATCATATGTTGAACCCCACACGATAAAAGTGGGGAACATCAATACTCCAATCTCACTGAAGGACAGGCCATTGAAACAAAAACTAAACAGAAACAATGAAACTAAAAAATGTTATGAACCACATAGATTTAACAGATAGCTACAAATCCTTAATCCAAAACCAAAAGAATATACCTTCTTTTGAGCAACTCAGAGAACCTGCTACAAAACTGACTATATAATCAATGAGGCACAAATTAAGCCTCAAATGATACATAAAGATTGAAATAACTCCTTTCATTCTATCAGACTACCACAGATTAGGACTGGACTTCAATAACAATAGAAACAACAAAAAGTCCACATAAGCATGTAAACTAAAGAACTCTCTACACATTGATCACTTCATCAGGGAAGAAATAAAGAAAGAAATTAAAGACTTTCTAAAACGCAATAAAAATGAAGGCACAGCATACCCAAATTTATGGGACACAATGAAAGCAGTGCGGAGTGCAAAATTCATTACACTAATTATCTTTATAAAGAAATTGAAGACATCTCATCCTAGAAACTTAACAGCACACCTGAAAGCTCTAGACCAAAAAGAAGCAAATACAGCCAAGAAAGTAGACATCAGGAAATAGTCAAACTGGGGGTTGTAATCAATCAACAATTAAAAAAGAAAATTCTACAAAGAATCAGCAAACCCAAAAACTGGTTCTTAGAGGAAATCAACAAGATAGACAAATCATTAGCCAAACTAAATAAAAGGCACACACTCAGTATCCAAATTAACAAAAGAAGAAATTAAAAAGGAACATGGCAACATAAACTGAGGAAATTAGAAAAAAAATCATTAGTTCCTACTGTTGTGGATAGCCCTGTGCTTGTATTCTGATGCTAACTGCACTTCTAGGAGGGGCTACAGATGAGGAGTTGCTTTGTAAACCTTCTCCCCACCTTAACTTTTCAAATAAAGGATTGAGCCAATGATTGGGCAGGAGGAAGAGGAGGAGCTGAGGGTTTGGGGGAGAAGAAAAAGATCAATGGGAAAAGCGGGGCGGGGGGGGGGGCTTTACTAGGGATCAATGGAGAGGCTGGAGAGAAGCTTATGGCCTGGAGAAACCACAAGTTATATGGGTTAATACAGATGGGAATAGACTAGTGTAGTGAGAGATCTGCCCAATCTAGGCTTATAGCTTGTATTGTTACTGATTGAGTTGAGATTTCTTTTTTTTTATTGAATATAATCTTCATTTACATTTCAAATGCTAAAACCTTTCCCCGTTTCCCCCTCCCTTAAAACCCCCAACCCATCCTCCCACCCCCTGCCTCCAAGTATATGCCCCTCCACCCGACCAACTCCCACCTCCCTAGCCTTGAGATTTCTTTTACTGGGTAATTGGGTTGGAAACAAAGTAGCAACATCTTACTTTAAAAGTTTATTCTTCACAAAACTGGAAATTTTCAGTGAAATTGATGATTTTTTTAGACAGATACTGCTTACCAAAGTTAAATCAACATCAGGTAAACTATCTATACAATTCTATAACCCCTAAGAAAATAAACACAGCCACTAAACATCTCGCAAAAAAAACAATGCCAGATGGTTTGAGCACTGAATTCTACCAGGTTTTCAAAGAAGTTCTAATACTAATACTCTTCAAACTATTCCACAAGACAGAAACAGAAGGAACATTTCCTAATTAATTATATGAGGCTGTAATTACCCTGATATCTAAACCACAGAAAGACTTTAAAAAGGGGAAAAAACTTCAGACCAATTGTACTTATGAACATCTACCCAAAAGTACTCAATAAAATATTCACAGACCAAATTGAGGAACACATCAAAAGCATCATTCACTACAGTCAAGTAGGCTTCATCCCAGGGATTCAGGGATGGTTCAATATATGACAGAAAATCTATCAATGTAATTCACTATATAAACAAGTTGAAAGTAAAAGTCACATGATCATCTCATTAGCTGTTGAAGAGACTTCTACAAAGTCCAATACCCATTCATGTTAAAAGACTTGTAGAGATCATGGATTTAAGGCACATACCTAAACATAATAAAATCTGTACATAGAAAGCCAATAGCCAGCATCCAATTAAATGGAGAGAAGCTTGGGATAAAACAAAGCTGCCTACACTCTCCCTACTTGAAGTTCTAGCTAAAGCAGTAACATAACAAAAGGAGATCAAGGAAATACAAATTGGAAAGGAAGAAATCAAGTTATCACTCTTTGCAGATGATATGTTGGTATGCACAGGCGATTCCCAAAATTCTACGAGAGAAATCCTACAGCTGATAAACAACATCAGCAAAGTGACTGGATACAAAATTTATTCAAACCAGTAGTCCTTCTTTATACAAGAGATGAATGGACAGAGAAAGAATTTAGGGAAACAACGCACTTAATAGCCAGTAGTGATATAATACATCATGGTGTAACTCTGACCAAGCAAGTGAAAGATGTGTATGACAAGAACTTCAAGTCTCTAAAGAAAGAAACTGAAGAAGATAGAAGATGGAAAGATCTCCCATGTTCATGGATCAATAAGAATAAATAGTAAAAATGTCCATCTTGCCAAAAGCAATCAACATATTCAATGTAATCCCTATCAAAATTCCAACACATTTTTTTGCAGATCTTAAAAGAGCAGTTTACAACATTACATGGAAAAAAACAAAACTCTAGGATAGCCAAAACAATACAGTAAAAGTACTGCTGAAGGAATTGCTATTACTGAAATCAAGCTATACTACAGAGAAATAATGATTAAAAACCACATGGTATTGGTGCAAAGACAAACAGGTTGAACAATGAAATAGAATCAAAGACCCACACACCTAAGGTCACTTGATTTTTGACAGTTAAACAAAAACTATACAATGGAAAACAGAAATTATCTTCAACAAATGGTGATGGTCTAACTGGATGTCTGCATGTAGAAGAATTCAAATTGACCCATATTAATCCCCCTACACAAAACTCAAGTCCAAGTGGGTGAAGGAACTCAACATAAAACTGGATAAACTAAATATAATAGAAGCAAAAGTGAGAAATAGTCTTGACCACATTGATACAGGAGACAATTTCCTGAACAGAACACCAATTGCTCAGGTTCTAAATTCAGCAATTTATAAAAAGAACCTCATGAAACTGAGAAGCTTCTGAAAGGCAAAGAGTCATCTCAATAGGACAAAAAGGCATCTTACAGAATAGGCAAAGATCTTCACTAACTCGACATTTGACAAAGGGCTAATATCCAAAATATATAAAGTACTTAAGAAGTTAGACTCCAACAAACCAAATAACCCTATTGAAAATGGGGTACAGAGATAAAGAGAGAATTCTCAACAGAGAAATATCAAATGGCCAAACAGTACTTAAAGAAATGCTCAACATCCTTAGTCATCAGGGAATAAAAATCAAAATGACCCCAAGATTCAAAACAACACTGAGATACCACCTTTTACGAGTCAGAATAGCTAAGATAAAAAACTCAGGCAACAGAACATGCTGGTAACGATGTAGAGAAAGGGTTATACACTCCCATTTCTGGTGAGATGGTAAACATGTACAACCCCTCTGGAATTCAATCAGATTTCTCAGAAAATTATAAATAGTTCTATCTAAAGATCCAATTATACCATGGCCCGGGCATATAACCAAAAGATGTTCCACCATACCACATGAACATGTGCTTACTGTGTTCATAGCAGCTTTATTTTAATAGCCAGAAACTGGAAACAACCCAAATGTCTCTCAACCAAAGAATGAATATAGAAAATGTGATTCATTTTCAGAATGGAACAATATTCAGCTATTAAAAAAAAACCAAGACATCATGAATTTTGCCAGCAAATGGGTAATACTTGAGAGTATCATCCTGAGTGAAGTGACCCAGTCCCAAAAGGACATGAATAGTATATACTCACTAATAAGAGGATATTAGCCATCAAATAAAGATACCATGTTAAACTTCACAGACCCAAACAAGCTAAGCAAGAAGGAAGTCTCAAGCAAGGAAGCTTTATTCGCACTTAGAGAGGTGGAACAAAATAGTCATAGGAGGCAGACGGCTTAATGGGAGAGGGGAGGGAGAGTTGAATGAAGAGACAGGATAATGTCTATGGAGAGACTGGAAAGAGGCCTCAGGCTGAATGGGAGAGGGGAGGGAGAGTTGAATGAAGAGACAGGATAATGTCTATGGAGAGACTGGAAAGAGGCCTCAGAGGACCAGGAGAATGAATGGAAATATGCAGCTTCTGTAGTTGGGGGGATGATTGGAATCTTTAGGAAGTCCCCAAGACCTGGAATGAGGGAGGCTTTCAGAAGTCAATGCTGGTAAACTCAGCTGAGATGCCTAACAGTGGGGACATGAAACCTGAAGAAGTCACCTCCTGTAGACCATCAGGATTCCCAGTGAAGGATAGGAATACCAACCCACCCACAAAATTTTTGACCAAAATTGGTCAGGTCTAAAGGAAATGCAGAGACAAAGATGGAACAGACACTGAAGGAATGGCCAACAAATAACTAGCCCAACTTGAGATTCATCCCATGGGCAAGCACCAATCTCTGACATTATTGATGATGCTCCATTCTGCTTGCATACAAGAGCCTAGCATAACTGTCCCCTGAGAGGCTCCAAACAGCAACTGAATGGAACCGATGCAGATACCCACAGCCAAACATTGGATAAAGGTCAAGGACTCTTATGGAAGACTTAGAAAAGGGCTTTATGTCCTAAAGGTGATTGGAACCCCACAGGAAGACCAAAGGTCCTTGAAGACAAAGGATTGAAAAAAATTATAAGAAAAACCTGATAATTGAACAGGTAAATGTATTGACACAAGTGAACACATGTACAGATCTTGGTCTCAGTGTCAACAGGGCACATCCTATAACACACCAAAGAAAAAAAATCTAGTAGTCAAATAAAGAGGATTTCGTGGAAAGCAGAGAGCCTCTTTCTTCCATGGTAGGTATGAGCCATACAAAGTGCTGTCCTGATGGTTCATGCCAGGTGTTTGATGGCACTGTGAGACATGTACAAGTAATAAAGACAGGTATGGATTTTTCTCCTCTACAGCAAACTGTGACTGACTAACAATTCTTTGCTAGGAAATTGCATCATAAATCATACAAGAATTTTATGTGTGTGTATGTATGTATGTATGTATGCATATATGTATGTATATATGTATATGTATAATGCATGTACTCCATTATATATTCATGTCTATATATATAGTCTGTATTCTGTATCTATCTGCTTTATCAAATTGATTCAAATTAGACAATGAATATGCCATACAGAACCTATATGTTAAAAAGCCTTTCAAAGTAATTGAATTATATATAATTACATACAGAACCTATATGTTAAAAAGCCTTTCAAAGTAATTGAATTATATATAATTAAACCATACTTATATCCTACATGCTAATAATACATTTAAGATTAAATTAAACTCATGATTAAAATATTAATAACATTAATTCAATTGTTTTGACTGTTACATTAATCAGATATCCAAGGAGTGAGTAAGTGATGTCATCCTAACAAAACCCTTTAGAATGCAGACAGCTGTCTCCCAGCTGGTACACTACCATAATAACCTTCAGACCCAAATCTGATCAAGGCATTACACACTACAAATTTAGGGTGGTCACCAGTGTTCATACAAAACCTGCAAGAAAATACTTTTTAAGAGGAAAATTATATAACACTAAAAATATTTTATGATCAAGTGGGAATTATCCTGAGGATGCAAAATTAGTTCAATAGGTGAAAATCAATTCTGTGATTTACCACATTAATAAAATAGAGGCAAGAACTTATGATAAGTTCAGTAAATATAGAGAGATAGTGACAGACACAAATACCTTTCTAGATTAAAATATGATTACAGCATCCTTTAAAAACCAAAGGTTTCTTAATTTGATGTAGTGGGCTTACCAAAGCACTATGACTAATATCACATTTTTTTGGTGAAATGACACATAATTATAGGTATATGACATGAATCCTGGGGACAGACCTCTTAGCTGGAAACCTGCTTCAGTCAACTGTATTAAATATTTCAAGTCACTAAACGTACCAGCGTCTCAACTAGCCTATTTCCAAAATAGAGATAATTACTATATTCATCTCAAAACACAGTGTCAAAGATGAAATTAGTTCTCATACTCACAAATCTCTTATCCTGAGCATGCATCAATTCCACATTATGTATGTGATGTCACATGCCGAGACTTAAAATAATAAAGGTTAATTGTTCTATTTCTGAATGCGTGTAATTCTTGTGGTCCACTGAGTTGTCTTTGTTTATTTCTTTCATTCTTTTTTCAATAGTTAATTTCTTTACTTACTGTACATCCTGATACAACTTTTTCTCTGTCCTCTCCTCCTAATCCCTCTTTCTTACCTCCCATTCTCCATCTCCCTCCCTTTCTTGACTTAAAAGTGTGTCTACATACATGATGCAATTGAGGAGAAGTTATATATACATAAGTAGAAAATAAACATGGTACTTTCCTATATCATGTTTTGTGAGAAATGAATATTGTTATTACTTATTAATAATATGATCAATATTTTCAGATTTCTGGGGCAGCTTAAAGCAACAGGAGGGAGAAAGAGATTGGAATGTGACCTTTAAAAGATAGGACTATTTGTTGGCTCACACAGTGAGGGCCAGGTTCTACCTTGAGGGAAATTGAAGAGGATGCCAGAAGGGGAAAAATAAAAGATGGCTGTAGCTTTTTATAGGGATGAGATAAGAGGATTTAGGACCACAGCATGTTTCCATTCTTCAGTTTCTCTTTCCTGAAGTTCTTTTCTGAGCAAGACAGGTTGCAGCAACAGATATTCCTTTCTAAGATGATCAAGCAAGGTCATTGGTGATGTTGTTGAGATCCTGTTTTAAGGGCAAGGCACTCTATCATTAATATTGTTATTTTGTAATGTACACAAGGTCTCAGAATGTAATGCTTGCTGGCCAGAAACAAACTTACAAATACAAGCACAAACACAAGTAATGTCAATTCACCTGCTCTGCCTCTGCCTCTGCCTCTGCCTCTGCCTCTGCCTCTGCCTCTGGCTCTGCCCCTGCCCCTGCCCCTGCAACTGCCCCTGCCCCCACTCCCTCCGCCCCCTCCCCTGCCCCTGCCCCCACCCCCTCCGCCCCCACCCCTGCCCCTGCCTCTGCCAAGTACAGCAACTATGGGCATGCAACACTATGCTTGGGGAACATGAGTGTCATTAAGGTGTTTTCATGACTTCTGTGAGCTAATAAATTTGTTGAAATATAACAAATAAAATGTTCGACTTAAAAGTTTAATATTTAAGGGTGTGAGATTTTAAAGGAAAACAACTGTATAATTTGCCTTATTTCCCATTTTTGTTTTATTTTTGAGGTAATAATTATAGCATTTTTCCATTCCCTTTCCTGCCACCAAACACTGTCACATTTTACAAACTCTCTGAATCATACAGAATTTTATTCTAAAATTTGCCACCTTCCAGTTTAATATTTTCTAATAAGTTCACTGTTTGCATCACAATATGAAGTATTCGCTATTTACTTTGAATATGTTTTGCAATTGGGGACTGAAAGCAGATGCATTTAGAGAGTTAGGTACATTGCAAATCAGCAAATATAAAAACAATGATAGAAAATTTTTTTACAGAATACATTCTATACGGAAAATCTAAGGTCCTTTACATATAGTTTTAACTAAAATGATTACATTACACATCACTACCATGTCCATACCTGAATCACCTGAAATTATTGTAGGTAAGGGGACTTTTATAAATAAAAGATTAACTGAAAATTTTACTGACTTTACATAGCATCTGCAATGTTTGAATACTTATTTAATATGTCCATTGTATTGGTTCATTGTGTTCATATTTAGTTAGAGATTTCCTTTGGAAACTAGAATATCTCTAATTTCCTTTGTATTTTGCACTAAATGCAATTGTCATATATATATATATACATGTATACATATAAATTATGCAATATATTGCACTAAATGTAATTGTCATATATATGTATAATTGTCGAATATCTGCATTATTACATATATGTACATACAATGTATAATTGTCAAATATGCATTACAATATATGTTATATATAATGACATATACATATATATGAAAATTACATTTAGTCCTCTCTCTCTCTCTCTCTCTCTCTCTCTATATATATATATATATATATATATATATATATATAAAGTTCAAGAAATGTTGTAGTCAATATTTTATAGAAGACATTTTTTGTCAATGTCTATGGATTGCTCATTTCTAAAATAAGATTATATCTATTAATTTCTTAATCTTTTATTTTAAATTTTGAGTTTATCTCATATATTTCACCTGGTGTTTGAGACATTTATGTAATTGGTTATATTAATAGAGCTCACATCATTGTTTATTAATTGTCCTAATTCCTTTTCTTGATTAGGATTATTAGAAACTTCATCATAGTACTCTTCATGGGAATCAATGCTATACATATTGTTTTGAGATGAATGTGTTAGCTAGAAGAACATGCTCAGTAACCTATAATTCGAAAGCATAACATAACTCTGCCAACTCCAGTCCATTTGACTATGCTCACCCAAGTGACTAACACAGAGATCCTTGAAAAGGGAACACCGTGATATGCTACATGGGTCAGTATTTTGCTTTAAGTTTAATAACAGAAAGCTTTCCTAAATTGATGAAATAGTTACATGAGCAAGTGGATTGTGCCATTGATCAAAGTCACAAATATTCTAAAAGTGATGAATGTTCTTACCAGCTTTCATCTCTAAAAACATTCTAATTTTACAAATCTAGTACAAAAGTGTAAAATCAGACACTAGTTAAAATAAAAAACTATTGAAAATGATCTAAAATGTATAAATATTTATAACAAAGATCTAAATTTCACATTTATAAATTTCAATGTATATGGATAGGAGAACACATTGTTTCAAAAGGAACAATGATTACATCTCAGGACAGTGCTCCACTTTTTTTAATTTATTTTCTTATTAGATATATTCTTTATTTACATTTCAGATGTTGTCACCTTTCCTGGTTTCCCCCTCCCTCCAAAATCCCATAAGCCATTTCCCTTTCCCCAATCAACCCTCCCCCACTTCCCTGTCCTGGAATTCCTCTACACCAAGGCCCTCTCCTCTCTTTGGTGTCTAACAAGACCATCCTCTGCTGCCTATGTGTCTGTAGCCATGGTAAACCCCATGTGTACTCTTTGGTTGATGGTTTTGTCCCTGGGAGCTCTGGGAGTACTGGGTGACTCATATTGTTGCTCCTCCTGTGGCATTGCAAACTCCTTCAGCTCCTTGGGTCCTTTCTCTAGCTCCCCCATTTGGGACCCTTGCTCAGTTCATGGCTGGCTGAGAGTGTCCCCCTCTGTATTTGTCATGCACTAGGAGAGCCTCCCGGGTTATAGCTATGCAGGCTCTGGTCAGCCAGCACTTATGGGCATCCACAATAGTGTCTGGGTTTTGTAACTGTATATGGGATGGATACCTGGGTGGGGAAGTCTCTGGATGGTCTTTCCCTCAGACTCCACTTTTCAACCCGGATGTACGCGGGGAGTATAACGAGTAAACAGAGCAAATTCAATGAAGCTGTATTTTTCGTTTTCTTACTTTTGTGCAAAAGTACTTGAATGTGCATAAAATTATTCTGTGTAAATAAAAAATTTTAATGCAATAATGAACTTCGAGAGAAGAGGAAATGTGGTAAAAGATGCACTTAGCTGTAACTAACAATGGATCATTTCAAGAAGATAAAGGGGAAAAGGGAGAAGAGAGACATCTAAAATTTTAAAATCCAGCCAACTAAAAAATTTAATATTATAATTTCTTTTTTATTGAAAATAGATTCTTCTCTCTTACAATACATCCCAACTAATGTTTACCCTATCTTCACTCTTCTAGGATCCTCCCTCCCACCTCCTCTCTCCCCTAGATTCTTTCTTCTCCCTTTCTCTTCAGAAAGAGCTGGCCCTCAAGAGACAACAACCAAGTGTATACTTCCCTCTTGAGTATTAGGAAACAAGACGAAGAAATGAAGCAAAGAGGTTTCTAATTTTATGATTCCTTCCTCCTTGTGCATGTGCAGCTGAGAGAACAGGACTGGGCTGCACAACCCCACCAGTGGTACTCTCTGCATCTCAGTACTATGAACCAAAATAATGCTCAGTGATGTGCCCCAGTTCCTGTGCTCTTGTTGAATGAAGTCAGAAAAAGAAAACAAAAACAAACAAACAAACAAACAAAAAGTTAGAAATGTTTTTCAGGGTGTTCACTCCATTTGCATGTTACAGGATTGGTTAGGATAAACTAAATACAGTGTTATTCTAACCATTATTTAAACGTGCCTAGTTTATTCTCCAATCACAACAACTTTCTGCCTATTTATCATCTTCAATGAAAATAAATGAAATACACCCACACAAAAACCCAATGAATCCAACTATCTTTCTAAACTCAAGGTATCTAAGCAACATATTTATGGTAGCACAGAGGAGCATGATCAAACTCCCAGTGGCCAGCCCCTTAAGGGAAACTGGGTCCTTCCCCACCCTTGCCCCTTCCCAAAGCTATCAGTTGTAGAAAGCTATATTTCAGCATCCTTATCACAATTTTTTTAATGAAGCTATCCAACTTTGTATAATTTTGTTGTAATAATCAAAATAGACTAATAAAAGTATGTACTTAAATATTATTAAGTTTTATTTTTGTTTTTGTTTTGACAATTTTTTTCTTTTTCTGTACTTTAATTATTTTTATTTTTGTATTTGATATTTTCTTTATTTACATTTCAAATGTTAACCCTTTTCTGGTTTCCCCTCCAAAAACACCCTATCCCATCCCCCCCATTCTCTCTGCTCACCAACTCACCCACTCCTGCTTCCCTGTCCTGGTATTCTCCTATACTGAGGCATTGAGCTTTCTCAGGGCCAAGGGCCTCTCCTCCCTTTGATGTCCAACAGAGTTCTCTTTGATGGCTTCCTGTCTAGGCTGTTACTTCTTTAGGGGTGGTGGATAGAGGTAGGGGTTGCCACAGAAGACTTCTCTGATTTCCTTTCTCAACTGTGAGTCTGTAGTCATTGCTACCATGCAAAAATAGCTTTCTTGTCCTTGACAGTGAGTGGCTTCCACATAAATTCTGGTGACAACACAGACCCTGGACATCCATGTGGCCTTAGGAATAAGCATGTGCTGTAGACCTCAGCATGGTGTCAGGTGACAGTATAGGCCATGGACCTTGGTGACAGCACAGGCCATGGTCATCAATACCAATATGGTCACCAGAAGCAGTTTGGCCCATGGACATAATATAGATTCAGATAACAACATAGACTATGCGCATTCGTGTGGACTTCAATTGTAACATGAGCAAAAGACAGTGACAAGGTTCCTGGCTGGAGCAGGACTACAGACCCTCAACATGGCTCTCAGTGGTGGCAATGATCAAGGTCATTAACATGGACTCAAGTGGCAGCACAAGCCATTCATATCAACATGACTCTTATGGGCATATTATAATGAGTAACGTATTTCTCTATACCTTATTTCCTCATTGCATAATATTGTAGAGATATTTCTACACTCGTTTACTTAGATGACTTTTACAAGTACATGTTTTCTTTAATTCTTTTGGATATGTATCAGTTTTTTATTGACTCTATTAACTTCTATAACTATTGATGGACAGACAAAGATGACGGCACTGTGAAAGAGATTAGATTTTTTTCTCTGAATAATAATTCATTTTTGCCCTATAAAAACTCTTATTCAACATCTGCTCAAAGGTATTAGCCATTCAGTGCTTCTAATTTTTCATTATCGCTCATGGTCTAAGAAATATCTTTGAATCCTTTTTCTTATATGAGTAAGCATTTTCTAAGGTAAATTCCTAAATTTTGAAATTCAAGTCAGGACTTAGATATTTTCACTTTCCATGGATGTGTCTTAGTGTTATTTATTTTAAATAGAGAACAATTTTATATACAGAGGCATTGTGATAGTTACCGTAGTTTACTGTTTTGAGAAAATGTTAGATAGTTTAGGCTTTTTATTAATAGTCTCACTGCTTTATTGCCAAATCCAATATCACAGAACTTTTAAATAATGATTGTCATATCTGTGATTTCCAACATTTCTCTTGAGAGAAAGATGAAAGAGATATATGAAAAAAAATGGAGAGAACTCAAAGCCATGAGAAATTCAACATCAGCAGAATAATGTCAACAGTACACTGAAAGTATTTACCTGTTTGCTATTACTTACCTGTTGATGGGCAGATCAAGATGAGTCGCACTGTGAAAGAGATTAGATTTTACTCTAAAAAAAATTCATTTTTGTCCTATAACAACTCTTATTTGATTTCTGGGCAAAGGTCTAAGAATTTTGTTTCTTTAGAAAAGTGCTCATTTATGAATTCAGAAAATAAGGCATTTTCCATTATTTTTAAAAGCAAAGATGACCAGCTCACCAATAACTATAAATCATCTTAACATGTTATTCACCTTAGTAAAACCTCTCCATCTTAGACATTATGGCTACATGCCCTTATAGACTCATTGATGTCTAAAGTACTAAAATTCTTCAGAATTTCATTTTACATGCTAATTTATGAGAAGCAGAACTGAGCAGAATTATCATTTATAATGTGTCAATCTCATACTTTAAAGACCAGAGAATGCTGTTTGTAAACAGTGAAAACTCAGTTTCATTTTTCTGCAGTCATTCAGCTTTCAAAATATGTAAAATCATACCTCAAAGACAAAAAATATCATATTGTAATTCTTGGCATGTTTTTCAAATATGAGTGCTCTATCCTGTTTATGAGACAATTTTTACATGGCTTTCTTTTTGTTTGGTTGATGTAATTTAAAATTAGAAAACATTTTACCCAACTTGGGAAATATTCAGTTTCTCATGTTAATTGAGGATATTGTAAGTACTTATACAATAATAAACTACTATTTGATTAATTTTCAAACATATATATTCAACCTAATCCTTTTGATTTTCAAAATGCATGAGTAGGTAATTCACATAATACCATGCAGGATATGCTATACTTAGTTCTAAATCTTAATACACAATGCTAATACTTGCTTTTATAGCAACATTTAATAATATCCTTTATCATTTGTTAGTTTGAATATAAGTGCAATAATAGACAATTTGTAGAAAATAAGCCTATACATTTAATAAATTCTCTTTAATAGTCAATCAAAAGTAGTTTGGTATAGATTTACAATATGATAAATTCAATAAGGGCCATCTAGAGAAAGAAGATGTCTTTCTAGCAAGTGCACTAAAAATGATTGCTCCAATTGCTTGAGCTTTATACTAAATATTGGTATATTGCTGAATTATAAAATAGATTTCAGCATTTCAATATCTGCACATAATTACTTGTTTCTTGAAATTAATCAACATCTATTAAAATTGCCATCAGAAAAAATATATTAACTAAGCCTTTTATTACTTCCATGGGGAGGTGCAAATTAAACTAGTGGCTATTTCTCCATGAACTTTGACATGAAATCATTTGTCAAATACAAACTGCTATTTTGTATACCTGTGACAAAATGCCTAAGGGATTATCCATATTAATCCATTTATCTAACTTGTTTGCCCATATGTTTTTACCCTCATCCATAATGCACTTTGACAAGCAATTCTTTTGATTTGAGAAGAAAAACTACAGTTTGTAATAAGAGAAACAGATATAAGCATTAATAGCAATATTTTCTTTCATGTTGCTGTGAAAACAGAGGGCCTAGTACAGTAAGCATGATGACTTGGTATCTTCAGATCATGCATAAGTTACCCTGGAGTGCAGAATATCATCGAACATATTTATAGTCTCTCCTCATCTTTTTCTGTTGGTAATGTGTATGTTGAGTTACAGTACTCTCCAACAAAATATTAAACTTAGTTTTAAAGTATGGTGTCAGGTTATCTTTAATACCTGGTTCCCTCACAGAATACATAAATATATTCAGTAAGGCCAAGGTGAGTGCCTTCTCATTTTCAAAAACAGAACACGAGAAAAGATTGAAGATGGGTCAAAATCCAGCGCAGCATTTTTAGAGTTGTTATCTATATTTTATATTCACAACTTATATTTTTCCTAACAGACCTGGAAATCATTTTTAGATACAATCAAAATACATTCATACAGACCTCTCAAACAGTACTTTGACTAGTTAAGAAATAAATGTGAACATCAACCAATTTTATGTGCTACACTAGATACTCTGGAGAATACAGAGAAATAGAGGTCATTGCCCTGGCACAAGAATATTTCTTTTTATTGAAAATTATCCATTCTAGCATGGTAGGAGAACACTGAGAATTTTTTGTTTCATTTTGAACAAATGAAAAAGAGATTTCATTAAATCTCTATGACTGGAACATTCTGAGCTGATAGAAGTCACTCATAGTTCTCATTATACTGAACTGAACTTAAATGCATTGATTGCTAGCCTATAACATAGTAATTCCCATCCAATAATTGATTAATAATATAAGTATTTTATTTCTATAGACATTCTTAATGACCATTAAAAATAGTGACATCTACTTATCTCAGTTTATGATGGACATGATTCTGTTCTTTGTGTTTTCACAAGATGGAGACTTTGAAGATCTTTATAGTCTCTAGCTTACTAGTTTAAGCTATCCTCTTCTCTATAGAGTATAATTGATAGAGGACAATATCTGTGTTTACAGGAACTTATATATAATTTATAATGGTAGTACAACCAAAGCTTTTGAGCATTCTATAATAAGTGTTGTACTAGCCTGAACACGGGCCTTCAGTTTCTATGTAGAGCCAAGAAGTGAGCAGAGCAGTAACTCTTCAGGTTTCTTGGAGGAAGTGAAAAATCTACCAACATGCAGGGAGAAGTTAGATATGAATTTTATACTAATGTCATGTGTGCTTTTCCCCTCAGTGGTACAGTACTGATTTTATTTTTACTTTTTATTTCTATATTTTGTTCGCTTTATTAAATTATTTTATTTGCATTCCAAATGTTGCCCCCTTCCAATCCCCCCTCCCAGAGATTTTCAACCCATCTCTCCTCCCATTTGCATCTGAAAGGGTGCTCCCCCACACCCCCCACACCCCACCCTCCTAGCATCTGCTTTCCCTGGGCCATCAAGTCTCCTAACTCTTCCATAGTGGACCCTGACCTCAGTCCAATGGTTGGCGGTTAAGTGTCTGTTCAGTCTCAGTCAGGTGCTGATAGAGTGTCTCAGAGGACAACCATGATAGGCTCCTGTCTGCAAGCACAACATGGCATCAGTAACAGGATCAGTGATTGGTACTCGACCATGACATAGATCCAAAATTGGGCTGACCACTGGGTGGCCTTTCCTTTAGTCTCTGCTCCATATTTGTACCTACATTTCATTAAGACAGAACCAATTCTAGGTCAAAGATTTTGAAGATGGGTGGGTGGCCCCATCTGTCCACTGGGAGACCTGTCTATCTATGAGAGGTCATCAATTCAGGTTCCATCTCCACATTGTTGAATATTTTGGCTGAGGTCATACCCATTGAGTCCTGGGGGGCTTTCACGTCCCAGGTTCTGGGACTTTCTAGAAGTTCTCAGCCCCCACCCCACTCTGCTGCATATTTCATTGACCTGGCCCTCTGGGTTTCTTTACTCTCTCTCCTATAACTGATCATGCCCCTGGTTTTTCATAATGTTTTCTTAGATATTATTGTCTAGACATTGCTTGTTTTATCATCCAAAACTTAGAAGATAGACATTTGATAATGTATACTTAAGAAATATAAGTATTTGTGTGTGTGTGTGTGTGTGTGTGTGTGTGTGTGTGTGTGTAGTATTCACTAAAGGACAAATTATATTAACTTAGAAATGAACCAAATTCAGCACTTGAAATCTAAAGTTGGAAGGTAACAAAAGTTAAAGACTCGTGTGGGGTGCAGAGTGAATTCAATTTGGCCTTGGCTATTTAGTGAGAATTCTTTTTAAAGAATTAAATTTAATTCAAGGCTGGCCTGGAAAATAAATGATTCCACGTCAAAACAAAAAGTAAAGGAAGGCTTGGGATAGAGCTCAATGGTAGAACTCTTGCATACCTTGTGCACGACTGTCAATAATAAAATTTAATGGAAGGTAATAATGTACATTCAAAAATTGTTAACTAGTAATACAAACAGGGATTTGAACATTTCTATTTTCATTTTTAGTGCTTGAATGACCTACGGTTTTATCAGTCATATGTAATATTATGATGATAAAAATATTATATTTTAATAAATACTATTTATAGGAATGTTACACATTTTCTGTAAAATGCAAGCTCTCTAAATAATAAACTATTCTTCTAACAATGGTTCTGCATATAATATCAGTTTACTTATAGTATTTACTGATTTAGTTCAACTTATCTAATACTGTTGTTACAAATTCTTGTATCTCAGACTTGCATTCCTTTCTAATGATGATGTTTTCCTCCATTTATCTATAGTATGACATCTGGTATACTTTTATTTTAATTTGCATTTTTTCCTCTCAGTGTCATATCCTATATATTTCTATATAATTTATTATTATATTCTGCAGTGCAATACATTGTGGTTTTTTTATGATTGACAATGTTCTCAGTGGCTAATTTTGTATTCTAGAGAGCTAAAGATTCGTACTTTGTTTGAGTTTGAATATTATTTATGATTTTCTTTTTAATGTGTTTTAATATGTTCATATTACCTAAGTAATTTTTATGTCATCCCTCTCCCTCTTCTCACTTCTCCCTCCTTCTCCCACCCTCTCTATTTTTCTCTGTTTCTCTCTCTCCTCTCTTTTGTTCCCTTGAGGCAAGACCTTACTACTTGGCCCTGGTAGGCCCAGAACTTGCTATGTAGACCAGGCAGCCTTAAAATCACAGAGATCTACTTTTCTTTGCCTCCCTAGTGCTGGATTAAAGGGGTATGTTACCATTCCCAGCATGAATTTTCTGCTTCCTGTGCCCATTCTGATGCTTCTTCTTCTTTTTCTTGTCACTGTTTCTTTCTTCCTTATAGTAACAAGAAAGTCTGAGAGCTCATTCACAGATTTAATCTGATCGATCAGCAAATCGAAACAGGCAAAAATCTGGAGCTATCAATACTTCTCAGAAACTTAGCTTTGGTGGCAGTGTATGATCACTATTTCTACTTTACAATATGCAATGTCCTGGAACTAGGATTATTAGCATTTTGTTGGTTGTTCCCACATTCTTGGTGTTAAAATTTAAAACAAAATATTAGAGAAAATAAATTAAGAAATATAGAGGAGTAGAAAATAGTAGATGGTGTAGGCTACAAATTTTATCACAAGATGCAGTCTTTAGCTTCTTGGTATTGAGTCATCTTACGACTAATGTGTTTCAGATCTATTTTTAAGATATCTCTGCTAACTAATTTCCTGTTGCTTCTTTTGGTAGTTTTTTTTAATTTGTTTATGTGACCTTCCTGAGACATTTAGTGTTTAAAAATATCCTTTTCAGAAAAGGTTACACTTTCTCCTTACCCCATCTTATATCTAATATGAGAGAAAAGCTTCGTAAACGTTTAACAATCTGTTCAACTTTCTGTTGACTTTCTAGGAATTAGCACGGTGGATTTTTTTTTCAATTCTTTTTGTTATGCTCCAGATTTTTCTGAAATATTGGTGGCATATGTCAAGAATTTACTTATAGATAGGATCGAGTTTTAATTGTTTTCTCCCTAAGGAATTAATTCTACTACAAAATATGTACAGCTAAGGACAAAAGTGATGATATTGGGTAAAGCTCAATGCAGTACTTGTTGGGAAAAGAGATGGTAGTCAAAGACTCTTCAACAGATGTGGTAAGTTTATGTAGGCAGACTAAAATTTTAAGCAGATAGACAGAACTATTGGAATTTGATTTTCAAAATCCTGTAATGATTGAAGACTCAGAAATGAATCCACACTCCTATGGTCACTTGATCTTTGACAAAGGAGCGAAAACCATCCAGTGGAAAAAAGATAGCCTTTTCAACAAATGGTGCTGGTTCAACTGGAGGTCAACATGCAGAAGAATGCAAATTGACCCATTCTTATCTCCTTGCACTAAGCTCAATTCCAAGTGGAGCAAGGACCTCCACATAAAACCAGACACACTGAAACTAATAGAAAGGAAACTAGGGAAGAACCTTGAACATATGGGCACAGGGGAGAATTTCCTGAACAGAACTCCAATAGCTTATGCTCTAAGATCAAGAATAGACAAATGGGACCTCATTAAATTACAAAGTTTTTGCAAGGCAAAAGACACTGTCAAAAAGACAAAGCAGCAACCAACTAACTGGGAAATGATATTTACCAACCCTACATCCAACAGAGGGCTAATATCCAATATATACAAAGAACTCAAGAAGTTAAACTCCTGAGAGGCAAGTAACCCTATTAAAAAATGGGGTACAGAGCTAAACAAAGAGTTCTCACCTGAAGAATATCTAATGGCTGAGAAGCACCTAAAGAGATGTTCATCATCCTTAGTCATTAGGGAAATGCAAATCAAAACAACCCTGAGATTCCATCTCACACCAGTCAGAATGGCTAAGATCAAAAACACAGGAGACAGCAGTTGTTGGCGAGGATGTGGAGAAAGAGGAACACTCCTCCACTGTTGGTGGAATTGCAAGCTGGTACAACCACTCTGGAAAGCAGTCTGGCAGTTCCTCAGAAAACTGGGCATGACGCTTCTGATATATTCAAATAACAGATATTCATATTGTGTTTGTTTCATTTATTAATGTAACTTATAAAATTCTTCATCTAAAACACACACACACATGCACACACAAACGCACACACACACACACACACACAGTTAGGTAACAAACATGTTGCATGACCCCATTTCAATTGTACCTATAAGATATTGCCACTACCTTTTTTTATCTAACTGCAATTTATATTTAAAATGGCACAGTTTCATTCACTTTTTTCATCATTTTATTTTTTCTTCAGTGATTGAAAACATTAAAGATAATAGAGTTATCTTTAGAATTACACAATTCTCTTTGATCTGCCTTTGAAATTGAAGGAGATGGTTTGCAATGTTTTCTAGAAAGCCAAGATCAACAATTCCTGCTTAGAAAATAAATGTACATCCGCTGATCTTTGGGAATGGGCTTTGTAATATATTCAATTATATGAATAATTGAAAACTTCCACTTCTTTCCCTTCAGAGTTTCTCCTTTCCATAGCCTCAGAGATGACCTTCATTTACTTCCCGTTAATATCCAGGCATTTTGCTTTTATGTCTCCCCTCTCCTTTACATAACCTCTTTACAAGCTGAACATTATGACACATTTAAAGCCCAGATAAAGCCCAATTGTATGATTTATTTGAGGTCCATTTGGAAGCTTTGCTGCAGCCAACCAAAGTCAAGGATTAGCAGTTTTGATCCTCAACTAATGAACAAAGAACACTAACTAACTCATATAGCAATTCTGCAGTTGCTGTTAGAATTTACTGCAACGAAATACTTGTATAAATATGCTCTTTTTCTAGGAATATTCTTTTCTGGAGTTCTTCAATATAATCCCAGGAAAAGTTAAAACATCTTGTTGAAAAGAAATAAAATGTAAATATGCTCTTTGGTGTAGGACATTTGAATCAAATCCACTCATCTCTACAGTTACAGGATTACTGCTATTAATTTTAATATATTTTATCAGTATATAAATTGTAACTCTCATTTCATTCATAGACCAAAGCTGGCTATTTTTTCTACGACTTATTTTCAAATGCTTTCAAAATTCTGACATTCATTATGATATTTTATGCATTGTCTAAGTTGTCTATTTACTATTCATCAGAACAAAAAGAATTGTTTAAAGCCTGAAACTTCTTATGGTGTAAGAAGCATTTGATTAAATTATCTATAAATTGTAATTATTGTGTATTTTGCTGCCATTTTTTCAATTAAATAAATATATTTCACTACAATATAACTATAAATATTTGGTTTTTGCTGCGTTATATCACAACACAAATAAGGTGCGTGATCATCCTATATTTCAGGTAACATCAGTGTAATCATTTTCTGTGCTAACTAAAGTAACAAGATGAATTTAATTGCAAAGTAAATGATGTTAGAATATAGATTAAAAGTAAACTCTCATATGGATGAGGAATCCCACTGTAGTTAGAGAAGAGCTGAAAGAGAGACAGAGGGGGGGGGAAGAAAGAGAAAGAAAGAAACAAAGAAACAAAGATATGAACCTAACCTGTCTGTTACAATAAACCTTAAATAAAAGAGCACAGTAGCTAATGCAGTGGTGCTGCAGGAAATATTGAAAAAGACCAGCATGTTGTCACACTACTGCCAAGCACCGGTGGGACAAATGTTTCCAGTGTGGTGATCTCAGCTCTGCAGTCTCTCTGAGTTCCTTTGGCAGATCGTTACCACACCAGTCCCACGCAACGACCACTCACCCCATGGTCAGCCACCACAACACCCAGCAACCTGGTAGAAACAATACTTTAGAAGCTTATAATTAACAATTCTGATTTATATATCAGTAAATTCTCACTTCACAAGATGCCAATACAATAATTTCAGAACCAATTGAAAATGATAAGAGCTGCCCACCTAGATTAGACAAATTACCATATCAAGTCTGGGTGCGGCAACCCAATAAGAGGAAAGGGTCCTAAGAACAAGCAAGAGTCAGAGACATGCCTACTCCCACAATCAGGAGTCCACTCAAAACAATAAGCCAACAACCACAACAAATGTGTAGTGGATCTAGTGCATACCCATGTAGGTTCTGTGATTGATATTTTTAATCTCTGTGAACCCTCATGAGCCCTGCTTAGTTGATTTCTTGCACCATGCTCTCCTGGTGTCCTCTACCCTTCTGCCCTTCTGCCCTTCTGCCCTTCTGCCCCTCTGCCCCCTCGTCCCCAATAGGGGTTACTGATCTTTCTAGGGAGTAGCTCTATAGTGATCTCCTCCTCTTCCTCCTCCCCCTCCTCCCCCTCCTCCTCCTCCTCCTCTTCCTCTCTCCAAGCTGTGCTCTCTCTTTCCTCCTTTTGTTTGGCTATGGGTCTCTGCATCTTTCCCATCATCTGATAAAGACTGGACTAGAAACTTATCTCAGAGTATAGCAGAACATCACTAGGATTGATTATTTATTTATTTATTTATTTATTTATTTATTTATTTATTTGAAAGTTGTATTTGTGTCTTCCATAGGTTACTGGAGTATCCATCCTTCAGTTTCTGGCAATCTTGGCATTGTTGGGCTGGAGATCTATTTCTCTCTTGGTGTGGGATTAAAATTAGACTAGTCATTGGTTGGCCATTCCAACAATTTCTGGGACACCATTACCCTAGCACATCTTGCAGGCAGGTCTGATTATAAGTTGAAGGTTTTGTGACTTGGTTAGTGTCCCAGTCTCACTTCTGGATGGCTAGCCTGGTTATACAAGATTGCTGGTTCAGGTTCT
Source organism: Tokudaia tokunoshimensis (assembly GCA_036184795.1). Lineage (NCBI taxonomy): Eukaryota > Metazoa > Chordata > Mammalia > Rodentia > Muridae > Tokudaia > Tokudaia tokunoshimensis. Next base: position 41,072,859 of record BTHU01000004.1, on the reverse strand, counting down.
ATATCCACTAATTTTAGGAGTCCTCGCTAGGATCACCTTTGATGATTCCAGAGAGGTTCCACTGCAATAGGTTTCCAGATCTCCCAAAAAGGTTATTCATTTCTAATCATCTCTCCCTCCATTCTTCTCCACCCTACACCTGATCCCTCATATTCACATCCTTACCCCTGCCCATTGCAAAAGCTGTTATACTTCACCTTCTGAGGGAGATCCATGCATGTCCACTAGAGCCCTTGTTGGTTAGCCTCTCTGGGTTTGTGGATTGTAGCATGATTTTCATTTACTTGACAGCGAATACCCACTTATAGGTGAGTATATACTATGTTTGTCTTTCTGGGTCTAGGTTACCTCATGCAGGATGATCATTTTCTAGTTTCATCCATTGCCTTCAAATTACATAATGTATTTTTAACTGCTTAGTAATACTTCATTGTGTAAATATTTACTTTAACCATTCTTCATTTGTGAAGCATCTAGGTTTTGTTTACAGATTTGTTAGGCCATTATGAACACAGTGGAGCAAGTGTTCTTGAGGTAGGATGGAGTATCATTTGGGTAAATGACAGAAAATGCTATAGCTGAGTTTAGAGGTAGATCAATTCCCAATTTTCTGAAGAACTGCCATATTGATTTTCATAGTGGCTGTGTGAGTTTGTGTTCCCACCAGCAATGGATGAATGCCTCTCTTGTTCTACATCTTTGCCAGTATGACCTGTCACATGTCTTATCAATGTTGGCCATTCTGACAGGTGTAAGACAGAATCAAAAACAGTTTTAGTTTGCATTTTCCTGGTGGCTAAGGGCATTGAACATTTAAGTGTTTCACAGACATTTATGAGTCCTCTATTGCAAATATGCTGTTTAGACCTGTACTCCATTTTTAATTTGGTTGTTTGGTTGATTGGTGTCTAATTTCTTGATATATATATTGGATATTAACCCTCTATCAGGTGTGGAGTTGGTGAAAATCTTTTCCCATACTGTAGGCTGCCAGTTTATCCTATGGACAGTGTCCTTTGCATTACAGAAACTTTTCAGTTTCAGGAGGTACAACTTATTAGCTGTTGATAGTGTCTATGGTACCAGTGTTCTATTTAGGAAAATGTCTTATGTGCCACTACATTCAAGACTATTCAACCATTTTTCTTCTATCAGGTTCAGTATATCTGGTTTTATGTTGAAGCCCTTTATTTATTGAACTTGAGTTTAGTGCAGGGTGATAAATAAGAATCTATTTGCATTTTTCAACTGGCCAACACCTGAATAGACCAGCACCATTCGTTGAAAGTACTTTGTCTTATCCGTTGTGTATTTATGGCTTTTTTATCAGTAATCAGGTGCCCATGGGTGAGGGGATTAATGTCTGGAGTTTGGATTAAATTCCATTGATCATTGTGTCCATTTTCATGCCAATACCATCCATTATATTTTATTAGGGTTGCTTCATAGTACAGTTTGAAATCAGGAGTCTTGATACCTCCAGAAGTTCTATTATTGTTCAAGATAGTTTTAGTTATTCTGTGATGTTTTTCACTTTTTGTTTTGTTTTTTGTCTGTTTGTTTTTCATATTGAGTATTATCCTTTCAAAGAATATAAAATATTATGTTAGAATTTCTATGGGGATTGTGTTGACTACATAGATGTTTTTGGTAAGATTACATTTTACTCTGTTAATCCTAGTTATTCAAGATAATGGAATATCTTTCTTGGATCTATATGTTTAGTGTTTTATTATTATGTACCAAGGGGACATTCTCTTTTATCTAATCTGCTTGGCATTCTGTATGCTTTTATACCTTTTAGGCATGTTCTCCTCTAGGTTATAGCATTTGTTTCTTTTAGAATTCAATTAAGAGGGAGCCTGCCAGCTTTCCTTCCGCGACCTCTGTTCCCGCTGACTGCGCTGGAGAGACGGGTACCCCAGGCTCCCTACCCCCAATATAACATCACTTGGGACACGGCCTGTTGGGGCTTCCGTCTGTGCCCGAGGGTGGGTCAGCGCTGTGGTCGTCTGGGTGCCAGATCGGCGGGCCATCGCGTCTACAGGGTGAGCAGCTCCACGGAGAGTGCCCTCCGCCATCTTTGCTCCAGTGACTGGGAAGTTGGGACCGCCAGGCTCAGAGACAGACAGGCATGATATCTCTTCGGTCTCGGGCGGCTTGTGTGTAACCTGCTCCCAGGTGCTGGGCTGCTCTGCAGTGACCAGCGCGCCAGATCTGCTGTGGGACTTCTGCCTGGCAGAGGGACGCCCCCTCCCCCCAGGAGAGATCACACACCCCTGCACAGGGCAGGAGCCTGCCCGCCTCCCTTTGGCGACCTCTGCTCCAGGAATCCACTAGGCTGAGCCTTTAGATGTGCAAGGCCTCCCCAATATAAGATCACTTGGGGCAAGGCACATTAGGGCTCCAAAGTCACTCAGGAGCAGGCAGGCCCCAGAAATCGGTGCCAGGGGAATCCTGGTAATCCAGGGGGGGCAGAAATAGCTTTGCAGGCTCACAGGAGGTCCAACCAACAGCCAGTGGCAGCAGGACCAACTAACACCAGAGGTATCCAGATGGCAAAAGGCAAATGTAGGAATGTTACTAACAGTAATCAAAGTAATGTGGGACCATCCGAACCCAACTCTCCAACAGCAGAAAGTCCTGGATACCTCACCACACCTGAAAGACAAGATCTGGATTTAAAATCACTTCTCATGATCCTATTAGAGGATCACAAGAAGGACACAAATAAATCTCATAAAGAGTTACAGGAGACCATGAATCAACGGTTAGAAGCCCTTACAAAGGAAACACAAAAATCGCTTAGAGAAATGCGGGAGAATATGGATCAAAAGATGGAGGCGCACAAGGAGACAACACAAAAATCGCTTAACGAGATGAATCAACGGGTAGATGCACTCACAAAGGAATCACAAAATTTGCATAAAGAAATGCAGAAAAACGTGGGTCAACAGATGGAGGCCCATAAGGAGGCAACACAAAAATTGCTTAAAGAAATGAATCAACGGTTAGATGCCCTTACAAAGGAAACACGAGAACTGCTTAAAGAAATGCAGGAGACGATGGATCAACAGATGGAATCCCATGAGGAGGAAACACAAAAATCGCTCAGAGAAATGCAGGAGAACGTGGGTCATCAGGAAGAAATCCTGAAAGAGGTAATGCAAAAATACCTTAAAGAAATACAGGAAAATACAAACAAACAAGTGAAGGATCTCAGCAAATCCATCCAGGAACTAAAAAAGGAAGTAGAAACAACTAAGAAATCACAAAGGGAGACAACTTTGGAGATAGAAAACCTTGGGAAGAAATCAGGAGTCATAGATGCAAACATCAACAATAGAATACAAGAGATGGAAGAAAGAATCTCAGGTGCTGAAGATTCCATAGAAAGCATCGACTCAACAGTCAAAGAAAATGCAAAATGCAAAAAACGCGTAACCCAAAACATCCAGGAAATCCAGGACACAATGAGAAGACCAAACCTAAGGATTATAGGTATAGATGAGAGTGAAGATTTGCAACTTAAAGGGCCAGTAAACATCTTCAACAAAATTATGGAGGAAAACTTCCCTAACTTAAAGAGAGAGATGCCGATGAACATACAAGAAGCCTACAGAACTCCAAACAGACTGGACCAGAACAGAAATACCTCCCGTCACATAATAAACAAAACAGCGAATGTTCTAAACAAAGAAAGAATACTAAATGCAGTAAGAGAAAAGGGCCAAGTAACATACAAAGGAAGACCTATCCGAATCACATCAGACTTCTCACCAGAGACTATGAAAGCCAGAAGATCCTGGGCAGATCTCATGCAGACACTAAGACAGCACAAATGCCAGCCTAGACTACTATACACAGCAAAACTCTCAATCACCATAGATGGAGAGACCAAGATATTCCATGATAAAACCAAATTTTCACAATCTTTCCACAAATCCAGCCCTGCAATGGATAATAGGTGGAAACCTCCAATACAGGGAGAGAAACAACACCCTGGAAAAAATGAGATAATAACCTTCTTGAATCAAACCCAAAAGTAGATAACCACTCAAACATAAAGATAGCGTCAAGAATGGCAGATGGCAATAATCACTATGCCTTAATCTCTCTTAATATCAATGGTCTCAATTCCCCAATTAAAAGACATAGACTAGCAGACTGGATATGTAAACAGGACCCAGCATTTTGCTGCATGCAGGAAACGCACCTCAGTGTCAAAGACAAACACTACCTCAGAGTAAAAGGCTGGAAAACAATTTTACAAGCAAATGGCCCCAAGAAACGAGGTGGAGTAGCCATCCTAATATCGGATAAAATTGATTTTCTTTTTTTTTTTTAAATTGATTTTCAACCTAAAGTCATCAAAAAAGACACAGAAGGACACTACATACTGATCAAGGGAAAAATCCACCATCAAGAACTCTCAATTCTGAATATCTATGCTCCAAATGCAAGGGCACCCTCATTCGTAAAAGAAATTTTACTAAAACTCAAAGCACACATTGCACCGCACACAATAATAGTGGGTGACTTCAACACCCGGCTCTCTGAAATGGATCGTTCAGGAAAGCAGAAACTAAACAGGGACACAGTGAATCTAATTGAAGCCTTGGACCAAATGGAACTAACTGATATATATAGAACATTTCATCCTAGAGCTAAAGAATACACCTTCTTCTCAGCTCCTCATGGTACCTTCTCCAAAATTGACCATATAATTGGTCACAAATCAGACCTCAACAGATACAAGAAGATAGAAATAATCCCATGCCTCCTATCAGATCACTATGGAATAAGGGTGGTCTTCAATGGCAACAAAAACAAAAGAAAACCCACGTACACATGGAGGCTGAACAATGCTCTACTCAATGATAACCTGGTCAAGGTGGAAATAAAGAAAGAAATCAAAGACTTTTTGAAAGTTAATGAAAATGAAGGCACAACATACCCTAATTTATGGGACACAATGAAAGCAGTGCTAAGAGGAAAATTCATAACCCTGAGTGCTGCCAAAAAGAAACGGGAGACAGCATACACTAACAGCTTAATGGCACACCTGAAAGCCCTGGAACAAAAAGAAGCAAATACACCAAAGAGGAGTAGAAGGCAGGAAATCATCAAACTCAGGGCTGAAATCAATCAAGTAGAAACAAATAAAACCATACAAAGAATCAACAAAACGAGGAGTTGGTTCTTTGTGAAAATTAACAAGATAGATAAGCCCTTAGCCAGACTAACCAGAGGGCACAGAGACAGTATCCAAATTAATAAAATCAGAAACGAAAAGGGAGAGATAACAACAGAAACTGAGGAAATTCAAAAAATCATCATATCCTACTACAAAAACCTGTATTCAACACAACTAGAAAATCTTGAGGAAATGGACAATTTCCTTGACAGATACCAAGTACCAAAATTAAATCAGGATCAAATAGACCATCTAAACCGTCCTATAACCCCTGAAGAAATAGAAGTTGTCATTGGAAGTCTTCCAACCAAAAAAAGCACAGGTCCAGATGGTTTTAGTGCAGAATTCTATCAGACCTTCAAAGAAGACCTAACACCAATACTCTTCAAACTGTTCCACAAAATAGAAACAGAAGGAACACTACCCAACTCGTTCTATGAAGCCACAATTACACTAATACCGAAAGCACACAAAGATCCGACAAAGAAAGAGAATCTCAGGCCAATCTCTCTTATGAATATCGATGCAAAAATACTCAATAAAATTCTTGCCAACCGAATCCAAGAACACATCAAAACGATCATTCACCATGATCAAGTAGGCTTCATCCCAGGGATGCAGGGATGGTTCAATATAAGGAAATCCATCAATGTAATCCACTACATAAACAATCTCAAAGAAAAAAACCACATGGTCATCTCATTAGATGCTGAGAAAGCATTTGACAAAATTCAGCATCCTTTCATGCTAAAGGTCTTGGAAAGATCAGGAATTCAAGGCCCATATCTAAACATAGTAAAAACAATTTACAGCAAACCAGTAGCCAGCATCAATCTAAATGGAGAGAAACTTGAAGCAATCCCACTAAAATCAGGGACTAGACAAGGCTGCCCTCTCTCTCCATATCTTTTCAATATAGTACTTGAAGTTCTAGCTAGAGCAATTAGACAACAAAAAGAGGTCAAAGGGATACAAATTGGAAAGGAAGAAGTCAAACTATCACTATTTGCAGACGATATGATAGTATACATAAGCGACCCAAAGAACTCCACCAGAGAACTCCTACAGCTGATAAACGACTTCAGCAAAGTGGCCGGATATAAAATCAACTCAAGCAAGTCATAAGCCTTCCTATACTCAAAAGATAAGCAGGCTGAGAAAGAAGTAAGAGAAATAATACCCTTTACGATAGCCACAAACCATATTAAGTATCTTGGCGTGACTCTAACCAAACAAGTGAAAGATCTGTATGACAAGAACTTCAAGTCTCTGAAGAAAGAAATTGAAGAAGACCTCAGAAGATGGAAAAATCTGCCATGCTCATGGATTGGCAGGATTAATATAGTAAAAATGAGCATCTTACCAAAAGTAATACACAGATTCAATGCAATCCCCATCAAAATCCCAACTCAATTCTTCATAGAGTTAGAAAGAGCAATTCAAAAATTCATCTGGAATAACAGAAAACCCAGAATAGCTAAAACTATTCTCAAGAGTAAAAGAACCTCTGGGGGAAGCAGTATCCCGGACCTCAAGCTGTACTACAGAGCAATAGTGTTAAAAACTGCATGGTATTGGTACAGTAACAGACATGTAGATCAATGGAACAGAATTGAAGACCCAGAAATGAATCCACACTCCTATGGTCACTTGATCTTTGACAAAGGAGCTAAAACCATCCAGTGGAAAAAAGATAGCCTTTTCAACAAATGGTGCTGGCTCAGCTGGAGGTCAACATGCAGAAGAATGCAAATTGACCCATCCTTATCTCCTTGCACTAAGCTCAATTCTAAGTGGATCAAAGATCTCCACATAAAACCAGACACACTGAAACTAATAGAAGGGAAACTAGGGAAGAACCTTGAACATATGGGCACAGGGGAGAATTTCCTGAACAGAACTCCAATAGCTTATGCTCTAAGATCAAGAATAGACAAATGGGACCTCATTAAATTACAAAGTTTTTGCAAGGCAAAAGACACCGTCAAAAAGACAAAGCAGCAACCAACTAACTGGGAAATGATCTTTACCAACCTTACATCCGACAGAGGGCTAATATCCAAGATATACAAAGAACTCAAGAAGTTAAACCCCAGAGAGGCAAGTAACCCTATTAAAAATGGGGTACAGAGCTACACAAAGAGTTCTCACCTGAAGAATATCTAATGGCTGAGAAGCACCTAAAGAGATGTTCATCATCCTTAGTCATTAGGGAAATCCAAATCAAAACAACCCTGAGTTTCCATCTCACACCAGTCAGGATGGCTAAGATCAAAAACACAGGAGACAGCAGTTGTTGGCGAGGATGTGGAGAAAGAGGAACACTCCTCCACTGCTGGTGGAATTGCAGGCTGGTACAACCACTCTGGAAAGCAGTCTGGCGGTTCCTCAGAAAACTGGGCATGACACTCCCAGAGGATCCGGCTATACCACTCCTGGGCATATACCCAGAGACTTTACCTGCATGCAATAAGGACACATGCTCCACTATATTCATAGCAGCCTTATTTATAATAGCCAGAAGCTGGAAAGAACCCAGATGTCCCTCAACGGAGGAATGGATTCAGAAGATGTGGTATATCTACACAATGGAATACTACTCTGCAATTAAAAACAATGAATTCACGAAATTCCTAGGCAAATGGTCAGAACTTGAAAATATCATCCTTAGTGAGGTAACCCAATCACAAAAGAACACACATGGTATGCAGTCACTGATAAGGGGATATTGACCCAGAATCTCGGAATACCCTAGACACAATCAGCATATCAATAGATTTCTAAAAAGATGGAAGGAGAGACCCCTGGTCCTGGAAAGACTGGATGTAGGGGAACGCCAGGACAGAGTAACGAGAGGGGGTTGAATGGAGAAAAGAGGGAGGGAAGGGTGCTTATGGGACTTTCGGGGAGGGAGGAAACGGGAAAGGGGAAGTGATTTGGAATGTAAATTAAAAAAATAAAAAAAAAAGAATTCAATTAAAAATAACGGGAAAGGGGAAATGATTTGGAATGTAAATTAAAAAAAATAAAATAAAATAAATAATTAAAAAAAATATTTTCTGGTTTTTTGAACTGTGATTCTTCTACTTCTATTGCTATTCTTCATAGGTTTGATGTTTTCATCATTTCTCAGGTTCCCTGGGTGTTTTGTGTCAGAAACTTTTCATATTTAACATTTTCATTGACAGATGCATGTATTTCTTCTCTTGTGTCTTCAATGCCTGAGTTTGTCTCTTCCATCTCTGGCATTCTGTTCGTGAAGCTCACCCCTGTACTTTCTGTTTTCTTACCTAGATTTTCCATTTCCAAAATTTCCTTGATTTTTGTTTTCCTTATTTCTTTTATTTCCATTTCAGGTCTTGCATGATTTATTTTGTTCCTTTTAACTGTTTTATTTGTTTGTTGTTTGTTTGTTTTTTCTTGGCTTTCATGAAAGGATTTATTCATTTCCTCCATTTTTTTTTTGTTTTGCTTTTCTTCTTTGTTTCTTTCTGTCTGTCTTTCTATTTTTCTTTTTCTCTTTCTTTCTTTCTTTCTTTCTTTCTTTCTTTATTACTTCTCTGTGTTTTCCTCTTTTTGTTTAAGTCCCTGTCTGAGTTTGGGAGTTAGAACACAGTGACTTGGAAAGGCTGAGAAAAAAATGGAATGCATAGCACTGAGAGAGTTAGGGAGGTCTGTGGTCAGGCAGACTACCAGGATTTCTTGCTGCTGACAAGATTTCTACACAAGTTGGAGGTTGGAATTCTCCTAAAATAAATATTTAATCTTAGAGTTGTCCACTTTTACACAAAAGTTACATACTTGGTATCAGATACCAATCTCATATTTTTAACTCTCATCCACTTTCCTGTTTTAATATTACAGTAGCATGGTACTTTCATCACAAAGAGGAAGCACACAAATCATTAACCAAACTATAGGCTTAACTTTGATCTCAGTAGTTGTTACGCTATTTTCTACAATCCTATTGATATCAATGATCCCATGGAGAGTTTTCCATTTAGTCAAATCTTCATGTCTCCTTAACTTCATCCGATCTAGATCAATATTTATTTCAAACAATGACTGATGGTTTTAAGGAGTTGTAGTCAATTGCTTTATAAATTGTCACTCAATTTGTAATGTATACGTTCCTTCTGAGTTGATTGGTGTTGTAATTTTTTTGGAATAATACTTCAGAGGTAGAATACTCTTAACATCCTTTCAGTAGTGCATACTATCAACATAATTTGTTTACTTGGCTAACAGGGGATTGCACAAGATATTTTCAAAGTGATTTTTTTCTTTTTTTCAACAATATTACATGGAAGAAAGCTGCCAAATACAGTACACTTGAGAAGGCAGGAACATGTTTAGGCTACATTTGCTGAAGAGGCTCTATTTAAAGCAAGTATTTCAACATCCTTTAAGGAACACCTATCACCTCAATCTGACGAATTTAGCGTAAAGATGGGCATCCCATCTCCTTTGAGATCTCAAATATGTTAAATAAAAATGCAAATTGGATTTTAAAGATTTGCAATGATGGCTCATCAGAGAATGAGGAGAAAGAAGAACTATTAACATCACATCACAGTTTTCAAACATCCAAACATATACCAGTGATGGCTTTTATGTATTTTTACTTAAGGAAAAATAGACTCATATGTCAAAATATTTCACTAATATTGTATTATCAGGTCAGTTTCTTTATGATAAACTTCAGCATTCACTCATTTGCCAGCTCCCAGCAAGCCTGGTATGCATCATAACACATACTACTCAATATTCTACCGAGTTCTGCAAATTTCAGTCAAGACAACTCTATCAGCCTTAATGTTATGAACTGCACATGCTTTGATGGTTGTACAGTGTTCAGAGTTTTACCTTAAAACTCTAGAATTTCATATGAAATTAGATGAACACAAAATCAAATGTTATATACAAGACAAATGATGGCAACTTATATTTATATTTTATACCACTAAATGAGTTATAGGATGAAGAGCTTTCTTTCAATGACACATTTTAATAGAAATATGGTCAGAGATTACTAGCAATAGAAAACCAAAATATTTAATACAGAGCCCAATGCTTATTTTACACGTTAAGATCTGAGCTTCATACAAAGATTGGCACTAATACTCAAGGGAGATGAGATTAAAAAGACCATGACACTTTACAACAGTGGTTCTCAATCTTCCCAATGCTGCAACCCTTTAATACAGTATTACGTTGTGGTGACCCCAGCCAGAAGAATTATTTTGTTGCCACTTCATAACTGTAATACTGACATATGTGAATTTTAATGTAAATATCTGAAATGTGACCCTGATGGGGGTTGCGACCCACAGGCAATTATGCTGAGGAAATCAAAAGGGACTGAGAAGTACTTGGGGAAATGAGTCTCATGGCGTTGCAAAGAGACACTTGGGTATAAAATTGTAAATTGTTGTCTTGGCTGATACAGTAAAAACTAATGGAACAGGCTATCTTTTTTCCACTGGATGGTTGTAGCTCCTTTGTCAAAGATCAAGTGACCATAGGTGTGTGGGTTCATTTCTGGGATTTCAATTCTGTTCCATTGATTTACCTGCCTGTCACTGTACCAATACCATGCAGTTTTTAACACTAACGCTCTGTAGTACTGCTTGAGGTCGGGGATATTGATTCCCCCAGAAGTTCTTTTATTGTTGAGAACAGTTTTAGCTATCCTGGGTTTTTTGTTATTCCAGATGAATCTGAGAATTGCTCTTTCTAACTCTATGAATAATGGAGTTGGGATTTTGATGAGAATTGCTCTGGATCTGTATAGTGCTTTTGGCAGGATAGCCATTTTTACTATATTAATCCTGCCAATCCATGAGCATGGAAGATCTTTCCATCTTCTGAGGTCTTCTATTTCTTTCTTCAGAGACTTGAAGTTCTTGTCATACAGATCTTTCACTTCCCTGAGATTTCACCTCACACCAGTCAGAATGGCTAAGATCAAAAAGTCAGGAGACAGCTGGTGTTGGCAAGGATGTGGAGAAAGAGGAACATTCCTCCACTGCTGGTGGAATTGCAAGCTGGTAAAATCACTCTGGAAATCAGTTTGGCGGTTCCTCAGAAAAGTTGGCATAATACTACCAGAGGACGCAACTATACCACTTCTGGGCCTATACCCAGAGGATTCTCCAGCATGCAATAAGGACACATGCTCCACTATGTTCATAGCAACCTTATTTATAATAGCCAAAAGCTGGAAAGAACCCAGATGTCCCTCAACAGAGGAATGGATACAGAAAATGTGGTATATTTACACTAAGGAATACTATTCAGCTATTAAAAACAATGAATTCATGAAATTCTTAGTCAAGTGGGTGGAACTGGAGAATGTCATCCTGAGTGAGGTGGCCCATTCACAAAAGATCACAACATGATATGCACTCACTGATAAGCAGATATTAGCCCAGAAGCTTGGAATACCCAAGAAATAATTCACATATCAAATGATGCCCAAGAAGGAGGAGAGGCCCCTGGTCCTGGAAGGGCTCAATGTGGCGGGGTAGGGGAATGCCAGGAAGGGGAGGCAGGAGTGGGTTGGTTGGGGAGCAGGGGGAGGAAAGAGGGAATATGGGACTTTTGGGGAAGGGAGGATCCAGTAAGAGGGAAATCATTTGAAATGTAAATAAAAAAATGTAATTAAAAAAAAAGAAAAAAAGAAGTGAATGGAACAGTAAAAGCACTGACATTTATTCCACTGAATAGGGATGGTCATCAACCGTCAATGTTCAAGAATATGGTCCATCAGTTCCCAGGAGCATGCATAACACAGCTATCACTTTACTCATCTCTTGTCCAACCAGGTTATAAAAGTTCTTGCTACTGAACAAGCAAATAGTCACTTAACAAAGCCTTTCCCAGGCTCCCAGCAATTTTAGCAGGCAGAAATCAGGGTATGTCTGTAAATGTCCACCATCTGTTTGGGTCAGTTTTTCAGAGTTCATCTTTGCATCTCCAAATAAATTACTATTAAAAAAAAAATCAAATGAGTCATCAGATTACATTTTAAACCTATGGTGATATCCTCAATGAAAGTTGCTTAGGCTAAACTGTCCCCCCGTGTTATCTCTCAGGAACACATAAATCTATTTTCCTCCTATACTTGAAAATGATTAATGTTGAAATAAACTCATTCATCTTCAAGACTGAGTATATTTAGAAACTGAAAGCTTTTTACATTTAGATTCAAAACCTAATGGGGGATGTTTTGTGCTCTAAGGGTGTATCCAATTTTCCTGGATATAGCTTTATCATCATCAAAACTGTCTGTACTTGAGTGGATAATGTACAAAGAAAGCTACCTGCTTAGATAGATACAGCATCAAGAAGTTACAAAAAAGTACAATAGAAATGGTTCATGTAAATAAATAACTTTTGCAGTCTAATAGCATACTATCTGTAAAGTGAAATACCATTTGAGAAAGAATTTTTTAAAAAATTGAAAAGTATATTTATTTATTCTTTAATTATTTATTTTTACAGTCCAGCCTTCATCCCTCTCCAGGTCTGCCCCCAACTGCTTGCCATCTTCTAACTCCTTCCTCCCTGGTCTCCAAGAGGATGCCCCACCCCCACGGCCACCTCACCAGAACTCAAGAATCTTAACAATATACCGTTAACTGACAAATTCAAAGCTTTTCATATTTTTCCCACTTGTAGATATTGGTTTAATTTCCTGCACAGTCAACCAAATGAAAATTCTGAGAACATTTCTAGACTCTCATTTTTCATTTTTTATCATCACATCACACATTAACCATATGCTATTGTCTCGAAACCTGTTTACTCAACCTTTTCTCTTACTTCCATTGACTTATGTCCTTGTTATACTTTTTAAAAACCAATGTGTATGTGATTTTTGTCTGCATGAATGTTTGTGCACCACCTAAGAGTCTGCTGGATACAGAAGCTAGAAAAAGATCACCTAAAACTGGAATATGTAGACGTCATTATGTAGACTTCAAGAATTGAACCCAGGTCCTTTAAAAAGAACAAGGGGTAATCAGTGAATTATCACACATTTGTCAACAAATTTAGATGAATAATTTTAAGTTATACATCTTCCCTACCCTCATCCCCAACAAAAGCTGTTCATTTTCTGCCAATTATGTATAAATCCTGAGCATTTTTCTATGATGAGGTTTTAACCAGAATTAATGGTGGCCCTTTTAAAAATCATTTTTTGTTGTTGATAACTAATAAGACTTACTATGTATGTTTTATACTGTTATTACAAATGATTCTAATTCAGTTCTAATTTTCAGTACATAATTGCTATGCCAACTCTCTGTATAAACATTCTCTCAAAATATTCACCAGGGGAATGGCAGTGTGGCCAAGCAATATGATTGGCACTTGGTGTCTTAGAAATCACTTATTTTGCATAAACTTGTGATTAGGTCGGTTTATCACATGCAGCTGGATGGATGTCTAGTTATGTGTGTCCTCCTTGTCAGTACTTACTTTAGAAATTTGTTTTAATTTTTGTCATGTAGAACACTGCCTTGTTCACTATAAGGTAATCCGTATTTGTATTTTTTTTACATTAAAATCTTTAAATAAAATGTTTAATAGCAAAAAAGAAATCTTTCCAGCTGTCATTTCTTATTTGGAATTATTCAAGCTTTACACTTTCCCTCACTCTATATACTGGAGCTACAATACATCCAGAATACAATCATTCAAATAAGGGTAAATTTCTTTGACTTTTCAAAATAAGGTTCTCCAATAGTGTACTGTTACTAAATTCAATGATATTAGCTAAACAGGATACATTTTTTTCTCAGTTTTATTTTTCACTATACTGTGTTGTGCTCAAATCATTTTTCTCACTTCTTCTTTGATAAATGAATCTATACCCTCATACATCTTTAGATTTGTGATGGAAAAATGTTGTTTGTTCAATATTGAACTCAAATATTTCATCTTCCATAACCTTCCTACGAAATCTCAAAACAACACTGGATAACTTCTGTCAATAGAATATTTCTTCTACCTCTGCTTCATATATATTATTTCATGTGAAGTAAATGTCCCTGTATCTGCCTCCTTATTTTAGTTTTTCTATGCATTTGCATGTAGCACAGACATGATTAATTCCTGGTGAATGAGTAACTAAATTCATGCAATATGTATGGATATTTAATGAAAAATACTTACTTAATGCATATTCTGATTAATCCTATTTTTGTTAGTAGCATAGTGCTTATCTACAAAGTGACTTTATAATTAAGTGATACTTAATGATTACATGAATAAACAATAATAATTACAGTACACTCTATAACCTCTAAAAAGCACCTGGGTCTAAACATTTATTGTGCATAAATTTCCTCTTATTTCTAGTCTTAGAAGCTATAAATGACATTAAACAATACTTTCCCATAAAATTACGTCTAAAATAAAAGGCATATTTCTCAATTTTTAGCGAAATATAATGTCACCATATTAAACTAATTCATCTTTTCTATCTTCTCATCTCCATCTTATAATATTTCTCTTTATTTAAAAAAATTGAAATTCCAGGTGGATAGGATCGTTTTTCTAATTAACAATGGGAGACTGAAAACTATAGATGATCTGAAAGTTACCAAACAGAGGCTACTAGATGACTTCAAGGCACCACAGACTACAATGAAGAGAGAGGTTGGTGAAGCCTAAGAGAAGAAGTAAAAATTAAAAATACTTCTTAAGGGCACCAGAATTCCTGTGTACTACCACACCAAACCAATAGGAATGATTTGCATATAGGTGAGTAGGCTAATTTGCATTTCATCCCCATGTGACTCCATATCTTAACTTATATATTCTTTTGAAATTTTTATTTACATGCCTTAAAAAATAATGGACTCAGTAATTTTTTAAATTATGATAGAATGACTCTGCCCCTCATGATTTTGATTGACTTTTAAGTTTTCTAAGTAAAGCATTTAAAAGAAAATTCTCCTTTGCAATTTTAAAATTTAGAATTCTGATAATGTACCTTGACTCAAACATTTAATTCAAAATATTCTTGACAGTACACTTGATTTAGCTTGATGAAAACTCTAAGCACATTTCCTATGGATTGGTTAAGTTCTCTTGTTGAACAGACTCTTAGAGACTATCTGAATACCACTGCTTTAGTGATGGGAGCAGGCATAAAGTTCTCTCTTTAATGAAAGATTACTTACATATAAATCAATTGCAAGATGACAGAAAGAAAGAATGAATGAAGATCCAAATATAGAATACTGCAGGGTTTATTAATGGCTATATTTTGTTAAGTGTCAAGCAAATCTCTTGTGATATATGGAGCCCAAAGGAAGATATATTAATAATCAAATTAATAATGTAAGGTTAATGCTCATTTATATCTGTTTTATTTAAGAATATTAAAATCAGCACTTTTATTTTCTGTGACCTGCAAGTTTTTGAAGCTGTTTCTCACTAATGTTGGGACATTCATAGAAATGGCTATAGTCCTTCCAAAGCCCCTGATAGATTATCCAGTCCCAGGTCATTAACCTTAAACATATGTACATGTAAATAAAACTAAATTAACTCAGTAGATTATGGATGTATACAGTTGTACAACATATATTAATAGTAACTATAGAAAAAGAGGTCATGAATTTGAGTTGGAGTTGGAGGAAGAAGAAGGGACGGAAATCATGAAGTTACTTCAAACACTAATCCTGCTGTATCTTTCTAAAGCTGTGGCACAGGTGTTTTATCTGCTGCCACAATGAGCAGAGAACCCCTGAAATTGCTACCTGTTCCTGTTACTTCCATTTTGTCTGCGGATATGGGAGACTGAAGTACAAAAACAAGTTACAAGGAGAAGACAGCGAAGAAACTTATAGGACTTGAATTAAGAAATAAACATCTGTATTGTCATCCAAACAAAATGTAGGACATCTAGACAATGGCTACCCACACTTAAAATACACAAAGTCCCCACTTGTGGTTCTCAGTGAACTGTTTCCAAAGGCTTAAAGCTCTCACTCACCTCATTATAATTTCAAGCCTCTCCCTTTCTCTGAAAGACAAATGCCAATCAGGGAACATGACTTCCTTACAGATATAACCATGAATCCATAGTCATTTACAAGACATTTAATCATTCAAATGCTTTGACACTTGACAGCTTACAACTGATCTGTGTGCCCCTCTATGCAAGACTTAAACCTATAGCAAGCATCACCATTCACAGAGCATGTGGTAGAGATTACATGGCCTAAGAGGTCTGACATAATTTTAAAAGCTTTTAGATTAGTAGTGAGCTTCACTTAGCTAGATGGAACAGTGGAAACACTCAGGAACAGCTGTGCAGGATCAAAGAGTGAATGAAGGAAAGGGTATCATTGGATACCATAAAATGATAGATTTTTACATTTGGGGTGAAGGAAGGAGAAGTCAGGAATGAAGCATTTCCTTTTAAATTCTATGAGGAAATTTGCCTTGGTTGTCATTTTTCTCTCATGCTAGAATGATGCTTTATGAATACTATCCCCTTGGGTTTTCTACAGAAGCAGAGTGTGTCTCTTATAAGATTATTCCCTGGAGTCTTATTCAGAATAAACACCTCACTGCTTACAGAGATTTCACAAAGCATCTTCTTTTTCAATGGACATAAAACTTAAAATTTGTACTGCATAGAAACTATGCCAATGTGTTGACCCCCCAAGCCATGGGATTTCCACCTTGTTCCTTTTTGTCAAGTGAGTCCTAAGGCTTACTTCCTCCCACTTTTTAAAAGGAACATACATAACTGTGCACACACACTGGCTCTCAAATGCAAATGATTGTTGGATTGTGAGTCTATAGCATTTTATAGTCTCTTCTCCAAAGTGCATACATAATAAAGCCATACAACAGTTAAATCATAACTCAAAGCACAGTGAACCATAGACAAGTCTTTGTAATGTGTAATGTCAGACTTTTTTAATGTTGTAAAAAAAAATGATTGCCAATGCATAGCTTCTCCAAATTTGTCATATACGTTCGCTGTTCAAATCCTTTACATTGAAGACATCATTGTAAAATGAAGTGGATTCCTTTGTGGATGCATATGATCTACCTCTTCTAAGAGGTAGATCAAATGTGTTTAAGTGTTCTATTCACTTCCCAAATGTTTTGTTAAGGCTAGCTGAAGACAATAATCACAAAATTCCAGGAAACAAATACTATAACCACTTTTCCAAATACTCAGTGATTAAAAAGATATAGGATCTATTTTCATCAAAGAAAAGGAATACATATGCTCCTTAATTTGTGATCGTTAAGCTTGTGATACTGTGACTTTACTAGGATGCAAAAGAAATATATGTTAAGTGGCCACTCTACTTTGAATTTATATTTTCCCTGAGCTACTGATAGGAAGTATGATGTTCTATTCTGGTACAAAACAGCACCTAGAGATCCAGTTCTAAGTCAGCATGCACTTGCATGCATGAGTATCTCATAATCTACAGTTCACCATGCTGCTAACTTATGACTTGCATTATATGAGGTGTATTAAATATCTTTGAAACTTCTGACATTTTCAACATATAGTAGATGATCCATTTTAAGTCAAGGAGTATATGCAATTAAGTGAGGGCCTATCAACAATGCTGATTTAAATAATTCATGATTTTAAAAATTAAATACTGCCTAAAAAGTGTTGGGGTTTAGTGTGAAAGAGATGGCTCAGTAGTTAGGAGTATATACTGCTCTTGAATATGATCAGAGATTGATTCCCAGCACCAGAATTTGGGCAGCTCATAACTTCCTGTGACTTCAGCTCCATGATATCAGACACTCTCACTTGGGTTCTATGGTATATGTACCTAAAAGCATCAACTCATACATGTGTATGCATATATACATACATATGTATGTGTATATATATACAAGTATAGCTCTAAAATAGAAATAATAATTACTTTAAAGCAATTAAGTTAAATAAATACAAGGGCCAGTCTCATAGCTCAGCAGTTAAGAGCACTTTCTGCTCTTGAAGAAGACCAGTTAAACATGGTAGCTCACAACCATAATAACTTCAGTTCCAGGAGACCTGATCCTCTTTCCAGGCCTCTCTGGACATCAAGCATGCACGTGGTATACATACATACATGGAGGCGAAACATTTAGAATAAAAATAAATAAGTATTTTAAAAAGAAGCCAAATTTTGTCTGCTCACTTTGTTAAAGAGTTTAGCTGAAAATTGTGTCATAGAATAGCTAAGGTGTAAATACAACAAATGGCTAAAATAAAATACCACTTAGGCATTTACTCCAGGAATCTAAAGTCTGTTCAATTGCTCTCAAATTCATTGGAAGAAACATGTGCAGGCAAGACTTATAGCAATAATGTAAGTTCTCCTTTGTTCCATGATATTCTGGGTAAAATGCAAAAGTCGGACAGAGTCACTTGGGCTATGATGATTATTAAATTACATTATGAAAATGCAGGAACACACACGGACACATAGACACACACACAGACACACACACACACACACACACATACACACACACACACACACACACACACACACGCACGCACACACACACACACACACCGTTGCATGAGGAAACATGATTCAGTAGCAGTACTGTATGTTAAAAGTTAGACTCTTATCCTCTGCTGTCACATCAGCATTTGTAGCTTGCTCAGGGACTGTAGAGGCATGAAGTACATGATTGCTGTGACTGGCCCAGCAGCAATCCCCCTTTGCCATAGTTTGCCACCTATCATTCTTACAGATAAACAGGTTTCATGTTAGAACTTAGCCTGCATTTGCCATTCTTTGTGCATCTGTGTTTGTGTGCATCTCTGTGTGTCTGTCTGTATTTAACCTTTTCTGTCTATCTTGAAGTCTCTCAATCTAGCCTCCTGTTCACAAATATTAGGCTACAAATATAATCCTCCAACTCTGCCAGATACTTGTGTCCTCTTGTTGAGGTATTGTCTTCTGCTGTTAATTGTAATGCTAAGTGCTGTCCCCACCCCACCCAAGACTTAGAGTCTCCATGTAGCTACTGGACACTTTCCTGGTTAATTTTAATTGGTAAAGATGCCAGAAGCCAATAGCTGGGGAGAACAGACATAAGTGGGATTTAGATTTCCAAGGCTAGGGACAATGAGGAAGTAGAGGCAGAACCCCTATAGGATAGAGAAGCAAGGAGGAGAGAAGCCCTGGGCTCTGGCCCAAGAGAATGTGACCCCAAGGGCTGACTAATTGGATTTAAGAACAGCCAAGATGGAACATAAAAATTAGTAAGTAGTAACTTGAAGTTATAAGTAGGAGGTCAATTCTAACAGCATGGATGGAATGCGGTTGCCCAGTTATTGTGCTACTTAGAGCATATTAAAATATAGAGGCTGTGTGTGTGTGTGTGTGTGTGTGTGTGTGTGTGTGTGTTTCATCCAGGAACATAAATGGTCAAAGGTGGGAATGAATAGCACCAGGATTTATTAAATATTTTTATAGTATTCTCTTTGCTCATAGGATCTATGAGTTGCAAAAGTAGACTGACAGATGAGAGAGAGAGAGAGAGAGAGAGAGAGAGAGAGAGAGAGAGAGAGAGAGAGAGAGAGAGATGGAACTTAGGAATACCAGATGACTGTTTTTGAGAAAGAACATCCCAAATAATATAGAATGTCCAATCTAGAATGTGGTAGGAGCACAGTACCCACAGATAGAGCTGAGAACTACAGTAACAGTATGCTCCAAGATTCCTTTAGAAACTAAAAAAGTTCAAAAACTTGTAGCTCTGATTAGCAATGATCTATTTGGCAGACATGGGTAATAAAATTATAAAATTCAATGACATTCTCTAGAAATCTTAAAGACCCCAAATCATAATAATGTGATCAACTAACCTAATCAGGATAATTTCACACAAGCATGTCCACAGGCAAACTTCATCTAACACATGTCTTACAAGTGTGACTGGAGGTTTGTCTCCTAAGTGACTCCAAATCCTGTCAAATTGTCAATTAACACTATCATAACTCCATCTCTTGTGAACTGGAAACTCAAATAATCATTTTACAATAACCTTTTCCCTATAAGCCATTTCCCTATAATGTCATGGCTTCTAGTAACACAAAAATATATTCAGTCTAATTTCAGAAGAGCCCAAATCTTTAAGATATCTGACACTGCTTAAAATTGCAAACTCCATGTTTCTTCTGAGATCAAAGCGATATCTAATAAGTGAGCTTGATAAGAGAAAAGCAAGTCAAATGCATTAATAAAATATTCCTATTTTAAATCAAAGAACAAATATTCCTATTTTAAAGAGAATAGCAGGGGAAATAAATCAGACAAAAGCAGGAGTGAAACAGCAGGACAAACACCAGATCCTGAAGGATCCTGTCAGGCATCTGGATCTAGTGATGGAATCATCTGGGTTCTAAAGACTTGAAGAGCTCAACTACCCCTCTAGTTCCACAACACACATAGTTTCTCTCTTAGGCATCTATCACTCCATGCCTACAGCTTGCCTCAGAGAATGTTCATAGTCCTGAAATCTCCATCATCCTGAGGTCTCCATTTCTTGACTTTCACAGCTTTATTAGATGGCTCATCAGGCTACTGATAGAACTTTTCAGTTTTTAAGTCCACAGAATTGGGACTATCAATACCTTATAGTGTAGGGTTTTTAAATGAGTAGAAAAGCAGTAGTTACTTCTCTTACTACTCTTGAAGGCTCCTTTCCTGGCATAACTGTGGCTATTTTGCCTCATGCCTGCAAGCCACTTTATATTATTACTGACACTGAATATAGCTTGATTGCTGACACAGAAAAATAACTAGGCTCAGAACAGGGTCAAGTGGACCACATATTCTGTTACATTTTGAGGATTGTTTTGGAAGTTCAACCAACTGTAGCCTTTGCTTAGGATCAATCAAATTAAACTTCAGCCTGAACTGTGATTTCTAAAAATTCCAAAACAACTTGAGAAAGGTGAACCACCCTGCGACCCTCCCTGCACCTGCTTATTGAGCTCATTGTGGTTTTTCCCTATATAAACTGTCCCTGGAAAATGTTTGAGGTTGCAGTCTCAGCTCCCCAGTCTTGACTGTATTCCTGATAGATCAATCTAGGGGTGTGTATTCAATAAAAGATCATTTTTTGATTGAGACTAGAGTCTGTGTGGTTTGTGAGTGATTCCTAGATCCCAACATGTGGGGGCTCATCCAGGATCATGACCTACCCTCTAACACCCCTCAGTTATTGAATGGTGGACACCAGCAAGGTAGATGCTCCCATCGTGAGGAGGTAACCTTCTTTTCCTTGGTTTGTCTTAGTTTGACCTTGTTTCTGGTATGGTCTAGACTTCTGATGACTCAAGAAAAGAGAAGTTGGACACTCTTCAAGTCAGGAGACAGGGTTGGATTATAATCTACTCCTTCAGACTTGGACAGGACTCATTGGATAGGTCCAACATAGTGTTGTATCTGTCTTTGAAATTTGATATTGTATTTGTCTTCTAATTAAGTGTTTTTTTTTCTCATTTTTCTCCCACAGGACAATCCTTTTCTACCCTAGACATGCCTCTTGAAATGATCCAAAAAAACTATAAGGAATTTCAGAAGGCTGCCACCATTTTGGTTGACCAAGTCATTCCAGGGCAACTTCACACCCTTTGTTAATTTGAGTGACCTTCTTTGGCATTGTCTGTATGTCTGTCTGAGGGTTCCCTTGACTCATCTATTCTTCTCCTCATACAGGTCACAGCTTTCAGGCATCCAGGATCCGACCAGTTTCCCTGTGTCATGCATGCTATACTCTCGTACCAGATAAGAGACACAGAACTTTTATATTTACAAGCCTTAGTTAGCACAAGAGCTGGCCAGATGTCCAACATCTTTATCATTAGAATCTATTTCCCTATTCATAATCCCAAGTTATAATTTACCATGTCCAGTCTGGTCTACTCTTAACTTCAGCTGGACTGCCCTCATGGTCATGCTCTTATGATTCACCTACCATGGTGTTTCCTTCTTCCCACCTCTCCCTTTATTGTTCTTCTCAAACCTCAAGCCCAGGAACTCAAAACCCTGCCTATCTAAACTCTGCTCAGCTATAGGCTATAGGCATCTTTACTCATCAGTCAGGGATAACTTGGGGAGCAAGGTCATATGGTGTCACTTGGGTCTACCTACAGATTCTTTTGTCAACCAGGACTTGGAGGACAATATTTAGCATTTCAATACATAGGAAAAGACCAAGCCTCAGCAATTCCCTATTTTAGTTTCATAAAAGGCTCTTTATTCTCTCAAATATAAATTGAATACTATTATAACAATTTTAAAAATGATAAGGTATGTTGTACCTCTATAATATCCAATCCATTTATATTGGTAACTTAACTGACATATTTTATCATCTATCCTATCTTGGTTAGTTTAGAGTTCCATACCTAAATCACTTTCTGTCTTAATCTGTGTTATTAAACTAAAAACATCTTCTTAGGCTTAGAAGATCTTTTGAAATCCTAAACAATTTAAGCTTATTGTAAGACTATGATTATCTGTTCTTCAACCCCATAGGAGACCTGAGAAGGAATAAATATTTGAGTATGAAGGAAGAGCAGGAACACAGTTCCCAAAAATTACAGAAATTAACAGAGATAGCTGACTGCCTCAATAGTTCAATATTCTTTATAACATTGGAGAATTTTAGCCTTCTGGCCCATAATATCTGACAGAACTGAAGTGAGGCAGTAATTATGAAGGACTAGCATAACTTGTCTTGGTGTATCTTAAGAGATTAGTCTTTCCTTTTGGTATCACCTGGAAACTGAAGCTCCAGTCTTGTGCTAGACTTAAACCAATATTTTAAAACTTCAACCTGAGTCAGAACACTAGAAATTTGCAGGGAGGTCCAAGTGTTCCATGAGAGGCCATTCTGCAGATGGACAGCTAAAGCTTCTCAATCAAAGCTATTTCATAGGTCATTAAGAATTTTAAAAGACTTGATCATATTGGGAAAACTTACATATTCAACTGTGAAAATGGAAGAATTGGAATAGTTTTAGCCTCAGGAAAAAATGTTCACTGTAAATATGCTTTGTTTTATCATTTTCTCAGTTACAGTGGCTATGTTGTGTCACTTCAGTCAGGCCAGTGCAGAGAGCCTACAGCCTTTGACATTCTCTGTTTTGTTTTGTTTTGTTTCTTCTCTCTAACATTTAGTGGTATCTAGTAGAACTACTCCTATAGCTCCAAGGAAGGATTTGCTTAATTACTCACACAACTTTTTAGTGGACAAAAATCATAGTAATAATAAAAACAGTGTGTTTATTCAAATATCATCCTTCACTCCTAGCACATTTGGCCCCAAACTAATCACTTCATCCCACAACATCCTGATTACCTTATTTTCAAAGCAAAAGTAGAAAATCCTACATATCAGAATGCACGAATGTGTGCCAAGGGACAAGTGTTCTTATTTTACCAGCTTGAGATATGTAAATTGCAACAGACAACAAGGTAGAGCATTTATCCTGTGTGTCTCTATGCCTGAGGAATTTTCTTTTCTCTCATAGACATCAAGCAGAATCCTTTACTATCCAAACTAAACTTGCCTTCTGACAGAAGTCACTTCAATTCAGCATTTAAATCATGTTGTGTTCTGTTTGTTTAAGTCTTCTCTCCACAAGAAGGCTTCTGAAGGGCAGGTGAATCCTCCAATGCATCGCCCTGTTTATCTGAGATAATTAGTTCATTATGAAACCCGTAGCAGAAAGTCACCAGGTATTTGCTTAGTTAGGTAACATCACCAGTAGACAGCAGAGAACACACCAAGCTTCCTCTTGCTAATTCTCTGGCAGTTTCCTCAGCAGTGCAAACCTTCCCTGCCTGCAGCCTTTACTGGCTTGAGTCTAAACATTACTCAGATGGTGGCTGTTTTCAGCAGGATCATAATCACAAACCTCTGAGACAAACACCAGGAGGTTAATAAAAGCTGCTGTTGGTGAGAAAATATCATGTGATCTTTGTCTACCAAATTTCCTAGCAGACATCAGGAGCTCTCACTAGATGAAGACTATAAAGAAGATTTCTATTTGCAAAGCAATTGTCTCATAACTAGAATTTTGTTAGCCCTGTGGTCTGAGGAATAGACTGATAAGAGAACTTTTCTCAAGATGCCTTTATTGGATTTTCTGTTCTGGACACACAGTGAAGCTGTTTGTACCAATGACAGGATAATACCAGTCTCATTTCTTCTTCTGCCTGTTACTTTTTTTCCAGCTTATTGCAACTGTCAAACTTAAGATAATGAACATTTTCTAAGTGAGAGGAGTAGAAAAATCCCTACAGCAGTGGATGCTTCATGTACGATTCAGTGCGATAGCTCCTCCATTAAAACAATACTTTCGACTTTGTTGATCATCCTTTATTGATTGATTCCCTGTCACACAGAACAAGCTCACATAGCTTCACCAGGTGAACACTAGAATCTTCTGAGATTGGCCCAATTTAACTTTGACAGAGAGGCAAAAAATGATAGGATTTAGATTGGTTAGTGTCTGTGATGACAAAAGATAAAGGCTAAAGACATTGAGAAAGAGCAGAGAAGGGGAGAGAGAGAGAGAGAGAGAGAGAGAGAGAGAGAGAGAGAGAGAGAGAGAGAGAAGAAGGAGGGAGAAGGAGAAGGGAAGGAATGGAAGGAAGGAGGAAGGAAGATTGATTCAAGACACAGATTACCCTATTTGCATTGCTTGCTAAGCATGACTGCCATTTTTTTTATAATCCCATCACACAAGAGGAAGAGGATCATGAGTCTAGTATAGCAATAACCTTAAGACATCCCCAAATTAAAATAAAACAAAAAAAACATGCCTATATCCTTCATCTTTCTTACTTTGAGAAACTTTGTTTAAATTTCAGACTGTTGACTCAATAGGCTTGATTTTCTCTGCAAGAGGAGTCTCAGCGATCTTTTTCTCTACGCTTGCACGATCATAAGGCTGAACAGCTATAGCTCCTCAGACTGGGCAGAATAAATGGAGTTTCTTGAGCTCCTCAGACTCTCTATATTTGATCTTAAGCATCCTGTACAAAAGAATTGTCACCTGCCACACAAGCTTCACTCATACAGGATCAGATTACCTTGAGATTCTCCTTGCTTGCTCTTTAATGAGGTTTCAAGGTCTGTGCTTTGCTGCCCTCTGCTGGTAATATGTGAAGCAGCACATAAGGAAATGGGGGAAAAGTGTTTATCCTACAGTAAGTTTGTACAGAGATGTATATGGAAAATAAATATCGATACTGACTGACATTTTAAGGACTGTGGGAATTGAAGGAGTTTGCAACCCCATAGGAAGAACAACAACATCAACCAAACAGATCCCCCAGTGCTCCCGGGGACTGAACCACCAATCAAAGTGTACATATGGGAGGACCCACGGCTCCAGCTGGATGGGTAACAGAGGATTTTCTTATCAGGCATCAGTGGTAGGGGCGCCGCTCAGTCCTGTAGGGGCTCTATGGGTCAGGATAGGGGAATGCTAGGTCGCTGAGGCAAGAGTGGGTGGGCAGGTGGAGGAACACCCTCATAGAGGCGGGGCGAGGGAGGAGGGAATAGGGGGCTTGTGTAGGGGAAACTGGGAAGGGGGATAACATTTGAAATGTGAATAAATAAAATAACCAATAAAAAGAAAAAATATTCTTCACTTGGCATTAATGAATTTTACCGAAATTAATTTATTTTACCATAATTTTACAGATGTTTGCAATAGTGATAAGTATGAGGTGTAGTTTTTATGTATTGGTATACTGGAAAAATGAATGTAATAATTAATATTTTGTCAACATATCAAAATGTTTGCTACTTTATGTCATCATGTTAAATTTTGGAATTTGTGAAATTTATTTTGAGGGAATGTAACAAGCAAAGTAAAGACTGTATCTTTATAATATTCCCAGAATACACTGATATATCACATTTAGCTGTATTTTCATACTAAAGTTGCTATAATTAAATTGTTGGTTAGACACTCATAAAATTTAGTCATAATGGTAATAATTTCTCTTTGGTATTCTTTATAACTCCAAGGTAAAATAATTCTGTAAAATTTTGCTATTATATAAAACTTCCATTAAAGAGTAAAATATTATTAAATGAATTATCCATACTCAGTGTTACTGAATTAATACAGATAAAGAATGAATCAGTAGAGTTAATTTTTAGATGAAGAATACAAAATTAAATGATAAGAAAGTCTCAATGCTCTTAAATGAAATTTTAGTCACTGTATTAATTATTTGTTATAAAAACCAAATTAATCCCACAAGAATCTTAACATACTTAGTTTAAACTAAGAAAATACATTTGTTCACATGCATACAGAAAATTCTTTCAAAAGTCCATCTAATTGGTAGTGACTTTAAGTGTACAGAGCTCATAGTCTTCTTTGAGTTTGAGGTATAGCATCTTAGAGTACGAGCCTAAGCCATACATTCAGGAGCTGTGATGTGTATTTATCAGTTGGGGTTGGGCTTCCCACAATGTGTTGATTACTGCTTTGTTTCTAGTTTGGTTTTCTGATCACAGAAAAGGGAGCAGAAAGATTGAAGAGCCAGCATATGAGGAGTTCAGCTACAATAACAGCTATTCTTAGAAATGGCTGCACAAAGGAGGCCAGAATAATAACAATATCAATGGACATGTTAATGTGAAATTGGGAGATTCATTTATTTATTTATTCATTTATTTATCTATTTTGGCATATTTGTGTGTGTGTGTGTATGTATGTATGTATGTATGTATGTAATAATGAATGAATATAAACCAGGTCAAATTTTTGAATTATGTTTAAATTACATTTTCTTGTGCACTTAACAAGCAGCTCCAATCTATTTGACAGGCCTTTTGATTCTTTTGTAATCGTCCTTTTTATTTCCTCCGATGAAGGGATAAGGAGAGAGCTGTACTCAAGCTGTGGGAATACAGGTCTTGGGCTGAATCCAGAAAGTTCCCTTCTCTGCTCTAACTATCCCTAGGCTGAGGCCTGAAAGTTTCTAGCCTCCGTATGATCTAATCTTCTGAACTAACTGATTTAATCCACCCTCTCTCTGCTTCTGACTGAATTGCTTTGCCTGGCCTCATAGTAACATTGATAATATATTCTAATCTAGTTCTTTCTCATTCTCTGTCTCATTTTGTTTCTGTCCTCATTTGTGTCTAGTTTGTTCTCTCTGCAACCTCTTTCTGTAAAACTCCTGGTAAAATACACACACACACACACACACACACACACACACACACACACACACACACGCATCACCACCTTCCTCCCCCCCCCTTCCTCTTCCATAGTCCCTCTTTCCTGTGGTGTTCTCTATGAGTTGGGTTTATCATATCTCTGACTCACTTTGTCCAATATCTGATGGTGACTTTGTCTGTCTCTCAATGAGATGTCACTTTCAAACAAGGCTGCTTCCTTCTACAAACTAACCTTACCTTTATTGTTAGGGATGAAAGGTGGGTACTAATGGCATGTCTATATTATAGTCAGATGTTACTGTAATCCAGAGTATGTCTGCATTCCAGCAGAATCATATCTTTGGATGTAATTCCTTGTCAGAGCGGCCTTGTTGCTAGATTAAAATTCTTCTATATTCCTTGGAGAAAACCTTCTAAACAACAATATAGGTTTCCTACTAGACATCTGAGCCATTTTGATCCTTAACATTTGCTTTCAAAACAAACTTTTGTTTTGAAGGTTTACTGTGGCCAATTAAGTGACAAACAAGCAAGCAAACAAACAAAACCAAACAAAAGAAACAAACAAGCAAACAAAAAAATCGTGAAACAAGTTTTGTAAGAGGGAGAGAAATGTAAGGGTCCAAACCAACACCACGGGAACTTTCAGTATGGTGTGGAAGATAAAAGGCATTGTCGACTCTGTAAAGGATTTGTTTCATCTCTTTAGAGTCCTTTGCTTTGAAGCCTCCCTTCTTTGCAGAATAAATTTGGCTGTTATGGTCACACAGGGTATGGGTTCATACGTAAAAGAAAATGATACCTTTATTATCCAGATTAAAGGACACACATGGTTTGTACTCACTTATAAGTGGATATTAGCCATAACGTACAAAATAACCACACTATAATCAACAGGCGAAAAGAAGCCAAATAACAAGGAGGGTCTAAGGGAGGATGGCTGAATCTTTCTCAGAAGAGGAAACAAAATAGGTATCAGAAGTGGATGGAAGGAGGTAGCTGGGAGGAAGAGAGGATGAGGAGGTGAGGGGGTGCACATGTAGGGAGAGCAAGGGAGAGAGAAGAGAGATCTGCAGTGTGGGGAGGACAATCTCTAGGTTGTGCCAGAGACCTGGGTTTCAGTAAGGTCCCAGAGTGTCTATGGGGGCAGCTCTAGCTGAGACTCCTCAGCATTGGGGAATACAGATCCTGAAGTAACCACTTCCTGTATCTGGGAAGAACTCCCAGTGGAGGGATAAAGGCAGCAACCAACCCACAAAACCTTTAACACAAAATGTGCCTTGCCTACAAGATGTGCAGGGACAAATACAAAACAAAGATTGAGGGAATGGTCATCCAGTGATTGCCTCAAATTGAGACCCATCCCACAGGCAAGAACCAATCCCTGACACTATTAATGATACTCTATTATACTTGCATAGAACCTTCAGTGCTGGCAGACAATGACAGTTCACTTTAATTTTCTTGAAATCCTACCTTTATAAGCTTAAGGAGAGAGAGAGAGAGAGAGAGAGAGAGAGAGAGAGAGAGAGAGAGAGAGAGAGAGAGAGAGAGAGAGAGAGAAGAGAGATAGGTGAGATCTGCATGTTCTTCCAATTATATAAGCACAGTCAATCATAAAGACCCTGCCTAGCCAGAGAAGAACACCAGTGAGTTATACACAAAGATAAAGTTATAAAGTAACATTTGCAGTACTGATTTGCAACATTTGAATATTTATAGAATTACTACTGTATCATTATCTGGTCCAGGTGGGAAGGATGGAAATGCATTAAGGTTCATATAAAAGCTGACTGAACACACTAGGTGAAAGGGAGGGAGAATGAGGAAAAGCATCCCACATAAAATGTAAAGGCTTATGTCCTTCAGTTACATAGAACCACCTACAGACAGGAACTCAAATGAACAGTGACAAAAGCAAAGCTTTCTTCTTAGCTTGAATGCATTTTTCTTTCTTTGATAAAATGTATTCATCTAATAAATGGTTATGGGGAGAATAACTGTATCACTTAGGCAAGAAGTAAGCAGGTGACAAAGTATCACTTGTCCCACCTCAGATATTGAAAAGATGTGAGAATTAATACAGAAGGTAGTTTTGAGGGTAGTTTCCTCAAAAATATTTACATCAAGGCATAGGGGTGCACACTTGTAATCTTGCACAAAGGAATCCAAGGTATTACAATTATAAGTTGATGCTAACTTCTACCAATGAAACCCTGTCTTAAAGGGAGAAACACAGTAGAAGAAAATTTCAAGTTATATTATCTTGGTTGTCCAAAACTGTGTATTAACAATAAAACATTATTTTTTTACTATTATTATCTTTAATCTTTCCTCAAAGACCAGTCATTATTCCCCTCCTGTTCTGCCTTCCAATAGTTTCCCATGCCATTCCTCCTCTCCCTTCTCCAAGAGTATGTCCCCACAACCCCAGCCCCACACATGCACACACCCACCAGGCCTCCCCACTCCCTGGGGACCCACATCTCTCAAGAGTTAGATGCGGGTTTTTTTTTTTTTCTCACTGAGGTCAGACAAGGCACTCCTCTGCTTTATATGTGTCGGGCAGTCAGATCAGTCATTGTATGTCACCTGGTTTGTGTCTCAGTGTCTGAGAGATCTGAGGGTCCAGGTTCTAGAGACTGTTTGTCTTCCCATGGGGTCACCTCTTCTAGCCTTTCCCCTGTTCAACCCCAGGAGTCATCGACTTCAGACCATTGTTTGGGTGCAAGTATCTGCCTCCTTCTCAGTCAGCTGCTTATTGGGCCTCTCAGAGGGCAGCCATGCTTTCTGTTAGCAGACCCCAGCATCAGTAATAATGTCAGGTCCTGGAGTCTCCCCCTGAGATGGGTCCCAATTTGGGATGGTCACTGGACCTCCTTTCTCGGAATCTCCTCTCCATTTTTGTCCCTGCAGGTCTCTCAGATAGGAACAACACTGGGTCAGAGTTCTTGACTGTGGGATGGCAACCCCATCCCTCCACCCAATTCCCTATCCCTCTCCTCACTGTTGGGCATCTCATCCAAGGTCTCTCCCTTTAAGTCTTGAGATTCTCTCATCTCCCAGGTTTCTAGTACATTCTAGACATCTTCCAATCTCCCACCTACCACCTACCACCTCCCACCTCTCACCTCCCATCTCCCTCCTCCCGAGGTTTTATATTTTCATTCATTCTGTTGGCCCACAGGGCTTAACTCTTGGTATCCCACAATACCTGATCATGTTTCTCTTTCCCTCTGCCTCTCCTCATCACCTCTCCCACCCAGTTCCCTCCCTCCCTCTGCTATCTGCCTTTCTCTCCCTCCCAAATCATATTGAAGTATCCTCACTTGGGCTGTTTGGCTTGTTAACCTTTTTGAGTTCTATAGATTGTGTCCTGGATATTCTGCACATTTTTTTTTTACTAATATCAACTTATTAGTGAATGCATTCAATTCATGTCCTTTCGGGTCTGAGATACCTCACTCAGGATGAAAATCTCAAGTTCCATCTATTGATCTGGAAAACTCAGGATGTCCTCATTCTTAATAGCTGAGTAGTATTGCATTGTGTAAAGGAACAACATTTTCTGTATCCATTCTTCTGTCATGGGACATCTCAGTTGTTTCCAGGTTTTGACTGTTACAAACAAGGTTTCTATGAACATAGTGGAACAAGTGCCCCTGTGGCATGGTGAGGCATCTTTAGAATTCATGCCCAGGAGTAGTACAGCTGGGTCTTCAGGTAGATCTGCTTCCAATTTTCTGACAGACCTCCAGGTTGATTTCCAGAGTGGTTGTACCAGTTTGCAATCCCACCAGCAATGGAGGAGTGTTCCTCTTTCTCCATATCCTTGACAACACAAGTTGTCACCTGAATTTTTGATTTCTGATTGGTGTAAGGTGAAATTTCTGGGTTGTTTTGATGTGCATTTCCCTTATGACTAAGGACTTTGAGCATTTCTTTAGGTGCTTGTCAGCCATTCAAGATTCCTCTGGTATGAATTCTCTGCTTAGTTCTACAGCCGTTTTGGAGTGGGATGTTTGGATATTTGGAGGTTAGCTTCTTGAGTTCTTTATATATCTTGGATGTAAGCCCTCTATCAGATGTGGGGTTAGTGATAGATTTTTTCCAATCTGTAGGTTGCCAGTCTGTCCTATTAACTATGTCCTTTGCCTTACAGAAGCTTTTCGGTTTCATGAGGTCCTATTTATCAGTTCTTGATCCATTAGAGCCTGATCCATTGGAGTGCTGTTTAGGAAATTTTCCCCTGTGCCAATGAGTTCAAGGCTCCTTCCCACTTTCTCATATATTATATTCAGTGTATCTAGTTTTATGTCGATGTCCTTGGTCCACTTGGACTTGAGCTTTATGCAAGGTGACAAATATGCGTTTATTTTCATTTTTCTACATACAGACTTCCAGTTAGACCAGCACCATTTATTGAAGATGCTTTCTTTTTTCCATTATATATTTTTGGCTTCTTTGTCAATGATCAAGTGTCCATAAGTGTGTCTAAGTCACTGAACATTATTATAAATAATAGTATTATGTGACAATTTTTATTTAAATTTAGTAATATAGACTCCTAATTACTTATTTTGGATTTGTTGTGTATGTTTCTGTGGTGTGTGTGTGTGTGTGTGTGTTTGTGTGCATATGTGTGGGTTTGTATGTGTGGGTCAATGTGTGTTTTGTGTGTGTGTTGTATGTGTCTGTTCATATGTGTAGGTTTGTTTATGTGGGACTGTGTGTGTGTGTGTGTGTGTGTGTGTGTGTGTGTGTGTGTGTGTGTGTGTGTGCACATATACTGTAGTACAGCATAGAGTCCAGAAACCTGGTAGGAGTCAGTTCTCTTCTTCATCACTGTGGGCTCTGGAGATGTAGTTTAGGTCATCAGGTAACAAACACCTGTGCCTACTGAGCCATCTTCTCAACCCTAAGTAGTAATGTTAACTAAATGATCATAAAAGATCCTTGGTCATTGACCAGTAACCAAACATAGTCAATTAATATATTAGATTTATAAAATATACACTTACATATTTATAGCTTATGAGATGAAAATAATGCGTCACCGGACTCTAGGAATTATGTACTAAACCATTTTACTTTAGGGTCTAGTTTCAAAGTGACTCTTCTCTTGCTTTATTTAAGTTAAAAACATAGATGTTTTACAATTCTGTTGCTCATTTATGTTTTTTACTCCTTTACTATGTCAATCACTGGCAATTGAGCATTGATTGTAATCAAGACTTTCGTAAAAAGAAGATGAAGAAGAAAATGAAGAGGAGAAGAAGATTGTGGAAAAATAAAGAGGAACAGGTAGAGGGATCAAAAACAGATGATCACTCCTCAACCTCAGAAATTTAGAAGCAGTCTTGTATAATTACTCTTTTAATTATCTATGGCCTATCTATCTACTTGTCCATCGTTCTCCCACCTACCCCTCCATCATCAATCAATCTATCTATCTATCTATCTATCTATCTATCTATCTATCTATCTATCTATCTATCTATCTATCTATCTATCTAGTTTTTCCTCTATTCTTTCTGTCCTTCCTCTCTTTTTTGTCTCCAATGTTTTGCTTCTTTTTTTTTTAATTTAATTTTATTTTATTTTTTTAATTTACATTCCAAATCACTTCCCCTTTCCCGTTTCCTCCCTCCCCGAAAGTCCCATAAGCCCCCTTCCCTCCCTCTTTTCTCCGTTCAACCCCCTCTCATTACTCTGTCCTGGCGTTCCCCTACATCCAGTCTTTCCAGGACCAGGGGTCTCTCCTTCCATCTTTTTAGAAATCTATTGATATGCTGATTGTGTCTAGGGTATTCTGAGATTCTGGGTCAATATCCCCTTATCAGTGACTTCATACAACCATTTCTATAGCTATCTCTCAGTCAGAAATTTTCTGAGATATTTCTCAATAGTTCCCAAGACTCAGACCACTTCCATTTAATTACTCTTTTATATTTTAAAATTTAGTCCAAGAGAACATCTCTTAGTTTCTTCTCATTGATTATTGCCTCAATAACCTAAAAGTTTAGCAAAGATTTGTCAGTAAGTTCTCACTTACACGTTATGTAATCAGTAGTGGTTACTTGTCATTTTGCTGTGACAAAAGCTACACGAGGAAAGGAGTATTTATTTTGGTTTGTGGTTCAAAGCTACAATTCATTATGGTGGGAGTCATGGGGGAAGAAGTTTTGAGTGGATGCTCCCATCACATTCACACTCAGGAAGCAGAGACCAATGAATGCTTGTGCTTCACTCATGTTTGTTCTTTCTTATTTTATATCCTGACCATAGTTTACCCTCCATTCTCTTGTCACAGTCCCTCTCCTACCATCTCCCCTGTCCCCTCCCTGTCTACTCCTCTTCAGCTTCTCTTCAGAAAAGGGCAAACCTCTCATGGATAACAACCAGCCAGGACTTATCAAGTCATAGTAGTCAAGGTACTTCCTCTCCTTTAAGTCTAGATAAGGTAACCCTATAGGAGGAAAGAGTTCCAAAGGCATGGAAAAGAGTTAGAAACAGCCACTGTAATCACTGGAGTTCTACAAGCAGACTCTGTTCTACAACTGTAACGTATGTGCAGAGATCTTAGAAGAGTCCTGTGCAGGCTCCCTTTTTGTAAGCTCAGTCTCTGTGAGTTCCTCTGAGCCTGGGTTAGTTGATTCTGTGTGTGGGTTTTCTTGGGGTGTCCTTAACCCATCCATCTTCTACAATTCAACCTCCCTCTCCTCTGCTGTACTCCCAAAGGTCTGCTTAATGTTTAACTGTGGATCTCTACATCTACTTCCTCCAGTTGTTAGGTGAAGCCTCTCTGATGAAAAGAGGGCTAGACACCAATCTGTCTGTGAGCTTTGCAAAATAGTATTAGAGTGATTTTGTTGACTTTTGTTTGCCATTTGTGTTTGCTTCTATCCTGGATCTCTGGGCTATCCCACCTCTGGGCCCTGGACCTCCAGGCAATGTCAGAGGTGGGTTACCTTTCATGGCATGGATCACAAGCTGGGCAAGTCATAGCTTGGCCACTCCCACACTTCTGTGCTATATTTACCCCAGCACATTTTGCAGGCAGGAAAAGTTGTAGGCCGAATAATTTATGGCTGTGTTGGTGTCACAAGCCCTCCACTGGAAGGTCTTGCCTGGGTACAAGAGAAGGGTAGCTCAGGCTCCTATCCCCCATTATTTTTTTTTATCCCCCATTATTAGACGTCTTATTTAGAATCATCCTGGTAGATAACTGGGAGTTTCAATTTTACTAGGTTTCAAGCCCATCTTACAGATGCTTCCCAGTTCTACTTGTCTTTCTCAGTACTCTCTTCCCGTGTCCTCTCTCCACCTGACTCCTCTTGCTCCCATCTTCTCCCCTATTCTGACTCCTTCCCTGTCCACCTGAGATGTCTATTCTATTTCACCTTCTCAGTGAGATTCACAGTTTCCCCCTTGAGCTCTCCTTCTAACTTAGCTTCCCTGGGACTGTGGACTATAACATAATTATTCTTTACTTTCTCATTAATATCCACTATTTATAAGTGAGTACACACCATGCGTGTTTTTCTTGGTCTGAGTTACCTCACTTAGATTGGTCTTTTCTGTTTTTGTCCATTTTCCTGAAAATTTCGTGATATCCTTGTTCTTATTGTCTGACTGAGTAATACTCCATTGTGTAAATAGAACACATTTTCTTTACCCATTCTTAAATTGAGAGACATCTAGGTTGTTTCCATTTCCTGGCTAATATGAAAAAAGCTGCTATGAGCATAGTTGAACAAGTGTCATTGTGGTAGTGCACTGCATCCATTGCAGTGGCATAGCTGGCTCTTGAGGGAGACAGATTCCCAATTTCCTCAGAAATTGCCCTATTGATTTCCAAAGTGGTTGGAACAGTTTGCCCTTCTACAGGCCGAGGAGGAGTGTTTCCCTTGCTCCACACCTTTGTCAGAATTAGCTGTCATTGTGTTTTATATTAGCCATTCTAACAAGTGTAAGATGGAATCTAAGAGTTATTTGGGGAGAAAAAAAAACAGAATAGCTAAAACAAGCCCGTTACTTAAAAGAACTTCTACAAGAATCATCATCCTTGATTTCAAGATGTAATATAGAGCAATAAAATAAAATTTCATGATATTGGCATTAAAGCAGACAGGTTTGTCAATGGAATTATACACTTGATTTTTGACAAAGAAGCCAACATTATGCTAATGGAAAAGAAAGCATTTTAAACAAATGGTGCTGGTCTAACTAGATGTCTGCATGTAGAAGAATGTAAATAGATCCATATATATCACCCTGCACAGAACTCAAGTTCAAATGGGTCAAAAACCTCAACATAAAACCATATACATTAGATATGTTTAAAGAGAAAGTGGGGGAAATCTTGAATGCATTAGCACAGAAGTCAACTTCCTGAATACAGCACTAATTGTTCCTGCACTAAAATCAACAATCAGTAAATGAGACCACATGAAACTGAAAAGCTTCTGTAAGGCAAAGGGCACCACCAAGTGGACAAAACAGCAGTCTACAGAATAGGAAAAGATCTTCACCTACCCCATATCTAACAGAGGGCTGATATTCAAAATATATTAAAAAAAAAACTAGAATCAACAAATCAAATAATCCAATTAAAAGTGGGGTACAGATCTAAACATAGCATCCTCAACAGAGGACTCCCAAGTGGTCAATAAGCACTGAAAAAACAGTTCCACTTCCTTTGCTATCAGGGAAATATAAATCAAAATGACTTTTGACTTTTTTTTTTATTCAATTTAGGACCGTAGCTCATATAATGATGCAACTCATAATGTGCAGGTGTTTCTACTTAAATTAACCTGATAAAGATAATTCCGCGCTGGTATGTAAGAGGATAATTTAATCTAGATAATGTCTCACAGGAATTCTTGGAGGCTAACCTAACCAAGATCATTCTTGGCAGGCATTCACAAGGACTTATATCTAAGATTTGGCAAGATCTTAGCAAATTGTTTGTCAATATTAACCATCACAGAGTCTTGACTCATTAGTGATTCACATCTGTTCTACTTTACATTATCCTCTATTAATTGTTGCTTTTCCCCATTTTTTCAGTCTTGGATTTTAGATCATGACACATAACTGTATTATTATAAACACATCTTTATAAGTTAGTTCCTTCTCTTAACATACTTACTTTTTTCCAATTTATGACTTTCCAAATATATTCCAAAATTATCGCTTCTATGTCATGGTACATTTCATTATATTCATCTAAAGTCTTCAAAGTATATATTTTTTTGTGATGATCAAGTTAGATAGCACATGTACTTTCCCTGGTGAGGTGCTCCTCACATAGTGAACACTATTTTAACATTATCCATTCTATTATAGTCCCATAAAACTTGTTCCAATTAGTTAATTTCTATGTACACATCTTTGAATGTTCATATCATACATGGTTAAGAAAAAAAATCACACCACAATACCTTGAACTAAATCTTGCAGATTAACATTTTTTTCTCCTCACCAGACTGACTTTTTGTTTCCCTGCATCCTTAGTACATAATTATTAAGAAGACGTTATCACCTATATTCAGTGTTACTATGATTTTCAAATAGGTGATAAGAAGTAAGTGGACACCTAATGCTAAACCTTTTTATTAGTGTGGCAAATAATTAACAGTTAATCAGGTTTTTCCACAGCCCTTCTCCATCTTATCCATGGAGACTTTCTTTTCCCTTATCATTACCCTTGGGCTTCATCCTACGGAATCGTTATCTAACAGGGAGTGTCTGTCTGTCTATCTGCCGAACTCTTTTCTTAAGCTTTCTTTGGTAATGTACCTTCTGCAGGGAAGCTCTTAGGATCACAACTTTTTCAATCTTGAAGTCTCTCAAGTTTTTTCATATAAAAACTTAACAAGTGTTTGCATAAATAAACGATCATCATTACTCTACTCTCATAAATTTCTCTGTCCTACTCAATATGTGGTGCTTCAAAACACTTGGCATGATTTATGTGTGATAATATTCAGATCTGGAGATTACTATGTCATCTATCACTTCCCATGCTTTGAATAATTTCTTTATAATTTGCTTATGAATAAACAATAGCATTTATCTAAAATTCTGAGAAATTTAACACTTAGCTTATAAGAAAAGCTTCAGACTGGGCTAAGTTTTGCTTGAACTTTCAGAATTTCTGCCTGGCCAGGTGTGATGGCACAGGACTATAATCTCATTACTCAGTAAGTTTACAAATGGGATCTTCAGTTTGAGTGTAATTGTGGCTAAACAGAAAGGCCCTGTGTCCATGGTTCTCAACCTTCCTAATGCTAAAAACCTTTAGTACAGTTTCTTATTATGTGATCCCTTGACCATAAAATTATTTCATTATTATTCCATAGCTGAAATTTTGTTACTGTGATGAATTGTATCACAAATATCTGATATACAGTATATCTTATATGTGACCTCCAAAGGAGTTTAACCCACAGTTTGACAACCACTGCCCTATATCATGTCAAGCCAGAAAAATGACTTAGAAGTAAAGGTTTATGCATAGTCAGTTTTGAGATCTTGGTTATTATACTCAACAAAGTAACCTTTCTTATTGTATTTATTTATGTAAAATCCCAATAAAAATTATTTTAAGCATTTAGATTCATTTTGCTTTTTCAGAATAATTTAGAGGTAGCTAGAATTTCATAATAGCTCTTGAAAATAATGACTATTTATGATTTTGATACCTGGAATTTGAACATGTTTGTCTGTTGATCTTTTACACTAACTAGTAGAGAAATTAGATGGAAAGAAGAGAGAATTTATTTATCAGAGATATTCAGATGTCAATTGCATGTAAATATTTGTTCTTGATTGCTAATAAAGGTTAATTTCATCTGAAATCTCTAATTATAACCTATTATAAGTTTTCCCCAAAAAACCAAAGTTGTCCAGATATATTGAACTGCAAAGATATCCAAACCTGCATGTAAATATCACTCCATTCAACATCACTTAACCTTCAGTGTCTTCTCTGATGCTGAAATTACTGACAGAAGCATGACAGTGGAACTTGCATTGGTCTGGAGATAAAACTCAGTAATAGAGTACCTGACTGGCATGCTCAAGGCCCAAGGTTCAATCTCTAATACTGAAACAATAACATCAAATTTAAACAAAATAACCTTGTATGGGCAAAATATGCTGATTTGTTTACAGATAGACTCTGTGTATCCTCAGAGAATTATCATCTCTTTTCCTGAGATTATCTGACACATTAAATGTGTCAGGACAGAAGGAAGTATAGAGAGGACCAGTTTAGCTATCCATTTATCTTATCATATTTTTTGCTTTAAGAAATCCATCTTGACAGTGGCTTTCCCTCCAGCAAACACTACATAGCACCACCTAGTCAAAACATATTTGGTAAATCAATTGCTCATTCATATTTGAGTACTATATCACTGTGTACAAAAGAGCTGACTGCTGTTAGGGGCACATTGAATTATTTCTACTCTGGTTTTGTTGGTAGTGCCAGAAAAATGCATTCTTTAAACTTAAGAAGGCAACACAGTTTCAGTGCATAGGTTTGTGTAATTTGGCAGAGGCAAGACGTGGGCTCTGCATTTTCATTTCAGGATGCTCAGCTTGTCACGTTTTATTATATAGAGGCAGATAATGCTGCTTCATTACGCTACTGTATACAAGCACGCAAATGTTTTTCTTAGAAAGTATTTGAAATTGCATCTTAATTAAGCTCTGCAAATGAAAATTCTAGACTAGAAATAACTAGATTAATTTCATTTGCAGACAAGGGGGAATCATACAGCTTCAGAGCAGAAAGCCCTCATATTTATTGAATAAATTGCACACATTTTGTGATAGCTGATTATCATACATTGCTTTTAATAGACTGCATCACATGTTATAATGACAATAGTTCTTATTATAGATTTTAGAGTTAAAGAAATGGAGCACCATAGACATAGAAATATTCATTATTCCTCAACAATATATATGTAGGACATAGGAAAATTGGTTTCAGCAAAGGTATATTTGGTTTAAAAACAAACTTGATTATCCTGTGAAATACTGACTCTCAAAAGCACTGTGAAATAAAAAAAAGAAAACAAACAAAAACCCCATAGGATTCCCAGGACTGACTCATGTCAAATATCCACAGGATAAACAGACCTTATCATGGGGCTTAGACCTCTTCTTGCAGGAGAACAAAAATCTAGTTGGTTTTAAAGCTGGCCATTTTTAATGGTAGAAAAAGACAGTATATTAACCTATATCAATGCGACTTAAATTTAAAATCATCCTAAGTACTAGCTGATTCTCTTAGCTCAGTACCTTATCCATTCATTATCTGAGAGGCTTCCTCTAACAGTAGATGGGAGTGGATGCAGAGACCCACAGCCAAATGCTATGCAGAAAGCGTCTAATTTAAGGTTTCTATTAGGTTCTTCCCCTCCGAGCATGGATTATCCCTCAGAAGTGATGGCAGAAAGATTGTAGAAGTCAGAGAGGATGGAGGACACCATGAAAATATGGCTGACTGAATCAACTAAGCAGGGCTCATATGGGCTCAAAGAGACTGAAGAGGCAAACACCTGGTCTGATGGGTATTTTGGTGGGAGCCTCCTAACTCTGGGGGGGAGGGTGTCTTAATTCTTTTCCCTACTCTTGGGATTCTTTACCTCCTGTTTGGTTGCCTTGTCCAGCCCAGTACAAAGGCTTTCGCATTGTCTTGTATTTTATTTTGTTGTGTTTGGTTATTGTCTTTTGGAAGCCTGCTCTTCTGAACAGAAACAGAGAAAGTGTAGATCTAGAGGAAGTGAAGCAGGGAAGAGGCTGGGAAGAGTGGAAAGAGGGGAAAATGTGGTCATGATGTATTGTATTAGAGAAGAATCTATTTTTAATTAAAAAAATTACAGAAATTTAATGACCAAACTCCAATGGGGAAGGCAAGTACGAGCTGAGTGCTGAAAGAGTTGTGTAATGTGGATGCTTGATTTCCATTATGAAAGATTAATTTATGTGAAGACAAAAGAGAAAACCTGATTTATGATGGTTGTGTAAGTTTATTCTACATGTATTATAAAAAATACCAGTCATGTTTTGATTATCTGATTGATAAGGAAGGCTATTTTAAAAAATCATAAAGAAATAAGCAAGTACCTTTAACTTGTGTGAGTTATCGACCTAATAAATAATATATGATGGATAAATTGATCAGAATATGTACTTAAGAAGACTTGAAAAAAAAAAGCTCTTTCTACTGCATATTTTTCAATATAATTCATTTCAAAGCTAAAATAGTTAACTATTTCTGTATGTAGCTTAGGAACGATGTCTCTTGAACCTGTGCAGAATCTACGGAAATCATAAAGAACAGTAACTATTTAACAAGAGTTGTCACTTAGAACCTAGTCTCCTCCAGGCGTTAACAGAAGTTCTAGAGTACTAAATGATTTGTCTTCCTTTAAGCTGTGCCAGGGCAAGAGAAATTTCATCCTGCCCTTTTGTGCTTCTTAAAATTTTATGATGACAAATTCTGAATCAAATATAAAACAACTTCCAGCTTTGAAGAATTAATTAATTACTTATGGAGTTTTAAGTTTTAGTGTTTGGACAGCAACTTTTATTTTTGAAAATAATACTGATTCTTTGTTGTTATTAAATAAAACTTTCTATTAATATCCTGAGGGGACATAAATGTTTATTAAAAGTAATAATATCTCCATGTCATTTCAGTTGTACCTCAACACCAACTGGTAGAACCAAAAATCTATACAAATACTTATATGCATTTGTGGCAACACACTTTCCTGGATAAATGAATGTATAAATATTATATAGGTGTCACCTTCATTATGTATTTTTTAACTTCACTTTTCACTATGGCAATATAGAATGGGGTCTCTGATACAGCCTTTTAAATCAAGAATCAAACCCCACTTTGACTACTGACAAATATTTAGACAACACATTACCTGAATGATAAGCAAAACGGAAATATACAAAATAAGTATGTTAAAGGCTGATTAAATTAAATTAATAAGATGAAGCGTTTAGAACATGGACAGACACATGGATAATCATTTGATTATTATTCCATAGAGTAGTGTATGAAACATAAGAACTGTGTTAAACATAAACTGTGTTAAACTGAGTCTACAGTAAAATATATTTGAGTATGCATAAATAAATTTCATTGATTGATCTAAACATTAAAGAAATTTGACTTGTTCAGAATCTAGATTATATATACTTTTGGTCCAAAATAAAAAATACTTTAGACACACAGAGAAGAACATATACTAAACATTTGATTTTGTGCTCTTATTATTCCTTCTTGTATTTCACTTAACTTTTCTTACAGAATGAATATTAATACCAACTATACTCTGGAATCTCATGACAATAAT
Source organism: Tokudaia tokunoshimensis (assembly GCA_036184795.1). Taxonomy (NCBI): domain Eukaryota; kingdom Metazoa; phylum Chordata; class Mammalia; order Rodentia; family Muridae; genus Tokudaia; species Tokudaia tokunoshimensis. The sequence goes on along the minus strand of BTHU01000004.1, from coordinate 41,031,027 downwards.
TATAACAGTTGATATTTATGAATGAAAAATCTAAGCATTTCCCCCTGAATATTCTTTCTTTTGATTCTGAGATATTACTTTTTATTTTTTATCGGTTCTTTGAAATTTTCACATAATGAGTTTTGATCAATATAATCCCCTCGCACAACTCCTCCTAGATCCGCCTCCACTTTATTACCCAGGCAACTTTGTGTCCCTTTTTTCAATTTCTGTTGTTCCCCCTCAATTCTAATATGTGCATCCATATATTTTTAAATGTGAGTCCTTTCACTAAGATGTAACTTACCAGGTGCAAAACTCTTAAAGAAAACTGATTCTCCTTGTCACAGAAGCTACAGATTAACAATATATCCTCAGCAAGAGCTAGTATTTCATTTCCCCCTTCACTTCCCGTGTCAGGACTCGGACTTACTTGAACTTGTACATGTGCTTATTCATGCTTTCATTGTGGGTTAGTGTGTATGGATGCCCTGTTGTGTCTGGAGGGCACTGCGTATGTGCACTGTCTCTAACCGTGTTTGTACCAACTCTTCTGCAATGATCCCCAAGTTTTAAGAGGAGAGATGTGATATTTATGTCCCATTTAGGGTGGAGCACACCACAGTTTTTAATTCTCTGCATTTTGGGCAATTATAGGGTATAGAGTCCCTTAGAAATATACCAAGTAGGACTGTATTTAGATCAAGAGGTAGATCTATCTTCAGGTTTTGTGACATCTCCACCTTGATTTACAAAGTGGCTGCAAGCATGGGGCCTGGAGCTTGATTACCTATCCAAATGTCATGAAGGCTGCTGTTTATCAAATCAAACATGTTCAAGTCTCTTGACCTCTGAATTTTTTGGCTTGCCTTGTGAAAAATGGAAATAATGAAGTATTGTGTTAGCAAATTAAAATATTTCATATCCATGGTCTCTAGATTACCTGGTATAGAAGAGCCGAACAAAGTAACTATTGTAGTATCACTACTAGACAACAAATGGAGTAAAGGGCCCACAAGTACAATTTAATTCTGTTAAAACATTTTAAAAGATTGGGAACTAAAATGTGTGGGGGTGCTGATAGAAAGATTAGTAGTCTGTATCAACCCAGAAATAATTCCATGACTAGTAGTATTATTTACAAAGAAGATTCAAACCTGAGTGGACCTGCTTGGTAGCAAATTCATGAAATCACACCACTTAGGAGGTAGAAGCAGGAGGATTGCATGTTCAAGGTCGACATGGGTTGCATAGCTCAAATGCCAACCTGTGCTTCAAGAACCTGGAAAATAAAACTGAGTCATGTTGTAACTGTCTATGAATCTAGCTACTTGAGAGGTTAAAGCAGAAAACCACTGAAGTTTATAAGCTGAAGACTAACCACACAGTGAATTGAATTTTCACTCAATGAGAAATAAAGAAAAAGTGGGCAAGAGAACCAACCTCATGTAATACCATCTACAAATTTATGTACCTTATGTGAAATATGTGTACTTTATCATACATGAGCATATGTATGATAAAGGCATATGTGATATATGCACATGACAAGCACTGAGAAGATAGATATTTAACACAGAGAAGCTAAGAAACAAAGACACGGAAAACAGGAGAAAGATATTTAAAGAAAATTTTTAAAAAGCCATTATTATCCTATGACTGAGTAATAAGGGAAAAATTTTAGTATTTTATTTCTGTGGTTTGGAACTTTTAAAAAATACATTTACATAGTATTTACCTATTTTTCAAAGAAGTAATGATTTCTTATAAAGAAAACAAAATAACCCCAATAATTAGTCCAAAGTAAAAATCACAACACAAACATATATACCTGTATACCCATATGGAACTGATACTTTAAAATGTAAGAAAAACTATTTAACTATGAATAATCTTTTTAAAAAATTAGAGTTTGGTTCTATGTTGCTACATGCCGAAAGATAATAAAACTATGGGTGTAGTTTTATCATAGCAGCCTTATTTATAATAGCCAGAAGCTAGAAAGAACCCAGATGTCCCTCAACGGAGGAATGGATTCAGAAGATTTGGTATATCTACACAATGGAATACTACTCTGCAATTAAAAACAATGAATTCACAAAATTTCTAGGCAAATGGTCAGATCTTGAAAATATCATCCTTAGTGAGGTAACCCAATCACAAAAGAACACACATGGTATGCAGTCACTGATAAGGGGATATTGACCCAGAATCTCGGAATACCCTAGACACAATCCGCATATCAATAGATTTCTAAGAAGATGGAAGGAGAGACCCCTGGTCCTGGAAAGACTGGATGTAGGAGAACGCCAGGACAGAGAAATGAGAGGGGGTTGAATGGAGAAAAGAGGGAGGGAAGGGGGCTTATGGGACTTTCGGGGAGGGAGGAAACGGGAAAGGGGAAATGATTTGGAATGTAAATTAAAATAAAATAAAATAATAAAAAAATTTGGATAGATTTAAAAATAATTTATAATATAGTAGGTACAGTAATAGAAGGCAAAATGGCAAAGATTGTACAAAACAGACATGTATCCAAATCCTGTACTGGTTGTAAAAAAATAATAATCTATTATAAAGTAAACACAGTGGTGATATGTATTTTGAAAGACCATAGTATAAGAAAAGATAAATGGAACTCAATTCTTCAGAGACAAGGCAAGACTGTGAGGCATGTGCTGTTTTTATTATCTCACATACAAGAGCTCACAGGGGATATGTTTCTTCTTGACACTGATGCTCAAGTATCTTCTTACAAAAGTAAATGAAACATAAACCTAATTAAATGTCAATTATACATCTTTAAATTTGCAAGACAGAAAACACAGTTCTCTGTCTTTAATACCTCTAGTGTTTATCTGCTGATCTTACTAAAGTGCAAATTGATTGGATAAGCTGTGAAAAAGACTTTTATTGCTTCTGCCATGTTCCCTGGTCATGAAGTCATTTTTTTCACCTTAGGTGTATTCCTTGAGCAGGAAAGGTCTTGAGGATCTCTGTTTTGAATGTCAAGGTATATGTTGATCAGAGACAGAAGGACTATTGCTATGTGTTATTAAAAATTCCATTTTACAGATGAGGAGTTGAGACTCACATCACTTAAGTAAGCTGACCAATACAAGATTTGAGAAGACAGGCAAAACTAAGGGATCCAAGAAGGAATTTTAGAAACCTAAACGATATTCATAACTTCCATTGCTTTATTGGAGCCGCTTGATGTTTCTATTGTGAGGAGTTATAATTAATTGTTGATGCTTAAGTGGTACTGAACCACAAGGAAAAATAGCTGGCATTGAGACTTGTTCATCTGATCAGGAAGCATAAGTACATGTCCATTAGATTCTCTAACTGGTATAGCACCTCTTGGAGGAGAAAATATAGCAAAGTATTTACAGAATTTTCATTATTAATCATTAGATTGACTTTAGGATATATATCATTAGATCATCCCAATGTTTACCCTGAGTGTTTTCAGGACTAGTGGATTTTTTTTTTCAAGAGGAACATATTTATTTTGGAGACTTCAGCATGGTGTGTTGGAAATAGAATGAATTCATCAAATATAAAAATATTTATTTGACCTGAGGAGCACCATCACTCAGCTGTATATAATGATGATTCCCTCCAATAGTAGATACTGAAAACAGATAAAAATAACATTGTGAAAAGTTTTCTGTATATAAGTTTGATGGCTTATATAAAATGGACCCATTCCTTAAAAAAAACCAAACAATTTTTTTCTATGCTCGCACAAGAAGAAAGAGGTAATGATGATCTTGAAGAAAGATGATGATGATGATAATAGGTAGATATTTGTTATATCAATTAGATCATTGATGAACAATTTTCTTTTTTTTTTTTAATTTAATTTTATTTTATTTTTTTAATTTACATTCCAAATCACTTCCCCTTTCCCGTTTCCTCCCTCCCCGAAAGTCCCATAAGCCCCCTTCCCTCCCTCTTTTCTCCGTTCAACCCCCTCTCATTACTCTGTCCTGGCGTTCCCCTACATCCAGTCTTTCCAGGACCAGGGGTCTCTCCTTCCATCTTTTTAGAAATCTATTGATATGCTGATTGTGTCTAGGGTATTCTGAGATTCTGGGTCAATATCCCCTTATCAGTGACTTCATACCATGTGTGATCTTTTGTGATTGGGTTACCTCACTAAGGATGATATTTTCAAGTTCTGACCATTTGCCTAGGAATTTCGTGAATTCATTGTTTTTAATTGCAGAGTAGTATTCCATTGTGTAAATATACCACATCTTCTGAATCCATTCCTCCGTTGAGGGACATCTGGGTTCTTTCCAGCTTCTGGCTATTATAAATAAGGCTGCTATGAATATAGTGGAGCATGTGTCCTTATTGCATGCAGGTAAAGTCTCTGGGTATATGCCCAGGAGTGGTATAGCCGGATCCTCCGGAAGTGTCATGCCCAGTTTTCTGAGGAGCCGCCAGACTGCTTTCCAGAGTGGTTGTACCAGCCTGCAATTCGAGGCAAGTAACCCTATTAAAAAATGGGGTACAGAGCTCCACAAAGAGTTCTCACCTGAAGAATATCTAATGGCTGAGAAGCACCTAAAGAGATGTTCATCATCCTTAGTCATTAGGGAAATGCAAATCAAAACAACCCTGAGATTCCATCTCACACCAGTCAGGATGGCTAAGATCAAAAACACAGGAGACAGCAGTTGTTGGCGAGGATGTGGAGAAAGAGGAACACTCCTCCACTGCTGGTGGAAAGGACTAGTGGATTAAGAAGAACATACAAACTTAATCTTTAAAGTGAGGAAATATACCTCATATTTATATTTCGAGTATGTTGCCTACATTGTTAACAGTAGGTATCTTTTGTGTGTATATATGTGTGTGCATATTCATGTATATGACAGTCCTGTATGTGTGGAAGCCTAAGGTTCATGTGTGGAATGTTCCAGTTAAAGGACTTCTCTCTACACTGAAATTTCAACAGTTCAGCTGGTCAATTTAGCTAGCTTGCAAGTGTCTCTGCCTCCTGAGTGCTGGGACTATAGGTGCATAACTACAACTAATTAGCATGTATATGGTTGCTGGGGATATGAACTCAGTTCTCACACTTGCACAGCAAGCAATTTATCCACTGTTATTTCCTAATGCAGAATCAAGTATACCTTTAAAAATGGGGGAAAGAATTATATCCTAAATTATAAATATAGCTCATACTCTTCTTTGGCACAGGAAATGTTTGTGACAGATAACTTGATTTTGTTGTTCCTATTAAATTTGAGTATTGAATCTATAAGACTTAATTATGTTTAATTGCATGTAACTTAAGAAATAAAAGGAAGTATATAAATATTTATATAAGTATATGAATATAACGTTTAGTAAAATTATGAATTGACTGTTTACTGAATTTGACACTTCTAAGCACATGCTTGGTCATTTAATTGCAATACTAAGGGTCTGTTGCTATGTGTTATTAATATTTTCCTTTTGCATATTAGGAATTGAGGCTCACATCATTTAAATATGCTGACCAATATAAGATTTGAATGCAGTAACTCTGACTCTAAGAAGGCAGGCAGTAACTAAGAGGATCCCAGAGGGTGTTTTACAAACCTAAACTAATTTCATTTCCTCTCTTGCTTCATAATCCAGCAACACGCATTTTCTACAATAATCTTTTAGCTTAGCAAATGAGTAGAGACCTTTATTTCATTCCTTTGTGACATTAAGTACATATGCTGACTGATTCTATAAAGAAAATAGATTCAAGATGTTCCTTAGTTTGAAAAAATATGTTTATCTAACAATTTCAACTATTGTAGGCATGTCTTAATCAATGGGAAGCAATTAGAAAATCACTATCCAAAGACAAGCCAGTTTCAGAACATCAATATACCTTTCTCCCACTAAACTATTTAATGTTGATTTTTTTCAAACTACATTGCCTGTACACAAGACACATTGGTACTCTGGTGTTTTAAAATGCTAATACTTTTTAACTTTTCCAAAAAACCATTTGTAGACTAAATATTACATATATATTATAGAAAGCAAACTTTGATGTGGATAAGAGTTTAAAGTGGAAATCAAATCAATACACTTTAGACAGCACTTTTCTACAGATAATAGAAAGTAGATATATTCCATCACTTGACAAACCTAGTTCAAAGAAGCAGTCAGGCAAATGTTTTAAACTTTTTCAGAGTCTCTTAAATATCTCTTCAGATATACTCTAAAAGTTGCACAAATCACAAAGCATGAAAAATTCGTGTTCACTTTTTTATATTTATGAGAACAAACTTTCTTGTTTGTTTAAAAAAAAGTCAGAAAATTAATGGAAAACAAGTGACATAATAAATAAAATGTTTGATAATAACTAAGTAGATAGAAGAAAACCTACATATCTGCTTCAATTGCTTTCTGTTCTAGATACTTTGTTAAGTAAATACAAAAGATTACATTCCTAGCATAGCAAAAAACTTTAGCAGAATATTGGTAGAAGCCACAAGAACAAAGACATTTGTCTCTTACAGAGACATTCTGTCTCTCAGGAGAAATCACAGACATTTGGTCACTTATGCTTTATGAGAGAAAGAACACATACATATGTAAGATCCATGGAAGGCATGAGGTAAGATTGCATAATTTAGTTTTCTGAATAATTAAATCATACAAAAACCCAGATTTTCAAAGTTGAAAGAACAATTCTGCCACTTATAGATGAAAATATCAAGCAGAGTTGTTCTGACATTCTCTAGCTTCCAATAGATCTAAACCTCTTTGAACCTCCCTTCTACCTATGTACTGTCAGGTGTTGATAACTTTCTTATTAAAGGAAATGATGATAAATTCAAGATCCATTAAAAATTAACATCTGACTACTAATAGAAACTAGCAGTTTTTGTTGTCTGCCTATAAAATTATTTCATGGATCTGAACTGGTCATTTCAAAGCTGAACCACATGTCTAAGATTTCCCGTGGAAAACTCAAAGATGTGAGCTGAGACTATTATATCCAGTAAGATATTCAATAACCATGGGTGGAGAAAACAAGGTATTCCATGATATAGTCAAATTTAAACAATCTACAAATCCAACTCTACAGAACAGGTTAGAAGAAAATTTCTAACTCAAAGATGTTTACTACACTCATTAAAACAGAGGAAATAAATAATCTCACACCAGCAAAACTAAAAGAAGGGAAACATACTACACACACACACACACACACACACACACACACACACACACGCACACCATCACTATCACTATCACCAACAAAATAATAGAAATTAATAATCATTAGTCATTGATATCTCTCATTATCAGTGGAATTAATTTCCCAATTAAAAATTATTAACAGAATGCATATGAAAATAGAATCCATCCTTCTGCTGCATAAAAGAAAACACCTCACCCTCAAAAATAGACATTACCTCAATGTAAAATGTTGGTAAAAGATTTTTCAAGCAAATGGACCTAAGAATCAAGCTGGTTAGGCCATTCTAATAACTAACAAAATAGACTGTAAGCCAAAACCAATCACAAAATATGTGGAAGAACACTTCATTCCCATCAAAGGAAAAAGCCACCAAGAAGATGTCTCAATTCTTAACATCTATTCTCCAAATGGAAGGGTACCCACATTAGTGAAAGAAATGTTATTGAAGCTTAAGTAATAGATCAAGCAGCACACATTGATGCTAGGAAGATTTCGATACACAATCTAACCAGTGAATAGGTCTTCCAGTTAAAAACTAAACATAGAAATACTGGAGTGACCAGATAATAAAAATCAAATGAAGCCAGGCAGTGGTGGAGCACGCCTTTAATCCCAGCACTTGGGAGGCAGAGGCAGGCGGATTTCTGAGTTCGAGGCCAGCCTGGTCTACAGAGTGAGTTCCAGGACAGCCAGAGCTATACAGAGAAACCCTGTCTCGAAAAATGAAAAAAAAAATAAAAAATAAAAATAAAAATCAAATGAACCTAAAAGATATCCATCAAATATTTTATCCAAACACAAAAGAATATATCTTTTCATTGGCACATTGTGGAACTTTTTCTACAACTGACCACATATTCGGTCACAAAGTAACTCTCAACATATATAAGGACACTTTAAAAAACAAAACAAAACCTACATCCTATCAGACCACCATGGATTAAAGCTATATTTCAAAAACAGAAAGGTTAGAATGCCTAAAAATTCATGGAAACTAAACAACTCTCTACTAAATGACTACTGCGTCAAGGCACAAAGAAAAGAAAAAGACTTTCTAAAATTCAATGAAAATGAATGCACAACATACCCAAACTGATGGCACATAATGAAAGTGATACTAAAAGTAAAGATTTTAACACTAAGTGCCTACATAGAAAATTGTAGAAATCTTATGCTAGTAACTTAGCAGCGTGGCTGAAAGGTCTAGAACAAAAAGAATGAGTACAGCCAAAAGGAGTGGGTGTTAGGAAATAATCAAACAATACAAAATTTCAAATGGAAAACAAACTAAGAAAAAACCAATATAGCTAAAACTATCCTGAATGATAAAAGAACTTTGGGAGATATCAGCATCTCTGATTCAAAGCTGTACTATAAATCTATATTAAAAAATACACAGAGTTGAAATAAAAACATACAGTTTGAACAAGAGAATTCAATTGATGATCTGATGTAAATTCACATACCTATGAACAAATGATTTTTTAATGAAACCCAGAAATACATTATGGAACAAAGAAAGTATCCTCAACAAATAATGCTGATCTACCAGAATGTCTGAATGGAGAAGAATATAAATAGATCTATATCTGTCACTCTGCACATAACTTATGCTCAACTTGTTGAAAGATCACAACATAAAACAAGACACACTGAACCTAACAGGAAGAAAGTGGGAATAGCCTTGAATTCATTAATACAGGAAACAACTTCTTGAGCAGAATACTATTAGCACAGGCACTAAAATCAACAATTAATAAATGTGACCTCCTGAAACTGAAAAGCTTCTGAAAAGCAAAGACCATTGGAGTCAATAGGACAAAACAGCAGCCTCCTTAGTGGGGAGAGATTTTCATTAACTCCACATCTGATAAAGCGCTGATAGCTAAAATATATAAAAAAAACTCAAGAAATTAGATATGAAGATAACAAATGATCAAATTTTAAAAGTGAGGTACTTATTTAAACAGAGATTGAAGAATCCCAAAGGGGTGAGAATCACTCAAAGAAATATATAACATCTTAGCCACCAGGGAAATGCAAATCAAAATGAGTTTGAGATTGCATCTTACACCTGACAGGATGGCTAAGATCAATAACACAAGGGCAGCTCATGCTGGCAAGGATCTCGAGCAAGGGAAACACTCCTCCATTGACAGTGAGAGTGCAAACTTGTACAGCCACTACAAAAACCAATATAGCAGTTCTTTAGAGGATCTATCTCAAGATCCAATTATATCACTCTTAGGCATATACCCAAAATATTCTTCATCCTAACACACAAGGACACTCACCTCAACTATGTTCATAATGTATTTATTCGTAATAGTCAGAAACTGGAAACATACACATATACCTAAACTAAAGAATGGATAGAGAAAATGGGATAGATTTATTTAATGGTATTAGATGAGTGTTTTAAAAATTTACAACATGAAATCTGCAGATGAATGGATTGAACTAGAAAAAGTCATCCAAGTGAGGCAACAAAGACCTAGAAATACAAAAAAGTATTGAGTTTTCAGTGGATATTAGCTGTTAAGTAAAGGATAGGCATGCATCAATCCACATCCTTAGAGAGGTTACTTAACAAGAAAGGCTATAGGGAAATACATTTATTTCCCTGGAAGGGGAAATAGCACAGACTTTGTGGGTGGACTGACGGGAGGTGGAGATGTGTACAGGAGGGATCAGGTAGGGGAAAGAGGGTTGGAGAGACAGAATATGGGGAGATACAACTGGAATTAGGGGACATATAATGACAATGTGGAAACCTAGTTTAATAGAAACTAACTTTGTGATGTCTATGTATGAGAATGACCCTAATAATGGAGGATATGGAGCCTGAACACATCTTCTATAACCAGGAAAGGCTACTAGTTGTGGGATTTTGCCACCAACCCAACAAAAAATCTTTGACCAACAAGTTGTCCCATCTGCAAGTTATTCTGGGGCAATGCTGACTCAGGTCTTGAAGGAGTGGTCAACTGGTCTAATTTGAGGCCTATACCACAAAAAGCAGCTCTTACCCAACACTACCTACATGGTCAAGAATTGGAGGATGGATAGCCCAGAGTCCTGGAGTAGAACCAAACACAATGGGGGAAAAAGTCAATAATATTATCCATAATAATATTCATGGATTAGCATCTAGCCCAATCATCATCAGAATGGCTTTCTCCAGCGGTTGATGGGAGCCAATTCAGATATTAGGCAAAACTCTGGGCAGGGTTGATAAGTTATCTCAGTGACTAAAAGCTCATCATGGCAAGCCTAATGTTCTTAGTTTTTATACTTGAGTCCTATGTGTTGGAAGGAGAGATCTGTGTCCTGCAGGCTGTTTTCCAACCGCCATACACATGCCATTGTATATGCATGCACAAACACTAGGAACCCCACAATACACACAAATAATAAATAAATAAATGGTACTAAATATGTATAGGTAACCTAGGTGTAAAAAATACCTAAAACACCAGCATTTGTGTGCGTGTGTGTGTGTGTGTGTGTGTGTGTGTGTGTGTGTGTGTGTATTTGTTTATTCTCCAGTTTTACCCTAAAGATATATCAGAATCTTCAGACTGGATAGTTGGTTTGGTTTTAAAAGGTTTCAAAGTTAGCCTGGTGTATACCATTGGGTGATAGCCACACTTGTGAAGGATGGCTCCCTCTTGTTGGCAAATGTCCAGAGCTCCCATTACAAAGAGTGTTTATTCTGCAGAAACAACCAGCATGCAGGGAGGTCATCCATTCATACAAAATGGCAATGACCAGATAAGCTCACAGGCTCACAGACAGGTGGTCTAGATTCAGAGAGTAGGGTCTGCCCGAGTGTCTGTCATTCACTTGACCTTCTTCATTGATTTCACATGGAAATCACAGAATGGTGAAGCCAATTTCAAGTAGGGTGTTCATTCACTCACACTACCTTAAATTACTCCTATAAAAACTTAATGTTTATTTTTACTTTGTGGAAGAAAGCATGCCACCTTCCTCCCAGTTCATTTTCAAGAGATGGTTATGATCCTTAACAATAGCAATTTGTGAAAACTCTATATATTTCTTTCTCATGATTTGAAAATTACAGAAACCACTGCACTTCCTCAAATTTGACAGCCTCGCCTCACCCATGTATGTTCTGGTTGGTAGCTGTCATTCAAGGAATTACCAAGGATATAAATTATATGAAGTCAACAAGTTAATACCAATGGTAGGTTTTTGGTTTGTTTGTCCTTTTGTTTTGTTTTGCTTTGTTTTTATACTATTGACAGTATTTTAAAAAGAACAGCCTGTCTGTGCTGTCTTTAAGGATTTTAATTACATTTATTTCTTTACTGTGGTGTGTGTGTGTGTGTGTGTGTGTGTGTGTGTGAGTGTGTCATGGTGCCTTTGTGGAGAAGAGAGTACTAATTGTGGGGATTGGTTTTCTTCTTACACCAAGTGTGTACCAGAGATCTAAGTCAAGTCATCAGGCTTTACACCTGAGGATACGTGTCAGCCCCCTGTCTGTTTTTAATTCCCAGGTTACATACCTTTTCTTTAGTTATTTTTTAAAAATGGGACAAAAAAGATCAACTACAAATACAAAACAGTTGTGTGCTACTGTGACTCACTGGGTTAATTAGGATGCTCTCCATTGGTCCTCTGAGACATCAGATGGTGACAAATGAATCGCTTCCTAATCAGCAAGCACCAGGTAGTAAATGCCCTCTGCAGAAGCCTTGGTTTGAAATGAAGTCAACTATAATCACGTGTTTGCTGAAACTCATGCACATGTAAATGTTATTAACCTTGCAACCGACTTGGCATAAATAGTCACTGTGTTTACAACCTTAGAGGAAGAAAACATAAATCAAACTTTTTTGTTTTGGTTATTTTGTTGTTGTTGTTGTTCTTTGGTCACAGTCAAACTGTGGTCATTAGCTCTAGGCTTCAGGCTTCATGATACATCTTTAGGTTTATTTGTGGTTATTTTCCTTAGGAGGCTGTCAGTTGCTCTCCCTGCACTTGCTTTATTGATATTTAGAGAACAATAGCACTTCAAACCAAAGAACGATTTCAATAGCAACACATAATTAAAACAATGCCCTAAAGATGTGTTGTATTATTGGAATCTGAAAATTTAGAAGAAAGCACAAACAGAAATAGACTCCTTTGTGGCTTGAGGTTGTGAAAGAAAATTACCTGTTCTTTTGTAAAATCTATCTAAAACAGTAATTCCAATGGTGAAGAAACAGGTGACAATAAGTGTTTCTAAGGGAGAAGTATGTGGGAGGAAGAGCAAGCAATTATACAATACAAAATGACATTAGATTCTGAGATCAAGTGCATTCATCAACATTTATAAGAATCCTTCAAATAATTAATAATTTAATGTATAAATGTGTGTCAAACCTCTTATTTAATTCTATTTACAATTTAAATAATAAAACTGCTTTATCAAGACAATCATATGTGGATAATAAAATGTAGCACTTCACAGGTCTGCCTCCATTGCCTTCAGTATTATCTTGCTGCTGCTGGGGATGAGTCAGGATGATAGCAGCCATGCTGCAGAAGATTGCCATGAAGAGAGAACAGGCACCAACATTGGAAGGCCATGCAGTGTGGTGGAGCTTTTGATAAGTTGTGGAGCAAATGCAGTTAACCAAAGAGGATCTGAAGAACTAACACAGAGAGATCCAGGCTGCTGGGTGGATACAGAAAAAGCAGCCATTCATACACAGGGTGGTTTGCCATCCTTGTGAACCATGTTCATAGGTCAACAATAGCAAGCTGATACATTCCCACCTTGTAGTAGTGTGGCAAGTCAGTCAAATTGAAATCAGAGAAAACAGAACTCTGAAAAGATTTGTGTGGACTCCTTGAAGGAACCTAGATGAAGTAAATCATACACAGCCATACCAACTTCCCAGAAGGAAAATATATGGGGAGGTGATTTCACTTTCTCAGCAAAAGCTGTCTAAGGCGTGGAGATCTTTGGGAAAGGGCCGTTATCTGGCATGTGAAATGGTCAATCTCAGCGACATTTATGTTTCATAACTCTTGTTCGGCTTCCTCTTTGGGAGACTCTTTATAGAAACTGACATCAATATCCACAGTTCCTGGAATCTTGCCTTGATTTATTCCAACTTGCCTTTAAAACATGAAAATCAGCTCACCTAGCCACACAGATGGGTATATACTGCTCTGGGAATGGCAGAGGGAAGATTTTGCCTCTCACACCAGCACGACAGCCTCTTACAATAGTGTTCTGCTTTTCAAAAGCAGCATTGTGTAGAAGATGGGAAATAGTCATCATTGAGCTACTAGACACTCTCCAAATCCATCTGCATGACTTGACACATAGGAAATAGAGTCCTTAGGATAATAATCCTGTGGATAGAACAGTAACATCCAACTGGGAAATGGCAAAGTGTGAACTTCTTAGTGCGCTGAGATTTAAGACAGTGTCTGCTTGCCACATTGTTCAACTTGTAGCCACTCATGAGAGCAAAAGTTCCTCCACAGTCTCCAAATGAAAAAAAAAACTTTGAATCCTAAAAACAGAGATGTGTTTCTGGAGATTAAGTCAGGAGAAGCACCCATCTCCCTTCTTAGTCCTTGTTCCTACAGCTGGGCCACAGTAGAATTTTCTTCAAGAACAGCCACTGAGCGATCAGGTCTTAACTCTTGCAGTGTATATTTGTAAGAATCAAAAACATGCTAAGCAGCTCAAGTCAATTCCATGACCAGCATCATGAAAAATTTAAGTCCCTGCCATGATCTGATTTCCTTCGTAATGTGAGAATAAGCAAATCATCTTACCTGTTGAATGGAGGTCAGCCACGAGGTCACATTAAAGAGATGGCCTTGCCCACCTGTGCTGTGGTACTTCATATGCATTCAAAGCTCAGGCAGAACAGCATCCATATCTGTAGTATCAGATTTTTAAAACTACTGATATTTTCATAAATTTGCCTTCTTTATATAGCCATGTGAAGCTGGTATACTTTCACTTCTCTGAAGCTGTTCTGTGTGTACCTTAACTATATATAAATATATATATACATATATATATGAAATACATGTACATTTATATTTCTGCAAGATAGCTGTATGACATTGTCCTTTCAATCTTAACCATATTAATGCATATAAATTATTTCTTAGTTTTATATATTTAAAATATTTAATTAATATTTTATAGCATTACTCTACAAACATTCATCATTCTATTATTGGTCTATATATATGTGTGCGTATATATATGTATGTGTTTTAATAATTTCTATAATATCATTTTATATAAACAGTTACATGAATATATAATTTTCTATCTTTTTACATTTTTAAAGGTCTGAGAGCTACTGAAGGAAAACCCCAGACTCAAATAGTATGCAAAAGCAAAAAGTTCTTATTCTGCAGAAACAACCAGCATGCAGGGAGGTCATCAATTCATACAAAATGACAATGACCAGGTAAGCTCACTGGTTCCTTTTAAGCCCAGCTAGGGGAATTTTAGGGGTGGTTAGGCGTTTTTAATATGATTGGCTAAGTAACCAGCAGTTACATTTATATATTTAATTAGTCACTATATTAGTTTTACCATTTTTGGTTAGGTCTTACAGAAATTCCAGAAATCCTCTCTGTCCTTGAGCTGGTTATCTCTCTCAGATAAATGTCAGGACATCTGCTTATTAATGACTTTTTCTTTCTTCTTTTGGAAACTGAAGTTTAAGGCTTAACACAGCTATTTGTTCTAAAATGAAGAGAGTTAAGTCCTCTCAATGTGTGCATGTATAAGATTCTGTGGTATTTTACAGCTGCGTATTGTGCCTTATTATGTATAAAAATTCATGTAATAGTATAATCACTTGAAATGATTAAATGTCATGTGGCATGATCAGCCATAACATAGCATGATATTATATGATGTGATTAAAAAAAAGGATAAATTAAAAATAATGTAAAATAAAAGAATTGTTTTTAAACTCTTGTTATTAAATAATAAAGAAGATGGCTGCCTTATCATAGCCCAATTAATGATTTCCACCTTATGATATATGTTTAGCATAAATGTTGAAGTTGCACTTCAGTTTTGAATTTCTGTCTTCTCCTGTGCTAGTGATTTGTAATATAAACCAATTTTTTTGGAGGCAGTCGATGTAAATGTCTAGGTAGCCAGCTGTGAGCTAAGGTAGTATTGTGTAGTGAACTGAAGAGCTAAGCAAGGATGATTTGTAGGCTAGGTGAACTAAGTTCTTTTGAGTTTGTGATACTTTTCACTTATGATACGTTCATTGACACTCAATCTCATTTTCTAAAATTTAGAAAAATGCTACTCTACTTACACAGTGAGAAGTGGAATTTTAAGTATTTAAATATTTTATATTATGCATCTATTAAGTGTATATGATTTTATAATATTGTTGTGTTCTATCATATGAACTGAAAGCAGTAAAGACAGTAATATGCATAAGGCAGGTGATTCTGCAATAATAGAATTAATGATCCATAACGCACTCTCATTATAGTTAGAGAAAAGCTCCCTATTGTACTATAAAATCATAAATTATGCCAAATCTTTTAAGGACACAGGTCAAGGTCTCATCATTCCCTCATAAGATGAAAATTTGATGAATGATCATTACATTTAATTGGACATCAATAATATACCCATAACATTTTAATAATGCTAAGAGAGCTAAGAAATAATCTAATGGAAATAATTTGGTTGCATATATAAAGCTAGATATTCAAACAGCACAGAGAAAAAGTCAAGCTGCAGCAGGGTCTACCAGAGTTCTAAACTAAAAGCAATCTTATCGAAAGAACTATGTTCAGGAATGCCAGATCCAAAAGGAAGGAAGAGTTGGTGGACTCATGGAAAGGGACATTCATCTCAGGAGTCATCAAAGAATTTACCAATAATCCAAACAGTGGCCCTTAGATGTGTCTGTGTCTTAGTTACTTTTTTTTGTTTTTGTTACTGACAAAAGTAAAGGGAGAAAGGGTCTATTTAACTTAATAGTGGCAGTAGCAGGAAGCTGGTTGCTTGATACATACACTCTCAGGAACCAGAGAGTGAACTGGAGGTGAGCAAGGCTACGAAGCCTCAAGGTTCACTCAGTTTCCCACTTACCCAAAAAGGTTTCATTTTTCTAAAGATTGTACAATGGCCTCAAAGCCCGAGCTTGGAAGCATGTATTCAAACACATGAGCCAATGCTTTGAATTTCACCTTTAGACAATAATTTATTGCAATATTTATTTTTTTTCTGGTCCAAAAGCATTTTGGAATTTATTAAACATATAAAAAACATTTCTTATTATTTGCAGGAAAATATGTCATCTAAATAAGAGTGGATATAAACTTGATAAAATATAATTAAATTTAGATATAATTGTGGTAAATATTAAGTGAATATTACAGAAGATTTTAATGGTTAAACATTCAGTTGTTAAATTATGTTTGTTTGGCACTGTTTAAACAAATGTAAATACTCAATGGAATCAAATGTAAGTAATAATTTTAATTCTGTAGATCAATAAATGAAATTAGTGGTGTTTTCTTCATGTATATAACTTAGGAAAATTATTGTTCAAGTTTTATGAGCCCAAAACATGTTTTATAAGCTGCAAGGTTAAATTCTATATACACAAAAGATACAATAAATATTTATCAATTTTAAATCTTCACATATCAAGAAAGAAATAAAATACTATTAATTTATATTTCTACATTTAATATTATCTTTTTCCAGTTACAAGATATATGAGTTTTTAGTCAAGTAAAAAATTAAAGTTGAGCAAAATGAGAGATACACATTCATCTCAAATCACCCACAAAATCACACTCAAATTGGGTAATGCATATCATCACCTTTACAACTTGTTCTTCTTCATCTTGGCGCCTCAAATGAACACATACAGGTACTTGTTCATTACCCATATCAACCCATACCACACTCATAGGTTTTCCAATTTCCTTTTCATGTTTCATTTAAAATAGCTGTTTCTATACTAGCAGATATCAATTTGCTCCTTAGTAAAGTTAGAATTTCTAAATCTGCACTGGGATCATTCTCCTGCTTTTTTCCCCCCTTTTCTCCTATTAACCCACCTTCTTCCTCATGTTTTTCACACACACCACAGTAAATTATCAACAGAATAATATATATCACAAGTTACGTGATACATCTCACTGAAGATGTAACCATGTCTTAATGAAAACAAATTGCATCAGTAATGGAGATTTAATCTCTTACAGTTAATAAGATATTCAATTCTTATACATTATGGCTATATAATTTCTTCAAATATTCCAAGATATATCCCAATGATCATGTTAAATTGGATGGCGGAAAAGCTCAGAAGTTCTCAGTCCTACACAAAGAACTACAGACCAGTGGGCAAAGCTGGGATCAGGAGAGGTAGTCTTCCCTAGGAAAAGGCACACTGATTAGTTGTTCAGTGCTAAAAGGTGAACCCTGAAAACATGCCTACAAGTAACATGATATGAACTCAAAAAGTTATACTTAGGAATATCTATATCTATATCTATACATATGCAAATACATGCTTGCAATAACAATGAAAGTGAGAGACCATGAATCAGAAGGGAAGCAGGGAGAGGTATATTGGGAGAGTTTGGAGGAAGCAAAGGGAAAGGAGAAATGTAATTACATTATAATCTTAAAGTTAAAGAAAAAATAGAAGACAATATTTACCATAATTGTCATCTTTAAATACTAAAAGCCATCATATATGAAACAAAACAGGTAAAGTGCTGTTAACTTTCTGGAAATGTCCAAATTTATACTTGTTTGAGATAAACATTGTATCACAATTATTTCTGAAGGAAGAAAAACATTCTGCTTTCAAATCTGAGTTTAGCGAAGGTTGAAAGAGCACTAGGATTCATGCCTCTGGCTACTCAACAGTTTATAAATTGTTATAGGTTTGAGGTAACTTTTTCAAACCACTTGCATTTAAGGTCACATGGGCATAAGCTGTAATCTGGTTCAGATGCTTCATTAAAACGGGGGAAATGAAGTCCCAAAGAGAAAAAGCAAATCTCCCAAAGTTTCATAGGTAATTAAAGTCAAATATATGATTCTATTGAAAGCCTAGAAATGCAACTTGTTTGTTTTCTCAATATTATCTTTTTCTTGAAATGCTGAGCTGAGTTAAAACTTCAGTGGTGATATAGAACAGTTAGGAGACTACACTGTTCCCCAATGTCTTAGAAATGAAGGCTTCCTTCAGACCTGTGGTTGGAGATTCTTTTGAGGGGAGCAGGCATAGCTTGAAAGATTTGCATTGGAGAACTACTAGCTCTTAGCATACAGTCTATAGAATAAGTGTCTGGAGAGATGTCTTAGCAGTTGAGAGTACCTGCTCATCTTGTAGAAAACTCAGTTCACAGAATCCTCACATGTGGCTCACAACTATTCAAGTTCCAAAGGTTCTGATGCCCTCTTCTCGCCTTCAAGAGCACTGGCACACACACAGTACACGTACAGAAAAGGAGGCACACATATACACATCAATACAAGTTCAGATTTTTTAAAGATTCAGTAATGGCATATTTCACTCCCGTGTAAGTTAAGCACAGACCCTAACGTGAACCCTACTCTTCCAGAAAATCTTTAAATACCATTACAGAAAAATAATTCATCCTTTAGTATAAATTGATATACTCCTTGGAGTTCCTGAGCCAGTACATGGTAAGACAGCATGTAGGCAGAACACAGAAATTCACATGTTGGAAAACACATACAGTATTCCAGATTGTGTTCACTATTTTACTTTTTTATACTTCTGGAATTGTCTATATCAAAAAAATAACAGATTTTTTTTCCTATTAATGAAAAGAATTTAGCTATCTCCAGTCTTAAAAGAAGGAATCTTCATATAATTCTGGATCACCAAACAGGCAGCATGCACCAGCTGATATGAGGCCCATAGCACACAAACAATAGAGGACTTCCAAGTCTGTGTTCATTCAGAGATGATGCACCTAACCCTCGAGAGACTAGAGACCTGAGGGAGTTTAGAGGTCAGGTGGGGTAGGGTTAGGGACATCCACGTGCAGACAGGAGGAGAAGAGGAGGCATGGGATGTGGATCAGTCAGAGGGTGGACAGGGGTTGACTGGGTGGGGAATAAAATATGGAGTGTATAAAAATAATTAATGAAAAATATTTATAAAAAGAATAAATAAACATTACAAGGTTAATGCATTTCAAATACAACTCTTTAATTTAAGACATTAGTATATACTAGTCAAGTCATAATTTAAATTATTAAGCATATATATATATATATTTATATATTTTCAGCATATATAATTTGGTTTTAGCCTACCTAAAATTAAAATTACATTCCATTTTAATAAAAATTATATGAGATTAAAATTTCAAAGAATATAGTTACTGTCTTTTGTTTACTTTAAATGAAACTATCAATTATAAGACAGATTTTTCTAACATCCCTGGAGATAATAAAATATCAACTGATGGACATTATATCCATTGCTCTTCTGTTTTTTCACTGATTTAACTATTCAATATGATAATTGAGTATTTACATTTAAATTTTAATTCACTAACATAAGAAACAGATTCCAAATCAGTTCTTATTTATGTGTGTAATATTTTGACTTTTCAACAGCTCCATGCAGTTAATAGTCACTGGCGAGGATTGTATAAATAACATATTTATTTTGCTACCATCATATCAAACATACAGTTCAAAAATGTAATATTTCTTTGAAAGTCTCTTCTATTGTTGATTTTGTGCATGTGTATCTGTGTATTGGTTTGCACTCATGGAGGCAGGAATGTTCATATACACATAAGGTTGAATTATCAGACATGGTTGTTGAGAACTGTATTTGAGTCCTTCAATTAAGTACTGTTAACAGCTGAGCCAAAAAAAAAAATTCTGCTGAAAACACAATGTCTTTCCCCCTAAATATTTAAATATCTAAGTATAACTTTCCACCTTCCATGTTTAAGTGTCATGTGAGTGGACCTCTAGTTAATTAATTTAAGCCTTAATATACTAGTGACTGTGACCAGAGGATAAATATAAAAACAGTCATTGTTTATATTGTGAAGATGTAACATGCAACATACATAACTGCATCAATAATTGCTTTCATGAATAAAGGTATAAGTTCAAAAGATAGATACTATTTCCAAAGACAGGAAGTTGAGCTACTAGCCCTTGATTATTTTCTAATTTCAAAGAAATATTCTCATCTATGTAAACTCAGGAACATTCACTATGTGCATACTTACCTATTTTTGTACTTAACATCATTAAAATTATATAAAGAATTATTCAATGAAATAAATTCTATTTTTCTGATAATGAATGCAAAAGTGTCAATAGCTAATAAAATTATAAAATATTTTGTAAACATTTATTTGTGAAGAAAATATGAAATAGTTGAAATTTGTAAACATTTACTTGTGAATAAATTATGATAAATATTTGTAAAAAAAGAAAAATCATAAATATACACACTGAAAGCACAGAGACATAACTATAAAATATAAACAAGATCATCCCACATCCAGTTTGCTAGTCAAATCATCTTTTATACAATAATCTATTCGTGGTATCTACTTCAGGCTTGGAACTTCCAGAAATGTAGTTAAGAAGAAACTTAGCAATTTAGATATACGTCTTTAGCTATTTTTACTTGCCACACACTTTTCAATAAACATGTGATTCAAGACATTTTTATCTAAAGTGTCCCCAGCTCAGAATTCAACTTGATGGTTTTTCAACTTCATTATCAACACTGAAAGATGGTGAGGCAAAATGAACAAAAAACAGGAGAATCAAATACTGATGTTGTGTACTATAAAATCCAGCATGGTATCATTTAACGTATTCTTATTCCTTACTATTTTTATTTTCCCCTCTTCTGATGTTTTATTTTAGATTAATTGAATAAATAATGTGATTAAAAAAAAAAGAACTTCTGCTGTAATACTCCATTGAACTACTAGAACCATGTAACCCAAAGATTCTACCTTATATTGAAATTTTGTGTGTTTTTTTTGTAGCTAAGCTTTGTTTTCATAGTAGGTAACTCAAGACAAACAAATACATCGTATTAGGCATGATGTATTAGTTACTTTTCTGTTGCTTTCATAAAATTTCATACAGGGAATATTTTAGCAACCTGGCACTATATTTGGCTTGTGCTACATACACACATTTTTCTTCTTATAAAGTGCTTGAAAACTTGAGACTAGTTAGCAACCCAAAACACTTACCTGTACTCAGCTGCACAAATACTGTATTCCCAACAATACAGTGAATTTCTCCACCCCTTAAAGTCCATCAAATTTAGATTCTATTCCGTTTTTCTTTGGCTATCTGTAGTTTCAAGAGTCAGGAAGCCTATCTACCTTTAACTGGTTTTGGACACATGCTCAATAAGGTAAACTGTTCTCTAATCAAACTTCTCAGGATAGAACTCTTTATTTATAATTCATGCCTCTGTGTGACTGTGGACACATACAAATGTCTTCATGTAACCATTCCTAACACAGAACCATGAGCAGTCATACTGACCAAAATACATCACTATTTTCTTTGATTATGTACTGTGTCCACAGTAAGAATCAAAGGTAAGGCTATGTAGTCATAATGTCCCCTACTTAAGTATGTACACTGTTTCCAAGAAGAGGCAAGATTATAGAGTCATTTTGATCCAGCAACATGACTGCTCTGATCTTATCTAAAGACCGTCTAGGTCTGGGTGATCTGGCTGAAATGCAGATATGCCCTTAGTATACAACTTTAATCCCTCTGGCTAGAATCCATTAGTGCATGCATTCATTTGATCTCAAACAAAGATAGCTGGTTGAGGGCAGACAGGGTGACAAATCAGAGAAAGCTTTAACAGAGTGCACTCCACTCTCCCGGAGCAAACCTAGTGAAGAGCAGCACAGGGAGAGTGAAGGCAGTTCAGTCAGTTGTCACTTGAGTTGAAGTTCAGTGCAGTGATTTTGGAGTCAGTGCCGTGAGTACAGTGTATTTGAGTTTGTTTGTAACTTCATGCAGTTCAGCGCAGGTCAGTAGATGCAGTTGAAGCCAGAGAACAAGGAGCCAGAAGATTAAAACAAATTGTCAGAGTTAGTTTGAGGCCAAGTAGAACAATTCAGTTAGAAGCTGAGAAAAACTAGATTGAAAGTTACCTTGGAGAGAAGTTGAAGCCAGAACAGCTGAGTTGAACCAAGCAGCCAGATTTAAGAAAGAACTAAAAAGGATGAGCTTATTCAGCAGAAAGTCTCCAAGATGACAATTCCATCTGGTGAATAAAAGTTGCCCTTACACAAGATCTTTGAGATGACAAAGCTAAAAGTTCTGATTCAGAAAAGTTTGAAAGAGTTGTACAATCTACTGAGTTGACATGTTTTCTTTCCTAAAATAAGAATGTCAAACATCTTGTAAATTTGCACTGAGATTACAGCAGATAATCCAAGTCTAAACTTGGTTGCGGAGCTCTTCTACTAGAATAAGAACCAGAGGAACCTGGATGAGATTTGACTTTCTTGAGAAGTACATGCTATATTAAATTGCTTCCTGGATTCAGTATATCCTAGACCAGGAAAGATGAGAATGCTTGATGCCTAGCTGTCCTCACCATCTCCCATCATCTGTGTCTACTAAGCCAAGCCCTGCATATTATCCTACTGAACATCATTCACAATTCACCTGTGCAGCTGGGATTACAGATGTGCACTAACACACCTGGTAAATTATTTCTTATTTTCTTAGAGATCTGTGGAAGCATTCATTCTCAGCCCTCATTTTATTGCCTAAATTCAAGCAATGGAAACATCTTTCCCTTTGGAAACTCAATGAAGCCTTGAAATAGTTTCAGGCATTTTCACCTCTACAGTTCAAACAAGAGTCAATATTTAATGTTCCAATCACTCAATATCCTTAGCATCAGAAAAGGCAGCAGACATAATTCAACCACCTATCACAGAAATGAAAAACACTGAAGGCAAGTTAGGGAACTTGTTCTTTTTGGCCACACTTAAAATGATGTGTGTGTGATGGTTCGAGATTTACATTGAAGTTGATCACAACTTCTGAGATGGAGATCACAGACTTGGGTATGTAATGTTAGTATCCCAGGTTTTTTTGGCCAGCATATAATCCCGTTGAATATAATCTTGTAGTATTTTCTCACTACTGTCCCTCAAAGTTGTGGTGATGTCGAAAAGATTGCTGCAGCTACAGAAGAACTGTCAATTCTCTTAAGATGTTCATCCATCAGGCAAACTGTTCCTTTAGTTGAAGGCAATGAGATGAAAAGAGCTCCAGGAGAACTCAGAAGAAACAAAGAACAGAGTGAAAGCAAAAGTAAGGTGAAGAACTGTAGGTCAGTGCCAGGCGCTCCTCTATCCAGATGCCACAGGGACAGAATTTTTGCTTACTTTACTTTTAAACTCAACCTATTCTGTAAATTCTTAATACTTGTTGGAAAGATCCAGGCTAAATAGTAATCAATATTTTCAAGTTGTTCCATTAACTTGTTAAAATATCTCAACAAGTGACTCAAATGGAAGCAATGAGGAGCACAGTTGACAGAGAAGGGAAGATAAATTTTTTTCTTTTTTTATTGAATATTTTCTTTATTTATAATTCAGATGTTATCCATTTTCCCGCCACCCCCCCCACAAAACTATCTATCCCATCCCCCTTCCCACTGCTTCTATGAGAGTGTTCACACTCCCACCCACATGCCCTCCCATTCCCTTACACTGGGGAATCAGCCTTCATAGGACCAAGGGCCTCTCCTCCCATTTATGCCCCACAAGGCTATCCTCTGCTACATATGTGGCTGGAGACATGTGTCCCTCCATGTGTACCCCTTGATTGGTGGTTTAGCTCCTGAGAGCTCTGTGGAGTCTGGTTGGTTGATATTGTTGTTCTTCCTATGGGGTTGCAAATCCCTTCAACTCCTTCAGTCCTTTCTCTAACTTCTCTATTGGGAACCCCATACTCAGTCCTATGGCTGGTTTCAAGCATCCCCATCTGTATTTGTCAGGCTCTGACAAAGCCTCTCAGGAGTCAGCCATATCAGGCTCCTGTCAGCATGCACTTCTTGGCATCCACAATAGTATCTGCGTTTAGTGACTGTATTTGGAATGGATTCCCAGGTGGGGCAGTCTCTGGCTGGCCTTTCCTTCAGTCTCTGCTCCACACTTTGTCTACCTATTTCCTCTCTTGAGTATTTTGTTTCCCTTTCTAAGAAGGACTGAAGCCTTTGCACTTTGGTCTTCCTTCTTCTTAAGTTTTATTTGGTCTGTGAATTGTATCTTGGGTATTTCAAGATTTTGGGCTAATATCCACTTATCA
Organism: Tokudaia tokunoshimensis; assembly: GCA_036184795.1. Taxonomy (NCBI): domain Eukaryota; kingdom Metazoa; phylum Chordata; class Mammalia; order Rodentia; family Muridae; genus Tokudaia; species Tokudaia tokunoshimensis. Next base: position 41,006,458 of record BTHU01000004.1, on the reverse strand, counting down.
GTGAAAGCATACCATGTGTGTTCTTTTGTGATTGGGTTATCTCTTTCAGGATATTTTCTAGTTCTATACATTTGCCTAAGAATTTCATGAATTCATTGTTTTTAATAGCTGAGTAGTACTCTATTGTGTAAATTACCACATTTTCTTTATCCATTACTCTGTTGGAGGACATCTGGGTTCTTTCCAGCTTTGGGCTACTATAAATAAGGATGCTATGAACAAAGTGGAGCATTTGCCCCTGCTATATGTTGGAGCATTTTCTGGGTATATGCCCAGGAGTGGTATAGCTTGGTCCTCAGGTAATACTATGTCTAATTTTCTAGGAATTGCCAGACTGATTTCCAGATTGGTTGTACCAGCTTGCAATCCCACCAACAATGAAGAGTGTTCCTCTTTCTCTGCATCCTTGCCAGCATCTTATGTCACCTGAATTTTTGATTTTAGCCATTCTGACTAATGTAAGGTAGAATTTCAGGGTTGTTTTGGTTTACATTTCCTTAATAACTGTTCCACAAAATAGAAACAGAAGGAACACTACCCAATTTATTTTATGAAGCCACAATTACGCTTCTACCTAAACCACACAATGACCCAACAAAGAAAGAGAACTTCAGACCAATTTCCATTTTGAATATTAATGTAAAAACACTCAGCAAAATTCTCATAAACCAAATCCAAGAACACATCAAAACGATCATCCACCATGATCAAGTAGTCTTCATCCCAGGAATGCAGGGATGATTCAATATAGGAAATCCATCAATGTAATCCCTTATATAAACAAACTCAAGACAAAAACCACATGATCATCTAATTAGATGCTGAGAAAGCACTTTGACAAAATTGAACACCCCTTCATGGTAAAAGTCTTGGAAAGATCAGGAATTCAAGGCCCATTCCTAAACAGAGTAAGAACATACAGCAAAACAGTAGCCAACATCAAACTAAATGGAGAGAAACTCGAAGCAATCCCACTAAAATCCGGGACTAGACAAGGCTGCCCATTCTCCCCCTACCTATTCAACATAGTACTTGAAGTCCTAATCAGAGCAATTAGGCAACAAAAGGAGATCAAAGGGATACAAATTGGAAAGGATGAAGTCAAAATATCACTATTTGCAGATATTATGACAGTCTATTTAAGTGACCCCAAAAATTCCACAGGAGAAGATAAACTTCAAATGGCACTCAAATCTGCCTCTGAATTTAAGTGGTTATGATCATGGGACAATGCGTTGTATAATCTTGAAATTCAAGTTGAATTCTTTTGCTTGGTCCCTTTTTTTTCTGTTTCAATTAGATGGAGGATAAGAACGAATAAAGTTTACTAAATGCATCTTCATTGTAACTCTCTCTAAATACTTGCTTCTTGTAGTTAAACTAAGTGCTCACAAGAAGTGCCTCTAAAATGGAGAGAAGAAAGCCTCAGTATTTGTTACAACTTTTTTCTTCTATTTTCTTCCTTTTTTTGAGAATATTATTTCTGTCCCTTATCACTTATATGCTTAGCAAAATGTTGCTAATCAGTAATTTTTAGCCATAGTCTAGAGTTAAAACTGCATACTTTTCTTTGAATATGGGCTAGTGCGAGATTCTCCTTGCCTCTCTCTCTGGCTATATGTACTACAACAACTTCATACTGAACAGGAGCAAAGAGAATCTGTAGTGCTTAATAACTGATAAGGAAAGGAATGTAATTCTCAGAACCCCCTGAAAAGCAATAGGGAGTAAAATAGTATTAAAATAAAGATGACTTCAGAACAGCAGCATTCTTTTAAAATGCCCACTTGGAGGTAACTGTAGGTTGATGGCTCATTTATCATCCCCCTACTCATCAGCTTATGAAAAATTATGGTATTAAAAAGGCTCACTGTGTCTTGTAGATATAAAGTCAGAAAATCAATTTGTGAATCATAGGAGTCATGGTAGGTACTAGCAATGAGGCAGTTTTTTGAGATTTTAAGCTTTTTATCCACTCTTTATGGCATGGAGGAAATAGGAAGCTTTGAATCAAAGCAACACTTTTATTTAGGTAGTTTAGAATGAGCATGTCTCCCTATACAACCTGAGAATTTCTGTGGTCCTTAGGTAGGACAGAATTTATTACAATATATAAGTTCATCTTCAGCCAAATTTGAAATCTAAAATTATCATTTTTCTCCCCAATGTAAACCTTTTAATATAATTTTATATTAATGGATAAAGCATGAGTTTTGGCTAAAATAAAATAGATTAATATTATACAGAAATAGAAGCTTACAAAGCAATTCAGCCATTGGAAATTTTGATGCAGCTTTTCACCTGTATGCACCATTCACATATCCTTACATAAATTTATATTCTGCATTATTTTCCTGTTAATATTTTCACCCTTGGGTCACTATAAGGCATTTTTCTAATTTTATGTTATGCAATATAGAAAAACACAGGCATGTAGGAAAAATGAAAGATTAATTCAAACTTTTGAATCACTCCTGCCTTTCTGTGACTGAGATAAACTGCCACAAACAAAGCAACTTAAAAGCAGAAAGGGTTCTGTCTGGCTTCAGGTTCAAAAGGAACAGAGTTCAGAATGGCAAAAAAGACCTGTTATGGTGGTAGGAACAGAAACACTGAGAGAGAAAATGGAAGGGGTACAATATAATAAATCCACAAAATCAGTGACAGACTTCCTCCAGGAATGCTGTATTTCTTAAAGGTTTCATGCCCTCCCTGTCTTAGCTCCCTTTCTAATGCTGTGGTTAGATACCACATCCAAAGTAACTTATAAAAGAAAGTGTTTAAATTTGGCTATGTTTTTTTCCTTTATAATTTTATTCTTAATTCAGCTTAGCTATGATCAATCACAGCCTTTATTTCTATACTTCCCTAAATCAGTGCATTCTCTACTTTGTATTATAAGCATATCACAAAGTGTGAATGGGAGTTGGATTAAGAAGGAGAGTTGATCAAACTGAATTGTATGCATTAAGAAAATGCCAGAGAATAATAAAGGCTTTGTCTTAGAAGACCAATCTGGGTTTTTAGTATGTGAGTGTGTACATTCACAAACATAACACAATGAATAGTATGTGAGTGTGTACACTCACAAACATAACACAATGAATAGTACAATAATACTTGAACTTAAATTCATTGATTATTGTTTATTATGCCAAAATACTTGCATCTAAGAATAAATTCTACTAGGTGAACTTGGTGCCTAATATTGAGACAATGTAATAGTTTAAAAAATAATAATTACATTTTCTAATTTCTCTATAAAAGGTACAGGTTTTCTATTTTTTTTTAGTAAACATATTCTTTATATACATTTCAAATTATTTCCCCTTTCCTCGTCCCCCCTCCACGGAAGTCCCATAAGCCATCTCCACTCCCCCTGTCCCCCAATCAACCACTACCCGCTTCCCTGTCCTGGTGGTATTCCCCTACACAGTTGCATCATCGAGTCTTTCCAGGACCAGGGGCCTCTCCTCCCTTTGATGTACAAGAAGGCCGTCCTCTGCTGCCTATGCATCTGGAGCCATGTGTAACACCATGTGTACTATCTGGTTGATGCTTTTGTCCCTGGGAGCTCTGGGAGTATTGGGTGGCTTATATCATTGTTCCTCCTATGGCGCTGCAAACCCTTCAGCTCCTTGGGTCCTTTATCTAGCTTTCCCATTGGGGACCCTGTGCTCAATTCAATGACTGGCTGAGACTGTCCCCCTCTGTATTTGTCATGCGCTAGCAGAGCCTCCCTGGTGACAGCTATATCCGGCTCCAGTCACCAAGTACTAGATTCAATAGTATCTGGGTTTTGTAATTGTATATGGGATGGATCACAGGTGGGGTAGTCTCTGGATAGTATTTCCCTCAGCACCTGCTCCACACTTGGTCTCTGTATCTCCTTTTGTGGGTACTTTGTTCTTCCTTCTAAGAAGGACGAGAGTATCCATACTTTGTTTTTCCTTCTTCTTGGGCATCATTTGATATGTGAATTCTGTCTTGGGTATTCCAAGCTTCAGAGCAAATATCGATTTATCAGTGAGTGCATACCATGTGTGTTCTTTTGTGATTAAGTTAACTTACTTAGGATGATATTTTCTAGTTCCACCCATTTGACTAAAAATTTCATAGCTGAGTAGTATTCCATTGTTTAAATATACCACATTTTTGTATCCATTCCTCCATTGGGGGACATGTGGGTTCCTTCTAGCTACTGGCTATTATAAATAGGGCTGCTATGAACATAGTGGAGCATGTGTCTTTATTACATGCTCGAGAATCCTCTGGGTATATGCCCAGAAGTGGTATAACAGGGTCTTTCGGTAGTATTATGCCCAGTATTCAGAGGAACCACCAAACAGATTTCTAGAGTGGTTGTACCAGCTTGCAATCCCACCCAAGAGTGTTCATCTTTCTGCACATCCTCACCAGCACCTGCTGTCTCCTGAGTTTTTGAACTTAGACATTCTGACTGGTGTGAAGTAAAATCTCAGGGTTGTTTTGATTTTCATTTCTCTGATGATTAAGGATGTTGAACATTTCTTTAGTGTTTCTCAGCCATTCTTTATTTCTCAGGTGAAAATTCTTTTTTAGCTCTGTACCCCATTTTTAATAGGGTTATTTTGCTCTCTGGAGTCTACCTTCTTGAATTCTTTGTACAAATTGGATACTAGTCCTCTGTCAGATGTAGGATTGGTAAAGATCTTTTCCCAAATTGTTGGCTGCCGTTTTGTCCTATTGATTGTGTCCTTTGCCTTACAAAAACTTTGTAATTCTATGAGGTCCCATTTGTCAATATTAGATATTAGAGCATAAACTATTGGTGTTCTATTCAGGAATTTGTCCCCTATGCCCATGTGCTCCTGACTCTTCCAAAGTTTCAGTGTGTCTGGTTTTATGTGGAGGCCCTTGATCAATGTGGATTGAGCTTTGTACAAGTTGATAAAATGGATCGATTTGCATTCTTCTGCATGTTAACTGCCAGATGAACCAGCACCATTTGTTGAAAAGGCTATCTTTTTTCCATTGGATGGTTATAGCTCCGTTGTCAAAGATCAAGTGACCATAGGAGTGTGGATTCATTTCTGGGTCTTTAATTCTATTCCATTGATCTACCTGCCTGTCACTGTACCAATACCATGCAGTTTTTAACACTATTGCTCTGTAGTACTGCTTGTGGTCAGGGATGCTGATTTCCCCAGAAGTTCTTTCACTGTTGAAAATAGTTTTAGCTATCCTGGGTTTTTTGTTACTCCAGATGAATTTGAGAATTGCTCTTTCTAACTCTATGAAGAATTGAGTTAGGATTTTGATGGGGATTGCATTGAATCTGTAGATTGCTTTTGGCAAGATGGTCATTTTTACTATATTAATCCTGCCAATCCATGAGCAAGGAAGATTTTTCCATCTTCTGAGGTCTTCTTTGATTTCTTTCTTCAGAGACTTGATGTTCTTGTCATACAGATCTTTCACTTCTTTGGTTAGAGTCACACCAAGATACTTTATATTGTTTGTGACTATTGTGAAGGGAGTCATTTCCCTAATTTCTTTCTCAGCCTGTTTATCCTTTAAGTATAGGAAGGCTACTGACTTTTTTGAGTTAATTTTATATCTGGCCACTTTGCTGAAGTTGTTTATCAGGGTAGGAGTTCTCTGGTGGAGTATTTTGGGTCACTTAAGTATACTATTATATCATCTGCAAATAGTGATACTTTGACTTCTTCCTTTCCAATTTATATCCCTTTGACCTACTCTTGTCTAATTGCTCTAACTAGAACTTCAAGTACTATATTCAATAAATATGGTAAGAGGGGGCAGGCTTGTCTAGTCCCTGATTTTAGTGGGATTGTTTCAAGTTTCTCTCCATTTAGTTTGATGTTGGCTATTGGTTGGCTATATTGCTTTTACTATGTTTAGGTATGGGCCTTGAATTTCTGTTCTTTCCAAGACTTTTAACATGAAATGATGTTGAATTTTGTCAAAAGCTTTTTCAGCATCTAATGAAATGACCATATGGTTTTTTTCTTTGAGTTTGTTTATGTAGTGGATTACATTGAGGATTTCCATATATTGAACCATCCCTGCATCCCTGGGATGAAGCCTACTTGATCATGGTGAATGATCTTTTTGATGTGTTCTTGGGTTCGGTTGGCAAGAATTTTATTGAGTATCTTTGCATTGATATTCGTAAGGGAAATTGAAGTTGTCTTTCTTTGTTGTATCTTTGTGTGATTTTGGTATCAGCATACCTGTGGCTTCATAGAACGAGTTGGGTAGTGTTCCTTCTGTTTCTATTTTGTGGAAAGGTTGAAGAGTATTGATGTTAGGTCTTCTTTGAAGCTCAGACAGAATTCTGCACTAAAACCATTTGGTCCTGTTCTTTTTTTTGTTGGGAGACTTTCAATGACCACTTCTATTTCTTTAGGGGTTATGGGATCATTTAGATGGTCTATCTGATCCTGAGTTAACCTGGGTATTTTTTTATCTGTCTAGGAAATTGTCCATTTCATCCAGATTTTCCAGTTGTGTTTTGTATAGGATTTTGAAGTACAATCTGATGATTTTTTAATTTCCTCGGTTTCTGCTGTTATATCTCCCTTTTCATTTCTGATTTTGTTAATTTGGAAACTGTCTCTGTGCTTAGTCTGGGTAAAGGTTTATCTATCTTGTTGATTTTCTCAAAGAACCAGCTCCTGGTTTTGTTGATTCTTTGTATAGTTCATTTTGTTTCTACTTGGCTGATTTAGGCCTGAGTTTGATGATTTCCTGCCTTCTACTCCTCTTGGGAGGGTGTATTAGCTTCTTTCTGTTCTAAAGCTTTCAGGTGTGCCATTAAGCTGCTAGTGTATGCTCTCTCCTGTTTCTTTTTGGAGGTATTCAGGACTATGAATTTTCCTCTTAGTACTACTTTCATTGTGTCCCATAAATTAGGGTATGTTGTGCCTTCATTTTCATTAAATTTTAAAATGTCTTTTATTTCTTTCTTTATTTCTTCCTTGACCAAAGTATCATTGAATAGAGCATTGTTCAGCTTCCACGTGTATGTGGGCTTCCTGTTGTTTTTTTTTTTTTTGCTATTGAAGACCACCCTTACTCCATAGTGATCTGATAGGAGGCATGGGATTATTTCAATCTTCTTATATCTCTTGAGGTCTGTTTTGTGACCAATTATATGGTCAGTTTTGGAGATAGGTACAATGAGGTGCTGCAAAGAAGGTATATTCTTTTGATTTAGGATGAAATGTTCTATAGATATCTATTAAATCCATTTGGTTCAAAACTTCTGTTAGTTTCACTGTGTCTCTATTCAGTTTGTGTTTCCATGATCTGTCGATTGAGGAGAGTGGGAATTGAAGTCACCCACAATTATTGTGTGAGGTGCAATGTATGCTTTAAGCTTCAGTAAAGTTTCTTTTACAAATGAGCATGTGTGTGCTTTTATATGGAGAATAGATGTTCAGAATTGAGATTTGTTCTTGTTAGATTTTTCTTTGATGAGTATAAAGTGTCCTTCTGTGTCTTTTTTGATGACTTTTGGTTGAAAGTCTACTTTATTGGATATTAGAATGGCTACTCCAACTTGTTTCCTGGGACCATTTGCTTGGAAAGTTGTTTTCCAGCCTTTAACTCTGAGATAGTGCTTGTTGTTGTCACTGAGATGCATTTCCTGTATGCAGCAAAATATTGGATCCTGTTTACATAGCCAATCTGTTAGTCTATGTCTTTTTATTTTTATTAGGGAATTGAGTCCATTGATGCTACGAGATATTAAGGAATAGTGATTATTGCTTCCTGATATTTTTGATGTAATTTTATGTTTGTGTGGTTAGCTTCTTTTAGGTTTGTTGAAAGAAGATTATTTTCTTGCTTTTTCTAGTGTGTAATTTCTCTCCTTTTGTCAGTGTTTTCCATTCATTATCCTTTGGAGGGCTGGATTTGTGGGAAGATATTGTGTAAGTTTGTTTTTGTCATAGAATTCCTTAGTTTTTCCATCTATGGTAATTGGGAGATTTGCTCGGGGAACATTTGTGGTCCCTTAGGGTATGTATGACATCTGCCCAAGATCTTCTGGCTTTCATAGTGTCTTGAGAGAAGTCTGGTGTAATTCTGATAGGACTACCTTTATATGTTACTTGACCTTTTTCCCTACTGCTTTTAATAATCTTTCTTTGTTTAGTACATTTGGTGTTTTAATTATTATGTGACAGGAGGAATATATTTGCAGGTCATATCTATTTGGAGTTCTGTAGGCTTGTTTATGTTCATGAGCATCTCTTTTTTTAGGTTAAGGAAGTTTTCTTCTATAATTTTGTTGAAGATATTTACTGGCCCTTTAAGTTGGAAATCTTCACTCTCTTCTATACCTATAATCTTAGGTTTGGTCTTCTCATTTTATCCTGGATTTCCTCTATGTTTTAGGTCAGGAACTTTTTGCATTTTGCAATTTCTTTGACTGTTGTGTCAATGTTTTCTATGGTATCTTCTGCATCTGAGATTCTCTCTTCTGTCTCTTGCATTCTGTTGTTGATGCTTACATCCATGACTCCTGACTTCTTTCCTAGGTTTTCTATGTCCAGAGTTGTTTCTCTTTGTAATTTCTTTATTGTTTTTACCTCCATTTTTAGATCCTGGATGGTTTTGTTCAATTCCTTCACCTGTTTTGTTGTGTTTTCCTCTAGTTCTTTAAGTGCTTCTCCTTGTTTACATGTGTTTTCCTCTATTTCTTTAAGGGAGTTATTTATATCCTTATTGAAGCCCTCTATCAGCATCATGAGCTGTGATTTTAAATACAAATATTGCTTTTCTGGTGTGTTGGGTTATCCAGGACTTGCTGTTGTGGGAGAATTGGGTTCGGATAGTGCCATGTTGCCTTGATTTCTGTTAGTAACATTCCTATATTTGCCTTTTGCCATCTGGTTATCTCTGGTCTTAGCTGGTACTGCTGTCTCTTGCTGGTGCTTGGCCCTCCTGTGTGCCTGCAAGCCTGTCTTAGCTCCCCTGCATGACCGGCTCTCCCCTGGCACAGCGTGCTATAGTGCTGCCCAGCTCCTGGGTGCAGATGGGGCCCTTGTGGATGGTGTCTCAAGTGATCTTACACTCGGGTGTTCCCTGCGTTCCTGGCTGTAACAGCCTGCTCAGTCACAGGAGTGAAGATCGTGGCTTCACTTCTATGGTTTTCTATTTTAATTCTCTTATTTTATATACTAAATGGGAATTATAAAACCCTTAATTATCAAAATGAAGACAAAATTATCAATTTGTTTTCCAATTTCTTTAAGAGGAAAATCAGCTAGTATTTTAAAATAACATCTATAGATTTATATTTTTTAAATCTACTTTAATAGAAGTTTTTGGATGCTTTACCATCTTTTTAGCACATCACCCACCAGAAAGGAAAGGTTAATAGGGCAAAGGGGGATGTGGACCTGTTTAGAAATAAATTTTTTGGGGGGTAGGGTCAATGTTAATCTTTATTGTCATGACAGGTAGCAGTGGTTCAGTTCACATGAATCAGCAGAGGTAGCTCGATTTACTCATGAGCCTCCTTTATGAATCAGCAACCACAATTCAATCCAGAAGAAATCTTGAGGCTCTGTCAATTGACCTGAGTCTGTGGAAGCACCAAGAAACCACAGGAACACAACTAGAAGTTCTTTGGTGTGTTTCTCTCTACAAAGTCATAACAAAGGTGATCAGTGAAGTCAAGGTAAACCAATGTTATAGTGTCTTCATTGAAGACCAGCATCAACAAAGACCAAGAAAAACCATCAAAGACCAGCAGAGAGTGGCAAGGTGAAACAATGTCATACAGCATTGGCTCTGTCCGTTTGGTTATGCTTATACCCTTTCCAAACATCATGTGATATCTCAAGCATCCACTCTAGCAAAACATCACTTGCAAATTTTTACAGGCAGCTTCTGAAAAACACCATGTGCTGTTCTCAGCAAAACATCTTCTCATAAAATAGCTGCTGAAAAACATCACATGGCACAACAGAGTCTCCAAAGAAACCAGAAATTTTCACTTCAACTAGCCATAAAATTTGTACTAATGACATATATACCAAAAAATTAAAACTTCTATGTACTCTTGTATAATACATATAAAGGAAAATTCTTTATCTTAGTTTTCTTTTATGAGGGCCATGGACCCAGCCATTACTATTCTGCCCTTATGACATCCCACAACTTCATATTTACTTTGGGATTAGGATTTCAACATATGATTTGGAGGAAACCCATGTATTTCAAACACTAGGATCATATTAATATGGTGTCTATTTAAAATTTCTATCTGGCTAGGCATTACTTGCACAGTTTTTCTCTCTTAGATTCTTGATTTCATGCAGTGTTTTGGTCAGTGTTAAAATAATAATAAAATTTAACCATTAAGAGCCTAGTAAGCAATTTCAAAGGCCTGAGGAGAAATGCTTTGCTTAGAAACACTTCACACTAGTATTTTTTACTAGATTGTATAACTGCAATAAAGTTAATGCTCCAGACACCTCTAAAATGCTATTTCCTTCCAGCATAAGACTCCTTGGTTTTGCCCCAAGGGGACATCTAAAGCTTAGATGCATGTCAGATTCCTTTCAGAGATGATAAAGCAAAGAAGAAAAGATAGTCATCTAAGAAGGAGCTACAAAGTAATTTTAACTAGGCCAATTTGCATTCTATTGATTCTATGCACACAAGCCCAACTACCTACCTTTTTTCTTCTACACAGTCCCTCCCATTCCTGATAAATTGTTCTTTGCACAAACTAAAAGGTTAGCATATATAAATAGCATGCCATTTGATGGCGAATTATATCCAGGCCAATGATTTACTACCTGAATTTTTTTTTCTATAGAAGTTCCCAGTATAGTTTTAGTGAAAAGAGAATGCAAATGATTATGCCGAATTTAGATTTTGTCTGGAGTCAGACAGAAACAGCTGATGAAACCAACCACCACAATATAATGCTCAGAGCTTCCCTGCACAATATGTTGGAAATGCAAAGCTTCTGGAAGTCAAGGTTTTTCTAAGAGAGAGATTCATTTTACAGCCTTAGAATTCTGTGCATTTTCCCTTAGAGGAGAGATCTCTGTTGAGGCTTTATGACACAATGCCTTAGATACAGTGATATATAAGTCATGAGCCCATTTTCTGCACATCCTAAAGTCCCAGCTTGTTTCCTTAGCTATAGAGAAACCTTTTTTTTTGTTATGACGTCCCACTTGACAATTGTAAGAAAACTGAAAAAATATAAAGCAACTTACCCATGACCTACCCAGCAAGTTTTTCCCAGCAATGCCACAGTGGCAATTTATGCTGTCTAGACTTAGTGCTGGCTCACCAAGAAGGCATTTATGTGCAGTACTCTACATTTCACCATCTAGCTGACTAGAAATGGATAAACCCCAGCAGAAAACCTGCTACTGTCATTTTGCTAAACCAACAAAAAGTTTTAACTGCATTCTAAATACTTATCCTTCTTACAGAGATTCAAAACTGATCAAAGTATAGGGAACATCTGACAATAGGGTGTCAGCTAGCCTCTATTTGGTGCATTTGCAATGCTACCCTTATACCTGTGGCTTCTAGAAATTAAAGAGGAAGGAGTGAGAGGATTGGAAAAGCCAGAATATCTGCCTTCTATACATGATTGGGTTGTCACATAAGTGAAATCTCAGGGATAAAATTGTCTAAAGAAGACCTGTGTAATGACAACATCAGTTGATATGCCATTTCGGATGACGGACATTTCACAAGGCCTCACCATTAAATGAAGAGCTACAAGCAAATACTGTTTGCTGAGAGAAGGAGAACCAAGTTTCTTTAATGATAAGATACCTGATAGCTTGTCCAATATGAAGTGTAAGCCCTAAACACATGTACAAATGAACAACACTAAATGGAGCATTATATGGGTATGTGGGGTGGGGGGATAGTAATTAATGAAGAGGTTGTGAATTTGAGGGAGAGGGAGGCATGGGAGCAGTTGGAAAGGGGGAAGGAGAAATGATTTTTCTGTTATTATTATTTGAATATTTTCTTTATTTACATTTCAAATGTTATACCATTTCCCAATTTTCCTCCCAGGACTCTATCCCATCCCTCTCCTCCTGCTTCTATGAGGGTGTGCCCCACCTATCTACCTACTCCTGCCTCCTCTATACTGGAGCATCAAACCTTCAAGGGACCAAGGGCCTCTTCTCCCATTGATGCCTAACAAGGCCATCCTCTGCTTCATATATGACTGGAGCCATGGGTCCCTCCATGTGTATTTCTTGGTTGGTGGTTTAGACCCCGGGAGTTCTGATTGGTTGATATCATTGTTCTTCCTATGGTGTTGCAAACCCCTTCAGTTCCTTCAGTCCTTTCTCTAACTTCTCCATTGGTGAGCCCATGATCTGGGGTTGGCTGTGAGCATCCACCTCTGTATATATCAGGCTCTGGCAAAGCCTCTCAGGAGACAGCTGTATCAGGCACCTGTCAGCATGCTCTTCTTGGCATCCACAATATTATCTGCATTTGGTGACTGTATATGGGATAGATCCCCAGGTGGGGCAGTCTCTGGATGGCCTTTCCTTCAGTCTCTGCTCCACACTCAGTCTCCATATTTCCTCCCTTGTATATTTTGTTCCCCCTTCTAAGATGGACTGAAGCTACCACACTTTGGTCTTCCTTCTTGAGCTTTATGTGATCTGTGAATTGTGTCTTTGGTATTCCAAGCTTTTGGGCTAATATCCATTTATCAGTGAGTGCATACCTTGTGTATTCTTTTGTGAATGGGCTAAATCACTGAGGATGATATTTTCTAGTTCCATCTATTTGCCTAAGAATTTCATGAACTCATTGTTTTTAATAGCTGAGTAGTACTCCGTTGTGTAAATGTACCACATTTTCTGCATCCAAAAAAAAAAATGATTTTTCTTGATTCCTGTCTCTTCATATTAAAACTTCAATCTTCCCTTGAAAATATTCTTCTAAGCACCAAAAAAAAAAATTCTCACATTGGAATCAGGGAATTGTCTTTCCATATGGACTAAGGGCTAGTTTGTCATTGTGGGTCATTAAGTGCTGGGGAAGTACTGAGTATGAGAAACCATCAGGCACTGAGATAAAATATTAAAGTGAACCATCACAAATAGGCTGCTTATCTGACAGGAATCTCTTTGTATAATAACAAATAGCCAACTCATATTTGCCCCTCATTCTCAACAGCCCTTCAGGGAATCTAAGGCATCTTAGCTGCAAATCTATTACTGGAAAAGGGTCTTTAAGGAAATAGTTGCTAAAGAAGGAGGAAAAAGCATGTCTCCTACCATGTCCAGTAACAGTGACCTTTAGAGAAAGTTCCTGTTGGTTATTGTGTTTCCACATAAACCATGAAATCAGAGATATAGCAGAACTAAGTATACACAACTAGGAAACCTCTCAGGGCTCTTATATTTTCTTGTGCCCCCATGTAAACAGTTTCTCCCTATCAAGGTACAAAATGTAAAAACAAATATTTTGGAGCTTTTAGAGTATGAGAAAAATCATTGATGACAATGATGATAATGACAACAACAAAATCCAAACAACAACAACAACAAACTTGTGAGAAGTCACTGAGACAAGTATAATCCCTAGTTTTTCTGAATAACTAAAACAAAAGAACTAAATTTTAATTTGGTACTGGCTAAAAAGTATTCGTTCTTCCAGGCAAATGAGAATTGCTGGACCAGCTAGTGTCAGCATAGTCATAGACTGTGCTGGTAATCTCTACTAATCAGAAACCTTAACAAGTCACTATCTTCTTCATTCCTTCAAAATGTGTTCCAAATGCCCCATAACATACAAATCCCAAAGATCTGACTCATTTCAGGTCAAGTCAGTCATCATGTTTTGCAGTCCCGTTAGCTTTCGGACAAGCCATAGAACTAAGATGTTTATATCTCAGGACTTCAACACTTCTTGTTTCTTCCACATACATATTCTTATTTTTGGATTTTGTTAATTTTTAGATTTGTTTTTTTTGTCACAACATATTTTTATGATAACCAAGAACATTTGTTCTTTCATATTATACATCTATTTACATCTGTTTATATTTTTATGATTTTTAAAGCACCATGTTTTATAACAATGTAGGAAATACAATCATAGACAAGAAACTTTAGAATTTATAATTATGACTTTCATTCATAAAACAAACAACGCAATATAAAATGAGACTGGATTACATTGTCCTATAGAAACCAGACTATATATCATTTTTATTAAATTACCTAACAGATACATTTGTCTTTATTATTAACTTATAAGACATAACAAAAATAAATGATCTTTTCCTTCTATTTGTCTCATCTCTTTGTCTTGCATCCATGAGACAATGACCAGTTTATACAAGGATAAATTTACTAGCCTTCTCATATATTTCAGGACATAGGAATATTTCATGTTCATCTGGGTATATTTGTTTGTTCCATCATTTAGTTTCAGTGTGAATCTGTGCATGACTCAGATCTGATATGCCTATCTAAGTTCAAAACTTCTTTCATCTTGAATCCTTTATAGCCACTCCATCTAATGTTCCAATAATTTCAGACCATTCTTTGTGAGCTCATTTTGTCTTATTTTCCTCAGACAGGACACCATGCCCTTAAAATATGAGTTTTCTTATTTGTTATTGTCTCCCTAAAATAATGTAAATTTATGAGATAGAGAAACCAGCTCACCTTTCACTGTTTTTAGCATCTAAAACAGATGCTAGAGAATAACACATGCTTAATAAATATTTATGGAATGAATGATTGAACACTAGTTATCATTTTTATCAAAATACTGTTTTGCTTATTACACATAATAAAAGAAATCTTGATGTAGTTCTGCCTTAGCAATCTGATCTGAAACCTTCCAAGGCAATAAGAGTGGTGACCCACACTCTGACCAAATGGAGATTGGGCAGGAGAAATAACAGAACAAATAGTCATACCCTTGAAAGAAAGAGAAATCTACCTTTCTATTCTGGTCATAATGTAGGCTTATTTCAAATCTTGGCCAATTAATGTAGTTTAATGATTGCATTAATAAACATAATCAATGTACCTTACCTTGTTTCTATATTCCTTTACTTGCAAATTTTAGTTCTTTTCCAGGAGGCTGTTTTACTGGGATAGTTTTACAGAGGCAGACTGCAGGTAAATATAAAGTGATTCAAAGAATGATAAGGAGCCAGAAGATTAAAACAGATGGCCAGACTTAATTTCAGACCAAGCAGAGTAATTTAGTGAGAAACCAAGAAAAGCCAGTTTGAATTAGACAGTGTGGAAGGGAGTTTGGACCAGAAGAACTGAGTTGAACCAGCCAGCCAGAGTTCAGAAAGAGCTAGAAAGGTTGAATTTACTCAGTACTATGTCTCAGAAGCTGAAATGTTCTTGGACTTGGTTAGCTGAAGACTGAAACCTGAAGACATCAAGGTTGGGTTTGTAGAACTTTAGAGTCTATGGAGGCCATGAGTTTCCAGTCCTAGGCCTTGGGATAGTTAGAACAGTGAAAGAAACATTGTGTTAAGCCCAAGCAATGACATAATATGTATTCACACTGCCTGGGTACTACTTTCACTCATCTCTTCATTTGAGGATATAAAAAATGACATTTACACAAACCTAAGCTTCTAAATCCTAGTTAGTTGAACTGTCAATTTGATTTAGCCTATAATCATTTGAGAGAAAACTTCCACTGGGGAATTGCCTAAGTCAAAGTAGCCTGAGGATGTGTGTCTGTGGATATGTGTGTGTGTGGGGGGGGGGTGTCTTGTTTATTAATGTGATCTAGGCCACTATAGGTAGTATGATCCTTAGGCAAAGGGGGAAGAGTATAAGAAAACACACACCTGTAAACAACCCAACAGGAGGGCCTTCTTCATCCTTTCTGCTTCAAGTTTCTGTTTGAGTCACTACCCTGACTTTCTTTAAGAATGGACTGTATGTAATCTACAACTTGAAATAAACCCTTTTTCCCCTAAGATGCTAATTATCAGTGGTTGGTTTTTTGTTTGTTTGTTTTTAATCTCAGCACAGAAAGAAAACTAGAACAATTATGTGTTTTCATGGATTGATTTGTTGAAAAACTTTAGAGGCCTCTAATTGAACAATCTTTCCTCTGTCTGGTCCTGATCTTGCATGTTTCACCTTCTCTCAAAAGCCATTCAGGAAGTAATTTTGACACCATTTTGACTCTTCCATTTTGACACAATATGCAGTTGGTAAAGCTAGGGTTGTGCAGTCCTTCTTGCTTTTCTCCTTTACTGTGTAATCTTGTGTTTCATGCCTGTGCCTCTGCAAAAGATTGAGGGCTCCTGAGTGCAGGCACATGCCTTGTTAATCATGGTGTGCCCAGCATCTGGCATGTTACAGATATTCAGTGAATACAATCTGAGTGAAAATGAACAAATGCATAAAGCATTTTCTTTATCTTGTCTACTCAGCCTGGGAAGAAAACTCATTTGGTTGATGAGTTCTCAAAAGGAACAAGAAAGAATTTAAATGAAGATGGTAACAAAATGCAAAGAAAGAGCGAAGGTGTTGAGTATTGCAAGAAAGATTCTAATAATCTAGTATCTTATATCCTCTCGTGGCAATTTTTTCATTGATCACAAAATATCTGTAGACACTGGATCAAGACTTTAGGATGGATAATTATACAGATAAAATGGTAGGCATAAAATATTTCTAAGTTGATTGAAAGTGAAATTATAAACATTTTCTGATAAAATTAAAGATTTACATGGAAAATATCTCTGATAAAATTGAGGAAATATATAAAAAATGCATTAAGATTGAGTATTTCATGGAAAAATTATACAAATAAGATGATAGACATGGTTTTTCCATAGATTTTTTTCAATTTTATCAGAAATATTTTCCATGTAAATCTTCATTTTGATCAGAAATGTTTATAATTCTACATTCAATCAACTTAGGAATATTTTAATTCCTACCAATTTATCTGTATAAATTTCTTCAATTTTATCAGAGATATTTTCCATGTAAATCTTCAATTTTATCAGAAAATGTTTTTTCTTCTACTTTCAATCAATTTAGGAATATTTTTATGCCTACCATTTTATCTATATAATTTTTCATGAAATAGTCAGTTTTAATGTGTTTTTCTATATATTTCTTGAGTTTTATCAGAAATATTTTCCTTGTAAATTTTCAATTTTATCAGAAAATGTTTATAATTCCACTTTCAATCAACATAGGAATATTTTTGTGTTTACCATTTTATCTGTATAATTTTTCCATGAAATACTCAATCTTAATGTTTTTCTATATATTTCTTCAATTTTATCAGAGATATTTTCCATGTATATTTACACAATGGAATACTACTCAGCAATTAAAAACAATGAATTCATGAAATCTTGGGCAAATGGGGAACAGAGGGAGGGAAGAGGGCTTATGGGACTTTTGGGGGGAGCAGGAAAGGGTAAATCATTTGGAATGTAAATAAAGAATATAGAAAATAAAAATAATTAAAAACAAACAAACAAACAAAAAAGACTTTAGGATGACACTCTAATCAATTGTTTATAATTCAAAATGAAGTATAAAATCAAGCAAAGTTTTGTCTGACTTATGTAATTACTTTATTTCCCTGCCCCTGTTTTATCTATTAAAGATTCCTGGCAATGGTATAGGTATTCTGTGCATGCAGAATCACTTGAAAACTTTGATCATGTTTTATATATTAAATGTCAGTCTTTTTAAAAAGATTTTTGAAATTTATTTTACATATATGAGTGCTCTATCTGCATGTATACCTATGTGCCAGAAGAGGGCATCTGATCCCATTATAGATGGTTGTGGGTCACTATGTGGTTGCTGGGAATTGAACTCAGGACCTTTGGAAGAAAAGCCAATGCTCTTAATCATTGAGCCATCTCTCCATGTCCCAAAATGTCAGTCTTACTCAAAAAAGGCATCAGACTTTTTCCTTGATAGAACCATATTTCATGGGGAAACAAACAGTTCAAACTGTCATATTGAAAGTCTGTGCAGACAAAAGATGACCACCAATTCTTTTTTTATTCTGAAAAATCAATGTTGCATCATAAAAGTATACACTTATGTTAGTTGTTCACTGAACTTTTCCCAGTTTTGAATTCTGCAGAAGTATTGCCCACCATGAAAACTAGAGTAAACTAGTGTGTGTGTCTGTGTGTGTGTGTGTGTATGTGTGTCTGTGTGTGTGTAGGAAGCCAGAGGCCAAAGATAGGTGCCTTCATTATAGGCTTCTACCTTATCTTTTGACATAGAATCTCTTACTGGACCCAGTACTCACAGGTTGACCAGACTGTCTAGCCAATGAGCTCCAAGAATTGTCCTATTTCTAGCTTCCTCTACTGCATACTAGGCTTAAAGACCCTCATGATCACACCAAGTGTTTAATGTGGATTCTTGACAGCTGAACCCAATTACTTATAATTCTGCTGCAATAACTTTACTGACAGCCATATTCCCAGACCTAATCATTTATTTATAAGAAAAATTAAGAATCACTTACATATATTAATATAAGTATCCAGTATTATATTCATCAAAATAGTTTATTTAATCAAACATTAATATGTTAAGAAGAATAGAACAAATATTTTAAGATAATATTCAGAAAATAAAAAGCAAATTTTAAGACTTGTAATTTAGGACAAATAAGACATTTTTTTAAAAAAAAATATAATGTGACAAAAAGTGTTGAAATAGCATACATGAATTCTGGTAAGAAAGTGACATTTGGTTTGTCACAGACAAATTATCATTTATCAATGGTTTTTGCTGCTTTTGCTTACAGTAATAAACTATTTTGAATGACATAATCCTTTGCTGCCTTCAAGCTCCCCAGTGGAGGTAGAACTCTACTAAGGCTGCCTTTATGTAAATATCTCTAAGCTTTTACTTGTTATTCATCTTGGGTTTGCCAAGTACCTGATTTTGAATAAAGCTATTCAAATAAACAGACAAGACATCTCCAATTCATACAAAAAGTAATTACAAATACTTGTCATGATTTTAAATTTGAGTTATGTACTCTCTAGATTTACAATGAGTAACAACTAATACCCTAAATTATGGCAGTTAAAAGGAAAGAGCACAATCACTATATCAGATTAACATCACCAGGTATTTTGGTCACTAACTATCATACACATCACTACCTAAACCATGTGCATACAAAATCAAAACATTACGTACATCACTTAGACTGCTCTGATTGCAGAACTGGGCTCAATGCATAAACTCATTGTATATATTATGTGTTCTCTAGTGTTGACTGATAAATCTTGAGCTAATCAACATATAAATGTTATTGTTATCATCTAGTAGGAAAAATGAGCCTTGTCCACATTCTTTTTATGAAAACTGGAAGTCCTTGATATTGCATTCATTTCTAATACTGGATCAATATTTTTTTTGGAACATCAAAATCTATGATTGCATGTTTCTCGGGCTTGTGTTTGGATTCAATTTATGTTGCATGACAATATAAATGAAAATATTAGAATCCATGACCACAAAGGCAACAGAGTGAGCATCAGTCAGCAAGATGTGTTCTTCTTCAATCTCTTCCTACTTATTTAATATGGAAATAAGATAAACTCCTTTTTATTTTAAGAATACTTTTAAACTCTTTATAATGAACTTTTTAAGGCCCCATTAAGTATGGGATGGTTAATATCTAAACCCAGGGCATGTTTTTTGGAGGATAGCCTAACATGTCTATGAATCAACACTGTAGAAGTAACTGTGATAGATGAAGGGCAAGAACCAGGATACAGTCTGATACAGTCTCTGATAATGAACTTAGAGCATTTTGATGTGAATACCATCTACCTAGCTTACATAAGTATTCAGTAAACAGAGATTACATTTGCTGTTGCTGTTATTTAGCACTAACATTGATTTTTATAATTAAATATTTGTAATTTAAGTAATTTGGCCATTAGTGCCATATGTAGTATCTATATATATATGATTACATACTGTGTGTATTAAACCCATGTGATGAATCCATATCTTTTTGACTTACTTGAATTTACCATAAGTGTGCTCAAGAGACTTTGACTAGCTGAGTACTATTCCTGAGGGCAATCATAAATCACTAGAAGAAAATTATGATTTTGAATATTTTGTAATTCATTTAAAATAAAATTTTAAGATATATCACTTGATAATTATATAGACTTGATTTTTCTAAAATTCTGCTTCTTTGTTTATATTCATGCCTCAGAATTTATGAGACATTAATTAGATTATACATGTAAATTAGGGTGTCTAAAATACAAAATGGGTATTTAAAGGTCATTGTTCTCTTTATTCCTGTTATTTTTGTTCTAATATAACAAAAAAGAATTAGGCCATTGTTTTTAGAAAAATTGTCAATTTTGTTTGTTTTTGTTTGTTTTGTTCTTAAATTTGTACCAGTGCAACTTCAAGTGGTTTAGATTTCCTATTTTAAAGGTGTCATTTCTTTGAACTTATCATAAGTCTTCAATTAATATTTATATTACACTCAGCTGTGTGTCAGTGAGTCTGATAGAGTCAAGTGCAGACAACCTTATAATGTACAACACTAAAACCTGGGACATGGGTTAAAAAGATAAACATTCATCCTAGTTAATATGAATAACTTCTGATATAGCAAAGACATCCATGGTTTGGACTACCTACTCAGACCTAGAGGGCTCATGGTCAAGTTGTAAAAATTCTACTTGCTATCTATAGCTTTATTCAAATTACTACTTTTCCCTTATTCTCTTCGTGGATAGTTACAGGAGACTCCTCAGATAATAGACATTAAAAAAGATGATGCAAAGGAGTGCTTCTAACAACGTCCAACCAGTGCCTTATAGTGATAAGTTCAGGTCAAACAATACCTTTGCTTTAACTTTGTGCAATAAGTGACATGCTATTTTAAGAATTATCTCCAAGTACAGGGCATAGCATGAGCTTCCTCATTCTTCCCAAGGATTAGCATGTTGCACTCTGTATTAGTTAGCATATGTGTTCAAATTGATACAGGTAAGAGACATCTGGGAAGAAGGAACCTCAAGAAAATGCCTCTATCAGACTGGCCCACAGGCAAATCAATGGGATAATTTCTTGGTTGAGGATTGATATTAGTGGACACACTACTATTGGTGCCCCTGGACTTGCATAAGAAAGCAAAATGAGAGACTAGAGAAATGGCACAGAAATTAAGAGGGCTGGATGCTCTTTTAGAAGACTTAGGCACAATTCCCAGAACCCACATAGCTATTCACAAATGTCAGTAACTGTGGTTTCAGGGAAATTGACACTGTCTTTTGGCTTGCATTAGAAGAAGGCATGCACATGGTGTGCAGACATATATGCAGTCAGTACACCAATGCACATAAAATGAAGTAAAAAATAAGAAAAAGTTAAAATATAAAAGCAAAAACAACCAAGAGAACAAGCTAATAAGCAGCCTTCATCTATGGCCTCTGCTTTATTTTCTGTCTCTAGTTTCCTGCCTTATGTTCCTGTCCTGGCTTCCCATCAAGATGGACTTTAAACTGTACACTGAAATAAACCCTTTCTTATCCACATTACTTTAGCCACTGTGTTTATCACTGAAACACAGTATATCTCAGATGTATCTTCCCATGAATTCTCATTTTATTTTTTCCAGACTTCCTTGCATCTCTTTCCAGTGTCTCCGTTGGACAACGCTTCAGTTTGTACATGGACTGTGAGTTCTAATCCTTCCACATAAATTAAACTTGTCTTTCCCCTGCTGTAATGCTATGGGGGAGCTTCTGTTCTGTCATCAGTATCCATTTATTTTAAGCACCCTGGATAGTGTCAGTATGTAACAAACATGCCTGGCACACTTCAAGACCATTACTTCTCCACTGCAGAAAACCATCTTTAAGAAAATCCATATCCTCTGCTTTCCCACAACTACAATACTGTGAATAAAACCATACATGTTTTTCTGTCACTTATAATATCTATCACTCAATATTGAATACATTAAATTTTCTGCCTGTCTTTATTACAAAATCAACCCAGATGCATTGCAGGCCAGATATAAATGATGTAGCAATTTGATTACTGTTTTATTTCCATTCTTATCACAAACATCTCATCCATTCTACTACTATAGAGTAGACTTTCTTCTCAGATACTGTTTAATACTCTAAGCATCAATTCTCTCCATTCTGAGATATTGGAACATTGTGGCAATGAAATCCTGAACCAAAATCGAACTGAAGTAGTCAATTAGTATACTGAAAGTGGTCCAAAGGCAAGGGATATTGATAATGATTAAAGCATTCACACACTGTTGAGCCTAAAGCAGGAAGTAAAGTCGAGTTAACCCATTAGCAGTCTACTTTACTTGGAGAAGTGGCATAAACAAAACTTTCCAGGGAGCAGTATATTGGGGGCCATTTGTACATAGCTTTTCATTCAGCCTTCTTCGGAGCAAGAACCCAGATGTGCTTTGTAAATGTTTAATACACACCTTCATTCTATTTCTGTAACTTCTCTGGCACAACATTTTAGATCATAACATGAAGCATGAAATAAATTAGGGATTTTCAGGATCACCAAACAAATATGATATAGAAGATTTCTCCAGATGACTCAGATCATTTCTTAGGATTTGAAGTCAATGGTAAAGATAAGACAAGTAATATAAAAAAGTGACAGAGATGGGTTTGGTGTGATAGAGAAAAAAGACAAACCAGTGTGAGAAATGTTAAGGTGGTGAGAAATGAAATGAAAGCAGGGAGCTTTCCTTTCAGCGTGGTAGGAATACAATGTAAGTCTAATTCCAAAATAATTAAATTATGGATTTTTGTTAACCCCAAGAATGCAACTGTACAAATAGATTTCTAGAACTTATTCATCTTGCATAACTGAGGCTTTAGCCATTGATTAGCATTTCATTCCCTAGCACAGGTAATCACAATTCTATTCTGGCAGTATGTTAGTCGACTTTATGCACATCATATAAATGTGATCTTACACCATTGTGATTTTGTGACTTGTTTACATTATGTAGCATAATATCTTCATCCATCATATTACATATGACATTATTTTACAAGAATAAAAATTAAAATAAAGCATTTCAAATGCTGAATAATATTTTATTCCATCTTTTTCTCTATGAATGAGCATTTAAGCTTTTCAATCATCTTGGATCTTATGAATAGTATTGCAATGAACACTGGAATGTAAGTATTTCAAAGCACTAATTTTAGGATATAAGGGAACATTGTGTCCAACATCTGTCACCTCATTTATCAACAGAGTAGAGGAGACTGAACTGACTGACTATGCAAATGTCCCATTCATTCCTCAGAACTCCATGTCCATCCCAATGACTTTCTTTGACACAGGAGAGCAATTGCCTGGCAAAGACTGAGTGTCTATGGTCTTCTAGAATACTCAAATCAGCTCTCAAAAGACCCTCATTTTAATAAGTAAAAACCTGAGAATAGAATGCATGGGTCACATTTGATTTGTATTTTTATTTTGAGGATTAGCCACCCTGTTTTCCATAATGACACCATCATTTTTGAATCCCATCCACAGTACACATAGCTGTCAGTTTCCTTAGATTTCCACCAACTCATGTCTTGGGTGGTTGTTCATTTCAAGTGCTCCTCTATCAAGTGTGAGAAGTTTTTCCATGTAGATCAATGCTTCTGGAACAACCACACAGAATTTCAAATATTTTACAATACAAAGGTATAGTAGTTAAAACATCATAATTTTCAGAGACACTAAACACAAGGAAATCAGGGACAGCATCTTCAAAACTAAACATGGTGACTTCATCTTTACACAAAATGTTCCATGTAGCAATCTCTAAATAAATAGCAGTATGCAGATATTATTACTACATGCTTTTTTCTGAACACATAAAAACAAAAATACCTCATTTGTATTATATTTATTGATAGTGTTTTAAAAAGGTATCATTCTGATAAATGACATAAAATTCTGTCATCTAGCAGTTGTATTTGTGTTGTCTATAATATTCAGTCTTTTATACTGATATTAGGATCTGATCAGTCCTTCAATATTTCTCCATCTTCCTTTGAAAATGTTCTGCTTGTGATGGTGCCTTAGTCACACTGACCTCTTTGACATATTAGTCTTCCAATATTTTGAGAGTGTTCTATCTTGGAGTCTGCAGTGGCTGATCACTTTCTACTGAGAGGAGCCTTCCATCCTCACAGAGACCAACACCATCTCTCTTTTCATTTTCATCTTTATATGGTAAGGAAACCTCTGTGAAGACAAGCACCTGCCTGTTCCTAGGACGACTCTACCCCCAAGTCCCTGAAAAGAGCATACACTTTAACACATGATTAATATGTCTTTTTTCTTTATAAACATATTAAACCAAAGTACAGTCTTTTCCTTAAAATATAGAACCATTATGAGAATCCTTGTAAGCTTGGTGGTTTTAGTGTTATTTTTTCAGTTGGTACTTCTTGAAGACAGTCTCACTCTGTTCTTTATCTTGAAAAGAAATGCTAAGAGTATATATCAGAAAATAATAACAAATGTAACTAATCAAGGAAAATTTTAAATGAATAAACCCCAAATGCAATATAAGTAATTCTCAAACTTTGCTATACTATTGCTTAATTTATGCCAAATGTACTCCAGGTTACCATACTATGATAACCCAAACAGACTAGTTTCATCTGTCACAACTTGCACATTTAAACAAAATATTGTATATACACTATATATGTTTCTTAGCCACATCTTACAAACAAGGGATTCTAAGCAATCAAATTTATAGTGATTGAAAAGTTTTGGGACTTAAAGAAAAATAATAATGGTGATGCCATCCTAGGTTCCCTGGGTTGTTGGTGACCAGAAATGCAGTGAATATATTAATATTTTTTTAGAAATGAAAGGAAAACTACCAATTTCTCTAGAATCACAGCTTAAGACAAATATACTATACTTTCTGCATCTAATAATTTGAAATGGAGGGGAGGGAAGGAGAAGGAAGGGAGAGACACCCTAACCATAACCATAACCATAACCATAACCATAACCATAACCATAACCATAACCATAGCCATAACTCTAAGGAGGCAGGAAGGGAAGGAGAACCAAAGTCTTTAGATAGCAATAATAAACCTTGAGAAGAATTTATAAAACTACTTTTCTTTGAAAGGTTAAGATTCACAAAGCCCTAGCAATCCATATCCCTGCCCTAAAATCACAAATGAATACAATTTAAAATGAAGAGGATGCCACTAAACCATTATTTCTGAAATTCAGAGAGTCATTAGTCATACCTTGGAAACCTGTATTCAATTAAACCAGAAAACGTTTTTAAAAGACAACTTTATAGATGCACATAACATACAAAAATAAAGAGAATGGCATTCCCAACACAGGCCTGTAATGAGCAATATGGATGAAGCAATAATAAAAAACTCACCATATTACAAAAAGCCCAGAACCAGATGGATTTACCACTGAATTCCACTAGAGCTTTAAAGAACATAAACTGTGTTTCTAATACTACTTAATAAAAGAGAAAAAGAAGGAACACTAGCAACTTAATTCATAGACCAATTATTATTCTGAGGTAGAATTCTGATAAAGACAGAACAAACAAAATCAAAGCCTAATCTTGAAGAACACAAATACAAAAATTCTCAGCAAAGCACTTGAAACCTGGATACAACAGTGTAACACAAGGACTAGTAAGTATGACTAAATCTGATACAACCCAGGTATTCAAGGATGATTCAATGCACAGTCAATATAATGTATCATATTGGGAGACTCAAGAACAGAAAACATATATAATATCAGTAGATAGAGAACTTTCAATATAATGTATCATACTGGAAAACTCAAGGTCAGAAAGCATATATAATATCAGTAGAGAGGGAACTTTATATAAATTAAAAAAAAAATCCCTTCATGATAAAAGCTCAGAGGAAACTATGAACTGAGGAAACATGCATGAATATAATAGAGACAGTAGCCATACAACAGATCTTAAGTCACTGTATGCTAAGTAGCAAAAATCTCAAAGTACTTCTACTGAATGAAAAAAGACTGTCAGGTTTCTGAACTCTTACTGAATATAGTTCTTTTTCGTCTGTTTGTATTTCAAGTTTGTTTCTTTTTTATTAGATATTTTATTTATTTACATTTCAAATGTTATCTCCTTTCCTCGTTTCCCCTATGAAAAACCACTATCCTATTGCCCCTCCCGCCCCTAACCCATCCCCCACCTCCTTCACACACACACACCCCCATTAAACCACCCACTCCCTCTTCCCTGTCCTGGCATTCCCCTTCACTAGGGAAACGAGCCTTCACATGTCCAATGGCCTCTCCTCTCATTGATGTCCAACAAGGCCATCCTCTGCTACACATGTGGCTGGAGTCATGTGTCCCTCCATGTGTACTCTTTGGATGGTGATTAAGACCCTGGAGGCTCTGGGGATATTGGTTGGTTTATATTGTTGTTCTTCCAATGGGGCTGGAAACCCCTTCAGCTCCTTGGGTTCTTTCTCTAGCTCCTCCATTGGGGACTCTGTGCTCAGTTCAATGGTGGACTGAGCGCATCCCCCTCTGTATTTGTCAGGCATTTGACAGGGCCTCCCAGGAGACAGCTATATCAGGCTCCTGTCAGCAAGCACTTGTTGGCATCCACAATAGTTTCTGGGTTTAGTAACTGTAGATGGGATGGATCCTAAGGTGGAGCAGTCTCTGGATAACCTTTCCTTCAGTCTCTGCTCCACAATTTGTCTCTGTTTTTCCTCCCATGGGTACTTTGTTCCCCAGTCTAAGAAGTATCAAAGTATCCTCACTTTGGTCTTCCTGTTTCTTTTTTTTTTCTAAGTTTTTTTTTATTTACATTCCAAATCATTTCCCCTTTCCCGTTTCCTCCCTCCCCGAAAGTCCCATAAGCCCCCTTCCCTCCCTCTTTTCTCCATTCAACCCCCTCTCCTTTCTCTGTCCTGGCATTCCCCTAATCCTGTCTTTCCAGTACCAGGGGTCTCTCCTTCCATCTTCTTAGAAATCTATTGATATGCGAATTGTGTCTAGGGTATTCCTAGATTCTGGGTTAATATCCCCTTATCAGTGACTGCATACCATGTGTGTTCTTTTGTGATTGGGTTACCTCACTAAGGATGATATTTTCAAGTTCTGACCATTTGCCTAGGAATTTCGTGAATTCATTGTTTTTAATTGCAGAGTAGTATTCCATTGTGTAAATATACCACATTTTCTGAATCCATTCCTCCGTTGAGGGACATCTGGGTTCTTTCCAGCTTCTGGCTATTATAAATAAGGCTGCTATGAACATAGTGGAGCATGTGTCCTTATTGCATGCAGGGAAAGCCTCTGGGTATATGCCCAGGAGTGGTATAGCCGGATCCTCCGGGAGTGTCATGCCCAGTTTTCGGAGAAACCGCCAGACTGCTTTCCAGAGTGGTTGTATCAGCTTGCAATTCCACCAGCAGTGGAGGAGTGTTCCTCTTTCTCCACATCCTCGCCAACAACTGCTGTCTCCTGTGTTTTTGATCTTAGCCATTCTGACTGGTGTGAGATGGAATCTCAGGGTTGTTTTGATTTGCATTTCCCTAATGACTAAGGATGATGAACATCTCTTTAGGTGCTTCTCAGCCATTAGATATTCTTCAAGGATCTCCACATAAAACCAGACACACTGAAACTAATAGAAAGGAAACTAGGGAAGAACCTTGAACATATGGGCACAGGGGAGAATTTCCTGAACAGAACTCCAATAGCTTATGCTCTAAGATCAAGAATAGACAAATGGGACCTCATTAAATTACAAAGTTGTTGCAAGGCAAAAGACACTGTCAAAAAGACAAAGCGGTAACCAACTAACTGGGAAATGATCTTTACCAACCCTACATCCGACAGAGGGCTAATATCCAATATATACAAAGAACTCAAGAAGTTAAACTCCAGAGAGGCAAGTAACCCTATTAAAAAATGGGGTACAGAGCTAAACAAAGAGTTCTCACCTGAAGAATATCTAATGGTCTTCCTGTTTCTTGAACTTCATGTGGTCTGTGAATTGTATTTTCGGTATTCTGAGTTTCTTGGCTAATATCCACTTATCAGTGAGTGCATACCATGTGTGTTTTTTTGTGATTGGGTTACCTCATTCAGGATAATATTTTCAAGTTCCATCCATTTGCCTAAGAATTTCATGAATTCACTCATTTTAATAGATGAGTGTAAATGTACCACATTTTCTGTATCCATTCCTCTGTTGAGGGACATTAGGGTTCTTTCCAGCTTCTGGCTATTATAAATAAGGCTGCTATGAACATAGTGGAACATGTGTCCTTATTACATTTTGGAGCATCTTCTGGGTATATGCCCAGGAGTGGAGTAGCTGGGTCTTCAGGTAGTACTATGTCCAATATTTTAAGGAACCACCAAACTGATTTTCAGAGTGGTTGTACCAGCTTGAAATACCACCAGCAGTGGAAGAGTATTCTTTTTCCACATCCTGGACAGCATGTGCTGTCACCTGAGATTTTGATTTTAGCCATTCTGACTGATGTGAGGTAGAATCTCAAGATTGTTTTGATTTGCTTTTCTCTGATGACTAAGGATTTTGAACATTTCTATAGGTGCTTCTCAGTCATTCGGTATTCCTGAGTTGAACATTCTTTGTTTAACTCAGTATCCCATTTTTAATAGGGTTATTTGGTTCTCTGGAGTCTAACTTCTTGAGCTCTTTGTATACATTGGATATTAGCCCTCTATTGGATGTAGGATTGGTAAAGATCTTTTTCCAATCTGTTGGTTGCCTTTTGTCCTATTGACAGTGTCCTTTGCCTTAATGAAGCTTTGCAATTTTATGAGGTCCAATTTATCTATTGTTGATCTTAGAGCATACACCATTGGTGTTCTGTTCCGGAAATTTTCCCCTGTGCCCATGTGCTTGATGGTCTTCTTTTCTATTCGTTTCAATGTAACTGGTTTTATGTGGAGGTCCTTGATCCACTTGGACTTTAGCTTTGTACAAGGAGATAAGAATGAGTCAATGTACATTCTTCTACATGCTGATAGTTGAACCAGCACCATTTGTTGAAAATTGATGGTTCCACTAGATGGTTTTAGCTCTTTTGTCCAAGATCAAGTGACCATAGGTGTGTGGGTTCATTTTTGGATTTTCAATTCTATTCCATTGATGTACCTGCCGGTCCCTGTCCCAATACCATGCAGTTTTTATCATGATTGCTCTGTAGTACAGCTTGAGGTCAGAGATGGTGATTCTGCCTGAAGTTCTTTAATTGTTGAGAATAGTTTTTGCTCTCCTGGTTTTTTGGTATTCCTGATGAATTTGCAAATATAGTTCTTAAGGTCTCACCTTCAGCAATAACAAAAGAGAAAGAAATAGGAGCTTAGATAAAGGAGCAGCAGAAAACAAATGAGTTTTATTTGTAGAATATGTGGTTGTATACATAACAAGCCCTAAAAATTCCACCAGAAACTATGCTTAGATGTGAAAAACCCTTTCAACAAAGTAGCAAGATGTACAGTAAACATATAAAAATCAATAATTTTCTTTTTTTCTTTTTCTTTTTTATTGGATATTTTATTTATTTACATTTCAAATGTCATACCTTTCCTGTTTTCCCCTCCAGAAACTCCCTGTCCCATTCTCCCTCCCCCTGCTTCTATGAGGATGCTCACTCACCCACCCACCCACTCCTGCCTCCCCACTAGGCATTCCCCTACACTGGGCATTGAGCCTTCCCTGGATCAAGGGCTTCTCCTCCCATTGATGTCCAACAAGGACATCCTCTGCTACATATGTGGCTGGAGCCATGGGTCCATCCATGTGTACTTTTTGTTTGGTGGTTTAGTTCCTGAGAGCTTGGGGGGGAGGTGTCTGGTTAGTTAATATTATTGTTCTTCCTATGGGTTGCAAACCCTTTCAGCTCATTTAGTCCTTTCTCCAACTCCTCGTTAGGGATTCTCATATACCAATAATAAGCATGTGAGAAAGTAATCAGGTGCAGTATCACATTCATAGTTTCTTCTAAAAATCAAAATAAACATTTATAATTATGGCTGCACTATTCACAACACCCAAAGTATAGAATCAACCTGGATTTTCATCAATAAACTAATGAATGAATAAAATATTGTATATATACAAGAAAGTTTTATTCAGCCATAAAGAAGTCTGAAATTATGTCATTTGTTGAAAAATGATCAGAACTTGGGCTCACCCTATTAAGTAGAGTAAGTAGACTCAGAAAGAAAACTATCATGTTTTCCTTCTTGCATACACAGATCCTAGATTTTACACAGATACATAAATCATTTATGCATTTACACACATGCATACAGGTCTGTGTGTCTGTCTGTATGGTGGTGGTGTGTGTGTATGTGTGTTTGTGAGAGAGAGACAGACAGACAGAGACAGAGAGACAAAGAGATACAGTAGTATAATAGGGATTTGGGAGCAAAGGAAAATACTGTAGGTAGAGGAGAGAGGAGTATTGGGGAGAATATGTGCAATGCATATGATTTACTCAGATGAAAATGTCTCAATGAAACCCTTTGATGTGTATGACAAACATATGCTAATAAAATATACTGAGATTTCTGTGGCTTCATTACTTCTTTACAAATTTAACTTACTGTTATTCATCTCCATTTCTGTAATTTGATAATTTTTAAGAGTAAATTTTAAAGTTATATTTTGGAAATGTACTACCTTTTATATTATTCATGTATGTTTTTTATTAAATATTAAAGCAAGATATTTGAATGGTGGAGGTCCAGGTAATTGCAGATAAAAAAGATACAACAGCATTTATGTAATTCCGTGAGACCCATGTATGAGTGTGATTCATGTGGCTTTTCAGCTCATCCTCTCAGTCAGACTGCATTAGTAGTGACAGCCAGCACATCTTTATTTCACACACAGGGAAACAGCAGCTTAGGGAGATTATGTAATTTACAGAATTAGAGAATGAACCAGGATTAAAAGATATACATATGACTTCTGGACTAGTTTTCTAATTCCAAAATACATTCTTTAATTGCTTTTAGAAAATCAGTGGCATTTTCAGAAAAATATCCTAGTCTTGAAGATCGCAGTTGAGTCTTCATCAGTGAATCCACTTTTGACTAATCAGCCTCTATGGCTATAACCTTACCCTTGTAGCTTTAGAAAACAATTGTTTCCACACTTCTAGTCAACTGTGTATTTCATACAGAGTGGAAGGAAGCAGCAGCATTTTACACACTGAAGCAACAGAGCTAATATGTCTCAGGAACTGACAATAGAAATGAGTTAGGAGAAAAATCCTAGAGTAGGTACAAATTGAAACAATCTTTCAGCATTCTGTGAAATTGTTTTGTTTTCCTTTTATAGCTATAATGATCTCTAATTTTGTATGTTCCACAAATCGTGAGTTTTACAAATTACTCAAATTTCCAGCAAGTCCAGATTCTGCAGCAAGCCAGATGCAAGGTTTACAGGATTATTACTCACTGTCGTCACCCTGGCTCACTGATCTCATATTCCATTTTTTATTTATGCATGGAAATTACCAACACTGTCAACAAGAAAGACTATAATCTAGCCCCCTGAAAAATAATATTTTATTGGAATAGAGAGTATCAAAATTCAAACTTTTAAACATATCTTGTTGTTCTTTCTTTGCTCTGTTTCCAAAGTAAAACTAAACTAAATTCAACTAACATGTTGATTTATGTTACATGATTTAATTTCTGCACAATTTTTGTAATGATGATATTAACATTGATTCATACATTGGCTATTTTAATACATGCTTTTTTTCTGTTCCCAAAACCTTCCTTATTCACTCTCTAAGTATCATAGTGCATGCCTGTAACCCCCAAACTCGGGAAGCTTATATTAGATGGTCACCAATTTGTGCAGCACAACCCCAAACATGCCAGAGACAGAACCATGATTGATGCACCCCAGGATATTGCCTTTGATAATCAGACATATCAAAGTATGGGCAAGAATGATCTTCACAACACACACACGACA
The DNA here is from genome assembly GCA_036184795.1 of Tokudaia tokunoshimensis. Lineage (NCBI taxonomy): Eukaryota > Metazoa > Chordata > Mammalia > Rodentia > Muridae > Tokudaia > Tokudaia tokunoshimensis. The sequence continues at coordinate 40,974,382 of BTHU01000004.1, read as the reverse complement.
AACATTCACTCTCTGTGAATTTTCAATGTTCTTTTAAATGAAAACAACCATTGCTCTCAGAAGTGATGTGTTTTGTTTCTCATTTAAAGTCTTCTAATGCACAGGGCAAATTAGCCACATATTTTTTTGTTGTTGTTTTCCTAATGTTGGAGAACAAACAGAAAATTCACATGCTATGCAGGTGTTCCTCCTACTGAACTAAATCCCTAGATATCTGCCTTTATCTTTATAATGCACAGTATAATTACTACCACTACTTTAAGTTATTATATGAGACAGAGTTTCATTATCTTGACTAAGATTGCCTCCCACTGGTGACCATCCAATATCAGCTTTGGGGTTATAGCATGCACTATGATACCGAGAGAGTGAATAAGGAAGGTTTTGAAATACTACAAATCACCTAAAAAAATCTAAACATGGTCACTGATGCTTATCTATACAGTATGCAGTCCAGTAACTGTCAAACATGAATGGTTTATCTGAAATGAGGAAAGGTGCTTTCATATTCTTGGATTATGAATAAAGAACTGCTGGATGTATTGATATATAAGAGGAAACTGGATATCCCTTAATGATATTTGACAGAAATGCTTGGTCTGTTCTTAGACTATTGAGAAATCTGTTCTTGAAGGTATCATGATGGTTTAGCCTTGGCTATTTTGTGTTCAACAGAGATAAACATTGATATGAGACTGGCTTTAAATCAACAGTTCTTTATGAAAATATTCTTCTGAATGGAAGGCATTTCTTTTTATCTATTTATTTTTATTTTATGTGTGTGAGCATTTTGCCAAACTGTGTGCATATTATCACTTCTACAAACTCCACAAGAAGTTGTTTATTGCCCTGGAATTGGGCATATAAGGGCTGGAAATTTAAACTTGATGCACTGAAAGAGCTTTGAAAACTCTTAACCACTGAGCCAACTCTCTAACCCTGTGACCAGAAAACATTTTAAAAGAACTACTATTATAAATAGCGTGTATCTGATTTCATATATTCATTTTACAAATTAACATAATTAAACATGATTGCACATAATGACTTGTAATTCCCCAAAATGTGGGTTCCAATTACCTTTAGACAGAGACACTGCATTAAATAAATAAAACTAAAGTATAAATTATAGAATTGATAGTCTTGTTAAGACTTATTACATAAGTATAATGTTCTCCGAATTTACCATCTCTTTTGAAATTTCTTTTCTACTGCCTTCATAACTTATCCTTTCTGGACCCTTTCTGTTACCAGTGAGTTGGAGGTCACTTCTGTACTGTGAGGGTGGTTAGGTTTCTACACTTACTGAGTACTTCCTTATAAATAACTGTTGGTATTGTGTTTGATCTTATAGACACTCCTATTATTTGAACTTACAAGTGTTGCTAATAAAAATAACATTTAAAGAACAGCAGCATTGATATTGAAAGTCCTCCTTAATATTTATATGTAAATATATAAATATGTAAAATACTACCTACAGGAAATAGAACTGACATTTGTATACTAGCCACAGGCTTACTCTTTCAGAGAAATTATACTTCTTTTCTTTTACATTCCAAGTCATCTTGCAATTATTCCACCTCATCAGGAGGAACTTCTGTTCTCAATTACTTAAAAGTTCTCCTGTCTGGCATCCTGGGAGTATTCTAAGTAGCTATACCCCTGATGTTTGGATTGTAGATTACAAGTTTGAAATACCCTCAAAAATAGTGATTTAAATATAGATTACTTTAAATCTTACTAATCTCTTAATGCCAAAGTCTTATTTATAAATGAAATCAATAAATACTTAATACATATATTGTCTCCTTATGAAAAGTAGTAACATGCTCATTTGAGAAGCAGAATTGTGATATATGTGGAGTTAGTAGCAGTAATTTTCACATCACTTTATCCTTAAATTGCTTTAGGCTTTTAACTTAATTTCATATATGCTTTATAGTAAGAAATAATTCAGTAACAGGGTTTTACATAAAATGTATCAGCATGTCCATCAGTCCTTATAATTAATTAATTAATTGCTTAATTAATTAATTCTGCTTGGCTTCCTTAGTGCATCTTTCTAGAAATATAAAACATTATAATTAAAAAATATATAAAAATATGTTAAAAGGTCTTAACAATCTTATAAAAATATTTCAAATGAATGTTTCCTAAATTCCTCATGTTAGGGCCTAGGTAACTGTTATCTAGATAGTCTGACATCATTAGGAAACTTTCTCATATCTTTTTGCTGTTATTAGATAACTTTCTAATGCCAAGATTGATTACATACTCTATTATATTCTGTCTCCTAGGAAATCAGTCATGAAAGAAGTCAGTAGAATTGTTTTGCTAGTTTTACAATAGCTTTTCCAGCATCTATGTATAAGTTTTTATTGTATTTGCCTTTATAAGCTGCCCCTGGGATGGACCCCAACATAAGAAATACTCCTGCACCAACATGAGAAGCTACTGGAATAAGACTTCCATTTTGAGTAGTGGCCAGTTGTCGAGGAAAGTTTAAGTTCCTAAGACCTCCTTGGAAACCAACATCCTACTTGGCAGAAAGAAACATGTATGTGGGTAACTGACATCCTACTTGGCAAGTTAAGACATCAATGTTAGACACATCTCGTCCTGGTAAACAAGTTAAAACATGAATATTAAACAAGGCAACTCCCCTGACATAGTTGAATACCCCAACCTATGGGATCAGGATAAGTGTACAACAAAGACATTTTCCTAAGAAAATCCCCTATCCCTAAATCCTGATTGGTGAAATAACTTGGCACAGATGTTTGTGGATTTGGGGCTTAAACACTCTGTAGATTCTTAGCTCACTGTCATTGCTCAGTTACCAAATCTGGGCCATGGCACTGGTTGATCATTCCTCTGGCGTATGCTCAATAAGCTATCCCTCTCTGACTTAGATTGGGATTTGTGTTGTTTGTGAAGCAACTATTGGACCATAATAATTCAAAAGGCCTCATTAAAAGGCATAGAGAATAACCACAAGAAAACTGTAGATCTATATTTTATGAACGTAGACTGTAGAGGAATTTTAATACAGCAACATGGGTGTTCTGATAAGAGATCACACCCAAAGGCCTACATCTGTGTGTTCTGGCAGGAATACATACCTTTAATCCCTCTGGCTCGAATACAGAAATGCCTTTAGTGAACATCTTTAATCCCAAACAATGACGTCTAATTGAGGGACAGACAATGTGATGAATCAGAGAAAGATTTGAAATAATGAGTCAGAGACACAATGCACACAATTCTCATGAGTACAGGCAGAAGAATAAAAGAATTAGGAGAGCAAAGCACACACACAAACAGAGGGGGGAGGAGGAGGAGTGGGAGGAGGAGGAGAAGGAGCAAGCAGAGGAGGCAGTTTTACAAAGACAGGTTACATATGGAGACAGAATGAGCTAGAGGTAGAGAAGGAGCTAAAAGATTAAAACAGACTATCAGAGTTAGTTTCAGGCCAAGAAGAGCAATTCAATGACAAACCTAGTGAAGCCAGTTTGAATCAGTCAGCTTGGTGAGGAGTTTAGGCCAGAACAGCTTAGTTAAACCAGTTACCCAGAGGTCAGAAAGAGCTAGAATTGTGAGCTTATTCAGTAGCAAGCTTTCAAGATGACAATTACATCTGGCAAATAACAGTAACTTTTACAATTGACTAATGCTTTACAAGTATTATCATAAGGACACAAAATATATATGTTTATAAAACATGAAAAGATAAGATTCATTTTAAAAAGTAGGTAATTGTCCAAAATCTAATTAAAATATGCATTATGTTAACAAAACAAATCATTGAAAGCATTTTTATAAATGCAAAAACTCTATTTGACAAAGTCATCAGGCTTTCATCATTTAAACACCTACCTTGTCAACAGTAGATAAAGGAACTTATCTAAACTTAGAGAATATGTCTAAAGATGTGATTGAACATAAGCAATAGTTGAGACCACACTTTATAGTATAACATTGATACTCTTCTCCCAAGGTCAAGAAAAATGCAAATATTTCTACTCCTGTCACCGTGTTTCATCATAACCCTTATAATGCAGCCACAATGATTAGACTATAAAATAAAATATCCATTCTTGGATGAAATAAAATTAATTCTGTTTGCAGATGTTGTCTATAAACAATCCTGAGGAATTTACTTAAAGTACTGTTAAAACTAATATTTTATTTGAGTCCAAAAATGTTGCATAATACACAATTAATGTTCACAAACCATTTATATTTGTGCACTACTAATAAACAATCTGAAAATAATACTAAAAATGCAATCAGCTTATGATAGCACCACTAATAAATTAATCACAACAATTTTAAAACTTGAATTATCTGCTTTGAAATATGAAACACTACTATTGAAAAAATATCAGAGGATATATAGATTGCACAATTCTTTGCATCAATAGCTATAGAAAGCACATCAAACCAGAAGGGAATGACTGAGTCCTAATAGTAACAGTGAACAGATGATAATTAGTATTTGAAGGATATGAAGAAATCTGATTCCTAGTATAGTGCTAGTGATTTTATAATATAAGAAAGGTAGATTGGAATAGAATCTCGTACTTCCTAAATAACTTCAGAATAGTCATCAGTAATCCTGAAGTCAATTTCCAAATATTTCCAAGTATATTTTTGTATCCGTGTGCGGTTACATACAGGTTATTAGGTTCTCTGGACGGAGAGCTGGGTATAAAAACGGGCTGATGAGGGAAGCATGGACCAAGACAACCTTGCTGTTCAAAGTCCATGGTTTATTGGGGGACCGAGGATTTAAGGTTTCAGGCAAGACCCTTCCCCCAAATTCCAGGCTGTGTTCCAGGGAACTGGTCTGACTGTTCACTAGGCATTGGCTCTACTGATTGGGCAGCTGGGTGGGTCACCTGCTTAATTCAGTAATTCGTAGACCTGGAGGAACAATGAACTTCACCTTCACTCTACCCTAGTTGGAGCAGGATTGTGACTAGCACAGAAATTCCTCGATCCAAAGGTGAGAGAGGAACTTTACCTTGGTCAATGTCAAGTTATTGCCAGGTGACATGACACACCAATATGGCCCTCTACATCTCCTCCCTTTTTATTAGTTTTAAAATGAGGAGGTATCAACCTAGTGACGGTGGGCATTAACCAGGGAATGGAAGATTGACCTGATTCCTCTTATGGGGAACAGGGGATTGTTCCCAGAACTTAGATGGCTCTTGGTGTCTTTTGGAGAGGAGAAGTAGAGCCTAATTTAGTGGGAGAACCCCACAGAGTGTAGAGTGATCCAGAGGACCGATGATATCAACCCCTATGCAAATCAGGTGTGCTTCCCAGGGACTCAGAGCCAGAAAACATGGTCCTCCCCTTGCAGTGCTTTGCCTTGCAAACTCCCACTGGTGCCCATGTCAGCTCATAAGCAGACACACATAGATCTGAGTTCTATGTGGCTCCATGAAGGAGATCCACTTGTATAGGTTTTGAAGCCAGAGAGTCAATGGTTGCCAAATGCCATGCAAATGTCTTTAACATGCACTCTAGTTTTCAATTCAGGTGAGCCTGGGTGGAGACAACCAGTCTGCTCAACATAAAAGGTTAGAAGATGTCCAGAGGTATCCAATTCAGTTGCAAATTAGCAACTTTCAAACACAAAAGCCAGCCTCTAGGGAAGGGGAGGTAGCTTTGTGAATCAACAGATAAGCTGTTACTTCTCAGAAAGAATGGAGACTATATTTTAAATTAACTCTGCTGGCCAATAAAGATTATTAGCCATCTTCATAACTGGAATCTCCAATGCTGGATTTATTTCTATACCTCTCCATGATTGAGTCAACTGATCTCCATATTAAAATAACTGATCAGGATCATACCATAAGCCAATAAGTGGATCCTTCCATCTCACCTAGTTATCAGTATGCCTAGTTGTCGGATGATATAGACACTCATCAAGGAGTTCTTTGGCATCCAAATTTTTAAAATTTTCTTAAAAATATAAAAGTACAATTTAAATAATGTGCATAGGGATATAATATTCTGAGAAACAGGAAAGCATACATATTGAGCAATCAGTATATCAATATTCATAGCATTATTCACAATATCCAGAAAGTATAAATAATACAATGGCTCATAAACTAAACACTAACAAAAAAAAACTGTTATATTCAACAAATGGAATATTATTTAGCAATTAACACATATAAAGTACTATCCCTAAATGCAACCTAGTAAGTATTGAAGATATTATATTTAGGAAAAAAGGCAGTCATAAAGATCACATTCTAGATCGTTCTAGAGCTCTGCATATGGACGCTTGCCTGTAATCCTAGCACTCTACATTCAGGAAGATGAGGAGTGAAAGTTTAAGGTCAGTATGGCCTACCCAGTAAGTCCATGGGTGGACTGCGTTATATAATAAGACCCTATCTCTAAAGAACCATAAATACATAAAGAAAAACATCGTATATAAAGTATTCAAAATAGACAGCATGCTACAGTATAGACATGAAGAGTAGCTGTAAAAGGCTAGGGGCATTTTGTGTTAGAGAGAATGAAAGTTTGAAATTGATTTGATTATTTTTTAATAGCTTTGTGGAGATACTAAAAACTTTTTAAAGACCTCTAAACACTTCAAAATAAAGCTCCATGGAAAAAAATTATGAAAGAAGCAGCAATAACAAATAAATGTAAGCTTGTGTTTCAACTGCTCATTAAGGTATAATTTTATGAAGTATTGTTTCTCCTCCAAATAAGGAAGACACATTATAATAGTCATCATTTTCAAATGTTAACATTTTAAGAATCGTTAAGCTGAATTGTTGCAATTCCTTTTCAGCACTCTAAGTTGATTATTACCCTTGTCTTTTTTTTTTTTTTTTGGCACAAAATGGATTTTTCTCCCTAATATAATTGAACTGTTTTGCCACTTTCAAAAGGTAAATGAAAGTGTATGAATAACAAATAATGCTGATTATTCTGATTATTTTTTTTAGAGCACAAAGCTAAATGATTCTAGAAACAATCTGCCACTGAATCTCCTGAAGCATTTTCTTTCTCCTTGCTACTTTCTGCCTCTGTAAGTGGCGAACAAACCTTGCCTGGAGGAACTAAATGACAAATGAGTCCCACTGTCAAATGTGGTGTCTATATAATCCCAGATATCAACATTGCACCTGAACTGAAATACAAATACCACGCTTTATAGCAGCTGAGAACCAGTAAATGCTTTTCTGGTACAAGGAAATGTACAAGGTACATTTGCTGCTGTTCTTCATCTTAGAAGATGTGTAAACATTACTCACAGGGTTTCAACAACCCCAGGGTGAACGATCATTTCACACTTTCAGGACCCAGGCACCCCTTAACATTTTGTGGGCTTTAACACCCTCAGTATCTGCACATGGTGATTACTTTGCACCAGAGAATATTGGCATGGGTATGCTCTTCTGTATTGCAACTCACCCTTTAGCTCTCCTAAAATCTTGGGAACCCTAGATTATGTAGGTTTCATGAACAAAATCACTATTATCCTTCCTGATAAATGTTTATTACATATAATCTTCACCATCATCTGTGAAAATGCTGTCTGTGGTTATGAAAATGAAACATAGTAAGACAATTATTAGCAAGGCTATTTTACCCACAGATACCAACATCTCTGTAAAATAACCAGTAACTGAATCTTCCCTTTTCTAACTAAGCATAAAAGAACATCTTGCATGCACTAAAGAAATGTGATATTGTGCTTATAGCACACAAGTTTCAGCCTCAAGTTTAGTTATTTCTAAATAAATGCTTTTTACTTTGGGAAATAAGCACAATAAGGGTGGTAGCCATTTTAATGGGTGGCAATAATGATGAAAGGTGAGAATATAAGAGCAGCATCAATGAAAAGCACTGATAAGTTAGATTGAGCGGAAGAAATACATCAATTTCAAATGCTCGTAGAAGAAATTCCTACATATATGAAGAAAATTTGCACAGAGTACATTCATCCATTTCAGAACCATGTGTGGCAGTACAATTCTGTCCCATATATATATATATATATAACAAATAAAACAAATACAAATAAAGAATGGTCTTCTCCCTACATACATTATCAAAATTTCTTCTTGGAGGATTTACATCAGGAGTTTTGAAGACACCGGGACCATTTTGTCCTTCATAATGAACTAAATCATTTCACATTATCATATAGTATAGTAACCTCCGTCTCTGTCAAGAGTGCAACACATCCTCACAGGGGCTGAATTCTCATTTGTGCAAAGGCAGATAGACATTCAACAGTCAGAGACTAATTCAGAATTGGAAGCCTTCTTATGGTGTCAAAGTAGGGCTTCCTGGTTGCTTAAAAACAATGTAAATAAGGTGAACCATGATTTTAAATGACTCTACTCCTGTTTTGTTGGGTAAAAGAACCTAGCTAGCTTTGCATATGTTCCACATAAGTCTTCTTACACATCAGTGAGAGAATGGTGATTTATAATGATGTCAAATACAGGAAATATAGATCAAAAATAAGTTCTAATTGCTAGTCTTAAATCACTTCTTCTACATATTCTACCATCTAAATATACTAAACTACTTAATCAATATTGACATGGCAAGCAACATGAAAACTTTAAAACATAGCAGTGTCAAGGTTTATGACAAAGGAGTCTGGGTATTATTCATGGATAGAGCATTTGCACCTGCATATAAAATTTATGTTTATTTTTGAGGTAGTTATTAATATTTGCAGAATAGCTCTAATCACTTGGTTTATCATGCCTGTATATTTATCTTTGGATTTCTAATTGGGTCCCCAACCATCTATACCTTTATTTATATATCTATTTGTATTTCTTTTTTTTATTTTTTTATTTTTTATATTTTTATTTACATTCAAAATCATTTCCCCTTTCCCCTTTCCTTCCTCCCCGAAAGTCCCATAAGCCCCCTTCCCTCCGTCTTTTCCCCATTCAACCCCCTCTCGCTTCTCTGTCTCGGCACTCCCCTACATCCAGTCTTTCCAGGACCAGGGGTCTCTCTTTCCATCGACTTGGAAATATATTGATATGCATATTGTGTCTATTTGTATTTCTATCTATCTATCTATCTATCTATCTATCTATCTATCTATCTATCTATCTATCCATCCATCCATCCATCCATCCATCCATCCATCGATCGATCTATCTATCTATCTATCTACATATCTTTCTATAATTGTATTTACATTTTCTATATATATAAATCTCTCTGTCTCTGTCTATCTGTCTGTCTCTGTCTCTCTGTCTCTCACACACAGAGAGACACAGAGGGAGGGAGAGAGCCAGAGAGTCAGAGAGCCAGAGACAGGGACAGAAAGAGATGTTATGAAGGTTATAGTGGGGTGGTGGAGAGTCTGGAGGCAAGAGGTTTTTCTGAAAATAGACTTCATCTCTGACTCAAATTACTGAATGACTCATTTTCACAATAAGTGAAGGGTTTGTCTTGGTGTAGCCCTTTCCCAAGATGACAGAAAATTTCGCACTATGTGATTTAGTTCAGCATATCAAATGTGACAGAATATTAAGGATACTGGTACTGTGAATTGTGAGCCATCAAGTCATAGCCCATGACTTCTTTACACTCTGTCTCAGAGAGTGCAAAAGGAGTCATGGCTGATAGAGACTATGGGACCCTGTGTTGTTACACCCAGTACCTACAAGGTAAAAAGAGAACTGACTCCCTCAAATTGTCCTCTTTACTTCCAGAAGTGTGCCATTGCATATGCAAAGGCTCAGACATGAGCAAATGCACAAGGACACAAGGAAATGCACATGGGTATATCTGAGAGCACACACATGCATGCACATAAAGTCACATGTAAACAAAATATAATAATGCACACCAATAAGCAAAATATAATAAAAATTAAAATATTAATTATAGGAACAAAAGAGAGATGTTCATTCTCATAATTTCCTAGTTACTATCTTAAAATTAAAATAAAATTAGATTTCCTTTCAATCACAGCTTACCTGTTTTCCCTGATGTTAATAAATTGAAATCCTTTATTTTTCAACTTTTGCTTCAGCCGGGCGGTGGTGGCGCACGCCTTTAATCCCAGCACTTGGGAGGCAGAGGCAGGAGGATTTCTGAGTTCGAGACCAGCCTGGTCTACAGAGTGAGTTCCAGGACAGCCAAGGCTACACAGAGAAACCCTGTCTCGAAAAACCACAAAAAAAAAAAAAAAACAAAAAAAACAAAAAAAAACTTTTGCTTCATGCATCACACACACGTACAAGTAAATATTCATACTTATTATATTTTTCAATACATTGCTGTTTCAATTGTAGCTCATATTCATTCAAGTGTGGCTAGAAAGCTAATCCAATTTGGTCTTGCAGTGTCTCTTAGGGAGGGGGCTATAAATTTAAAGTATGGTCTGCCTAAAAGTATGTGGTATATAGCCATATGTGTTTACAATGGGTCTTTATGAATGGAACAGCATTCTTTCAAATACAGAGAAATTTCAGGTAGTTAGAAAGTATGCACTCTATATGAAAATCTTCTTAACTTAATGTTGTGGTCAAAATGATCCCATCATTACACATATGCCTCAGTAGTATAATAACTATTCTCTCTACTGTTAGAATGCCAATACCTGTGGATGTAGTGTATTCTTCAATACGAATGAGATTTGAGCTATTGTATGAACTTTAATTTGTCAACTGTCACTTTAGAAATTCCAGCTCAGACTTATAGTCTCTCATCATGGAAAACATAAAACTGAACAAAGGAAAAGACTTTTGGAGGGATGCAGAGGAATAGCTAGGAGTTACGCTGAAGAAGTGCATCATGTGGCATGGTAAAGTTAAGAACCTGAGGCAGGAGACTCCAGAGACCCAGGTGCAAACTTTAGGGAAATGGTGGAGAAGTTGAACGCAAAGTGTAGAAATCAGAAACAAAGTAAACCTGTCTACCTGTCTCTCATGTGCTGCTTCAAATTCTTTCAGGACATTCTTCTTTGTTGATATGGGGTAATAGCCAGGAGCATTTGAGTTTCTGGTTGACGGAGTCGACCATGAGAAGTGCTGATGCAGACGGTAAAACAGAAAGCTGAACTGAATCACTTGGACCCAGAAACAGAATTATTCAAAGCAGAGGTAGCTTTGTGAAAATGGACAAATTACAAATTTTCCTTATTTCTTTTCATTTTCTTCCTGTGAATAAAAGTCGTAAAAAAGAATATAAAGCACTTGACACATAACTAATGTTTACAAATGTGGTTAATTATAATTGTAAAAGAACATAATATGTATTCATAATTAAATGTCTTGTCTACTATGTAAAATGAAGGTGACAAATGTCATGGATTTTACCTAATGTTCAGACTTTAAGATAGAGTGGGCCCTGTTTTTATAACATCAGCTTATATACGCAGTCTATTACTGTCAAAATATAAGAATCTGGTGTAATTACTTACGGAGATGCTGACATGCAAATAGAAATGCCTAAAATAATATGTGACTTTATGGGGGTAACTAAGCCTAAACTCTGGGCTAATTGTCCAGTTTCTGTTTTCATTCAGAAGAAATAATAGAAAATATTTAAATTTTCATTTAATTTCTTCATAAATTAGAATTTATGACATTAATTCCAAAATAACTACTTTCATCTTGAAAAGTCAATATTTCAGGCAATAAAAATGTCATTCATAAGGCTGGAGAGATAGCTCCTTAGTTAAAAAGCATTTGTTGCTCTTATAGAGGACCCAGGTTTGACACCCAGGTTTGATTCCAAGCACCCACATGGTAACTCCAAATTCATGGCATCCAAAAACTCATCTGACCTCCAAGGGCAACAGGCATACATGTGATTCATGTGTGTGTGTGTGTGTGTGTGTGTGTGTGTGTGTGTGTGTGATATGTATATATGGAGACAAAGCATTCACATACATAAAATAAAATCAATGAAGAAAAAAGACAATTTCATGATTTGTCTGTTTTCTCTTTCAAATGTAACTTGAAGTAATACAAATTGTATGTCAAATTAGCAAGCTAAAATTCTAGTTTTCACCTTGATCTTGATGTCTGTGGTAACAGATAAACCAATGTATATCTTGCATTGCTTATTTTCTTCAAATTCAAGAATTTCTGTCTTCTGAAACACTAAAGCTGTAGCCTTTTGAAATATATTTTAATTTTCTCACAATTTTTATTCTTTGATGCATACATAGCATCAATGATAATGTTCTTTAGCAAGTGTTTTTGTCAAAAGTCAGCGTTACTAAATTCTCTTCCAAGGTCAAAGTATCTGTGTGAATTTCTATGCTATTTATATTTAGGACATATTTTATGTCACATTTTGAAGATGAACATCTAAATTTAGGTTCCAAAAAAAAATCACAAAAGACTCTTTGCCTATTTTGTGTATCTGCTCAGTATCCAGTATAGGAAGAAATTTTACTCTAAAAAGTCTCTTTTTACAAAGATTCAGGTCAACTAAAACCACTTTAAAAGAGTTGAGAAGCATGGGAAGTGGGTCAGCTATAGCCACAATTTTAATTTAACATATAACATTTGTGAAACTTGTTTCATTTCTCAAAATCCTCAACATTTGTTCTTTATCACAATAGGACTGAATGTATTCAACATCCAGGTAATATTGAGTATTAGCGTATTGTGACACAATCTGGTTCAATGATAAATGCAATGATAGATATGTTTGTGCCTTAGAAGTTCCAACTCATCAGCAATGAGGGCATATTGCTCTCATATTTCTTTGTAGAAAAGCATTAGAAACTATGAAAGAAGATGTCAATATGAAAATTATCTTAATATGTGGCCCAATGTAAGCATCTTGAAATAAATGTTAAAAAACATTTCATTAAATTTCAAAACTATTTTCTTCATTTAAAAAAAAAACAAAAACAAAAAAAAACCCTAGTAGCACCTTTTGATTCACAGTCGTTCAGGCTTGATCATGGGCTGGTCTTTTCAGCTAGATCCTCCTCCTTGAATAACAATGATTCCAGAAGAGACCTCTGCTGATGACTCTGCCTTAAAAAGGGAAAGTATAGGCTCTTTATAAAGTAACTGACTGCCTTTTCACATTATTCAAGAATTAAAGCCAGAAGCTGGCATTGTGAGTCCACAAGGCAAGTTGTACCCTGAAAGCCTCAGAGCTTCAGTGTAGATCACAAAAATCCTTAAGAAGCATGATCTTCATCTACTATACTAAATCAACTATTTTATATCATTAACAAGCTGTTGGTAGATTATTAAATATTACTCAAGCTGTGAGGATTTGAAAAGAAACAGACTGAAAAAGACACTGTAGGTAGCACCACATGCAGACTGTTGCCAATGATGGATATGCAAAAGAAATAAGAAACACTGTTAATTTATTTTAATGGAAGTTTTGGAAATTGTCTTATGGTTTTTATTAATACAAAGAAACACTATGAGAAAAGCAGCTTGGTGAGAAAATGGTTATTTGGATTATACTTCATTATTGCAGCCTATCATTGAAGGAAGTCAGGATATGACCTTAAGCATGACAGAAACCTGGAGGCAGGAGATGATGCAGAGACTATGGAGGGGTGTTGCTTCCTGGCTTGGCTTGTTCATATTGCTTTCTTATACAACTGAGGACCACCACCACTAGGGGTGACACAACCTATAATGGGTCCTTTCTCATCAATCACTAAGCAAGAAAATACCTTACAGTATTGCCTACAATACCTAATCTTATAGAGACATTGTCCTAATTGAGGTTTCCTCCTCTCAGATGACTCCAGCACATGGCAAGGTGACATAAAACTATCTAGCACAGGAATAGAATAAGTGGTTTAAAGATAACCATACTTGTATTTCTTTAAGTATAATGATGGTATTAAGACTTACAACAGTAAATACTTTATAAAAGTACAATAGCATGAGGATATTGAACCACTCAATTCATAGTTCAGATTTACATGAAACTGTTTATTAAGAAGAGAAACACTGTTTCATTTTTCAGTGTTAATGATAAATAGTGGCTCTGTCTCACTGACTGCAAATTAGTTGTGAGCTCAAACCCTTTCTCCTTCTTATGGCAGACATTTTATTTTGGAAATGTGATTTGCAGATCAGACAAAAGTTCTATAAAAAAATGTCAAGAAAGCAGCCCGAGAGTCGGCAGCACAAATGCCTTAACCTTATCCTCATTCACACATACTAGACAAATGATAAATTATTTTAGTTAAAAATTCTTTCTGTGTTTCTGCTTTCATTTTTACCCTTTTCATGTTCACCTTCCATGACATGCTGAGCTCTTCACATACTCCCAAGTTCTTTGATTCTTTTTCTTTGTTTTCTCTTCCATCATTTTCTCAGCGCCAGAATAATGTCTGAATCCCTCAGCACCTAAAATCAGCATGGTTCCCCCCTGTACAAAAAAAATGCAGCATAAAAGTACAAAATCATTACCACCAAATCCCAAAGATTCTTTTTTTATTATTATTATTTTCTAAGTTTTTTTATTTACATTCCAAATGATTTCCCCTTTCCCGTTTCCTCCCTCCCAGAAAGTCCCATAATTCCCCTTCCTTACCTCTGTTCCCCATTCAACCCCCTCTCAGTTCTCTGCCCTGGTATTCTCCTACATCGAGTCTTTCCAGGACCAGGGGTCTCTCCTTCCATCTTCTTGGAAATCTATTGATATGTGAATTGTGTCTTGGGTATTCCAAGACTCTGGGTTAATATCCACTTAAAAGTGATTGCAAACCATGTGTGTTCTTTTGTGATTGGGTTACCTAACTAAGGATGATATTTTCCAGTTCTGATCATTTGCCTAGGAATTTCGTAAATTCATTGTTTTTAATTGCAGAGTAGTATTCCATTGTGTAAATATACCACATCTTCTGAATCAATTCCGCCGTTGAGGGACATCTGAGTTCTTTCCAGCTTCTGGCTATTATAAATAAGGCTGCTATGAACATAGTGGAGCATGTGTCCTTATTGCATGCAGGTAAAGCCTCTGGGTATATGCCCAGGAGTGGTATAGCAGGGTCCTCCGGGAGTGTCATGCCCAGTTCTCTGAGGAAGCACCAGACTGCTTTCCAGAATGGTTGTACCAGCTTGCAATCCCACCAGCAGTGGAGGAGTGTTCCTCTTTCTCCACATCTTTGCCAACAACTGCTGTCTCCTGTGTTTTTGATCTTAGCCATTCTGACTGGTGTGAGGTGGAATCTCAGGGTTGTTTTGATTTGCATTTTCCTAATGACTAAGGATGTTGAACATTTCTTTAGGTGCTTCTCAGTCATTAGATATTCTTCAGGTGAGAACTCTTTGTTTAGCTCTGTACCCCATTTTTAATAGGGTTATTTGACTCTCTGGAGTTTAACTTCTTGAGTTCTTTGTATATATTGGATATTAGTCCTCTGTCAGATGTAGGGTTGATAAAGATCATTTCCCAGTTGGTTGCCGCTTTGTCATTTTGACAATGTCCTTTGCCTTACAGAAACTTTGTAATTTTATGAGGTCCCATTTGTCAATTCTTTTTTTTTTTCGAGACAGGGTTTCTCTGTGTAGCCTTGGCTGTCTGGAACTCACTCTGTAGACCAGTAGACCAGGCTGGCCTCGAACACAGAAATCCTCCTGCCTCCCAAGTGCTGGGATTAAAGGCGTGCACCACCACCACCCGGCTCATTTGTCAATTCTTGATCTTAGAGCATAAGCTATTGGAGTTCTGTTCAGGAAATTCTCTCCTGTGCCCATATGTTCAAGGTTCTTCCCTAGTTTCCTTTCTATTAGTTTCAGTGTGTCTGGTTTCATGTGGAGGTTCTTGATCCACTTGGAATTGAGCTTAGTCCAAGCAGATAAGAAAGGATCAATATGCATTCTTCTGCATGTTGACCTCCAGGTGAACAAGAACCATTTGTTGAAAAGGCTATCTTTTTTTTCCATTGGATGGTTTTAGCTCCTTTGTCAAAGATCAAGTGACCATAGGAGTGTAGATTCATTTCTGGGTCTGCAATTCTGTTCCATTGATCCACATGCCTGTCACTGTACCAGGACCATGCAGTTTTAACTATTGCTTAAGGTCTGGGATACTGATTCCCGCAGAAGTTCTTTTACTCTTGAGAATAGATTTAGTTATCCTGGGTTTTCTGTTATTCCAGATGAATTTTTGAATTGCTCTTTCTAACTCTATGAAGAATTGCATTGGGATTTTGATGGGGATTGCATTGAATCTGTATATTGCTTTTGGCAAGATGGTCATTTTTACTATATTAATCCTGCCAATCCATGAGCATGGAAGATTTTTCCATCTTCTGAGGTCTTCTTCAATTTCTTTCTTCAGAGACTTGAAGTTCTTGTCATACAGATCTTTCACTTCTTTGGTTAGAGTCACACCAAGATACTTCATATTGTTTGTGGCTATCGTGAAGGGTATCATTTCTCTTATTTCTTTCTCAGCCTGCTTATTCTTTAAGTACAGGAAGGCTACTGACTTTCTTGAGTTGATTTTATATCTGGCCACTTTGCTGAAGTTCTTTATCAGCTTTAGGAGTTCTCTGGTGGAGTTCTTTGGATCGCTTAAGTATACTATCATATCATCTGCAAATAGTGATAGTTTGACTTCTTCCATTCCACTTTGTATCCCTTTGACCTCCTTTTGTTGTCTAATTGCTTTAGCTAGATCTTCAAGTACTATATTAAAAAGATATGGAGAGAGAGGGCAGTCTTGTCTAGTCCCTGATTTTAGTGGGATTGCTTCAAGTTTCTCTCCATTTAGATTGATGTTGGCTACCGGTTTGCTGTAAATTGCTTTTATTATGTTTAGATATGGGCCTCGAATTCCCGTTCTTTCCAAGACCTTTAACATGAAAGGATGCTGAATTTTGTCAAATGCTTTCTCAGCATTTAATGAAATGACCATGTGGTTTTTTTCCTTGAGATTGTTTATGTAGTGCATTACATTGATGAACTTCCTTATATTGAACCATTCCTGCATCCCTGGGATGAAGCCTACTTGATTGTGGTGAATGATCATTTTGATGTGTTCTTGGATTCAGTTGCCAAGAATTTCATTGAGTATTTTTGCATCGCTATTCATAAGAGAGATTGGCCTGAGATTCTCTTTCTTTGTCGGATCTTTGTGTGCTTTTGGTATTAGTGTAATTGTGGCTTCATAGAACGAGTTGGGTAGTATTCCTTCTGTTTCTATTTTGTGGAACAGTTTGAAGAGTATTGGTGTTAGGTCTTCTCTGAATGTCTGATAGAATTCTGCACTAAAACTGTCTGGGCCTGTGATTTTTTTGGTTGGAAGACTTCCAATGACCACTTCTATTTCTTCAGGGGTTATTGGACTTTTTATATGGTCAATTTGATCCTGATTTAATTTTGATATTTGGTATCTGTCTAGGAAATTGTCCATTTCCTCCAGATTTTCTAGTTGTGTTGAATACAGGCTTTTGTAGTAGGATCTAATGATTTTTTGAATTTCCTCAGTTTCTGTTATTATATCTCCCTTTTCATCTCTGATTTTGTTAATTTGGATACTGTCTCTGTGCCCTCTGGCTAGTCAGGCTAAGAGCTTATCTATCTTGTTGATTTTCTCAAAGAACCAACTCCTAGTTTTGTTGATTCTTTGTATGGTTTTATTTGTTTCTACTTAATTGATTTCAGTCATGAGTTTGATTATTTCCTGCCTTCTACTCCTCTTTGGTGTATTTGCTTCTTTTTGTTCCAGGGCTTTCAGGTGTGCCATTAAGCTGCTAATGTATGCTCTCTCCCATTTCTTTTTGGAGGAACTCAGGGCTATGAATCTTCCTCCTAGCACCGCTTTCATTGTGTCCATAAATTAGGTATGTTGTGCCTTCATTTTCATTAAATTTTGAAAAGTCTTTGATTTCTTTCTTTATTTTCACCTTAATCAAGGTATCATTGAGTAGAGCATTGTTCAGCTTCCACATGTATATGGGCTCTCTGTTGTTTTTGTTGTTATTGAAGACCACCCTTATTCCATAGTGATCTGATAGAGGCATGGGATTAGTTCCATCTTCTTATATCTGTTGAGGTCTGTTTTTTGACAAATTATATGGTCGATTTTGGAGAAGGTTACCATGAGGTGCTGAGAAGAAGGTATATTCTTTTGCTTTAGGATGAAATGTTTTACATACATATATATATATATATATATATATATATATATATATATATATATATATATGTCTGTTAGATCTGTTAAATCTGTTAGATTCATTTGGTCCACTGAGGTGCGTTTTCTGCAGGAAAAAAAATGCTGGGTCCTGTTTACGTATCTAGTCTGTTAGTCTATGTCGTTTTATTGGGGAATTGAAACCATTGATATTAAGAAAGATTAAGGAATAGTGATTATTGCCACCTGCTTTTCTTGACTCTATCCTTATGTTTGAGTGGTTATTTACTTTTGGCTTTGATGAAAGAAGGTTACTATCTCGTTTTTTCCAGCGTATTGTTTCTCCCCTTTTATTGGCGGTTTCCAGCTATTGTCCTTTGCAGGGCTGGGTTTGTGGAAAGATATTGTGAAAATTTGGTTTTATCATGGAATATCTTGGTCTCTCCATCTATGGTGATTGAGAGTTTTGCTGGGTATAGTAGTCTAGGCTGACATTTATGTTCTCTTAAGAGTCAGCATGAGATCTGCCCAGGATCTTCTGGCTTTCCTAGTCTCTGGTGAGAAGTCTGATGTGATTCAGATAGGTCTTCCTCTATATGTTACTTGGCCTTTTTCTCTCACTGCTTTTAATATTCTTTCTTGATTTAGTACATTTGGTGTTTTGATTATTATGTGACAGGAGGTATTTCTGTTCTGGTCCAGTCTGTTTGGAGTTCTGTAGGCTTCTTGTACATTCATCAGCATCTCTCTCTTTAGGTTAGGGAAGTTTTCCTTCATAATTTTGTTGAAGATATTTACTGGCCCTTTAAGTAAGTTGCAAATCTTCACTCTCATCTATACCTATAATCCTTAGGTTTGGTCTTCTCATTGTGTCCTGGATTTCCTGGATGTTTTGGGTTACACGTTTTTTGCATTTTGCATTTTCTTTGACTGTTAAGTCAATGCTTTCTATGGTATCTTCAGCACCTGAGATTCTTTCTTCCATCTCTTGTATTCTATTGTTAATGTTTGCATCTATGACTCCTGATTTCTTCCCAAGGTTTTCTATCTCCAAAGTTGTCTCCCTTTGTGATTTCTTAGTTGTTTCTACTTCCTTTTTTAGATCCTGGATCGATTTGCTCAGATCCTTCACTTGTTTGTTTGTATTTTCTGTATTTCTTTAAGATATTTTTGCATTTCCTCTTTCAGGATTTCTGCCTGTTGACCCAAGTTCTCCTGTATTTCTCCCAACGATTTTTGTGTTTCCTCCTCATGGGCTTCCATCTGTTGATCCATATTCTCCTGTATTTCTTTAAGCAATTCTTGTATTTCTTTGTAAGGGAATCTACCCGTTGATTCATTTCTTTAAGTGATTTTTGTGTTGCCTCACTATGGGCCTCCATCTGTTGACCCATATTCTCCTGCATTTCTCTAAGCGATTTTTGTGTTTCCTTTGTAAGGGCGTCTACCCGTTGATTCATTTCTTTAAGCGATTTTTGTGTTGCCTCACTATGGGCCTCCATCTGTTGACTCATATTCTCCTGCATTTCTCTAAGCGATTTTTGTGTTTCCTTTGTAAGGGCTTCTACCCGTTGATTCATGTACTCCTGTATTTCTTTACGAGATTTATTTGTGTCCTTCTTGAAATCCTCTAATAGCATCATGAGAAGTGATTTTAAATCCAGATCTTGCCTTTCGGGTGTGATGGGGTATCCAGGACTTGCTGCTGTTGGAGAATTTGGTTCGGATGGTGCCATATTGCTTTGATTTTTGTTAGTAATGTTCCTACGTTTGCCTTTTGCCATCTGGTTACCTCTGGTGTTAGTTGGTCCTGCTGTCACTGGTTGTTGGTTGGACCTCCTGTGAGCCTGCAAGGCTATTTCTGCCCCCCCCCCCATTACCGGGATTCCCCTGGCACGGATTGCTGGGCTGGGGGGCTGCCGTGCTCCTGAGTGACTTTGGAGCCCTGATGTGCCTTGCCCCAAGTGATCTTATATTGGGGAATCCCTGCACATCCGAAGGCTCAGTGTTGTCAATCCTCAGAGCAGAGGTCGCCAAGGGGAGGCTGGTGTGCTCTCTCCCAGTGAGGGTCCCTCTGCAGGGCAGATGTCCCACAGCAGAGCTGGAGCGTAGGTGACCACAGAACTGCCCAGCTCTTGGGAGCAGGGAGCACTCAAGCTGGCTGAGTCCCAAGTGATATTATGCTTGATTGTCCCTGTTCCTGGAGCTCCCAATTGCCCTGTTGCCAGGAACAAAGATGGCGGAGTGCCCTGTGCAGCCTCTTGGCGCAGATCACTCTGCAGGGCAGATGGCCCACAGCAGAGCTGGCACCCAGACGATCACAGAGCTGCCCCGCTCTTGGGCGCAGATGGAAGCCCAACAGGCTGTGTCCCAAGCAATGTTATATTGGGGAGTCTCTGGGTACCTGGATGCTCAGTGCAGTCGATCCCCAGAGCAGAGGTCACCAAGGGGAGGCTGGTATGCTCCCCAAAGATTCTTAATTCTATTCTTCTTACATTTTGTAATTTTTAAAATTTTAATTCCATTTCCTATTGTGCCTCTAACAAACTTTTATTCTGAAGGATGAAATATTAGTTGGAGAATTGGGCTGGGAATAAAGGAGATGAGAAGCAGCTGCAGAGGAAGGGGGAAAGGAAAAAGGATGTCCTGAAATGAAGAGATGAATGGCTGGATTATGGGCTAGCACATCATGTTTTACAATTGTTATTTTATTCACAAAACAAATGAATCTATTTTATTTTATTATTTTATTTTTACCATCACTCTTGCTATTTGTAACCTTGTTCATCTTCTTTCTCTGCAATATTAGTTTTCAAAATGTGATTGTTTGACTAGCAGTATGAGCACCATGGGGGTTTTTAATAGGGATTCTTAGGACTCTCTACAGACTTTGTGTTTAGAGCACTGGAGGATATTGTGGTAAAATGTGGCATGAAGGAGTTCTCCAGAAAAGTCTGAATCATGAAAGCATTTTGATTCCTCTTTCTTCTCCATGTGTTTTATTTTTTTGCCACAAGTGAGAACCCCTATGTATATTCATTATTTTCCTCATTACACTCATAAGATATATGATAAAAGCAACTTCAGAAAAGAAGTGGTTCTTTTGTCTCACATTTTTTATTGGATATTTGCTTTACTTACATTTCAAATGTTATCACCTTTCCCTGTTTCTCCCCTGAAAACACCCTATCCCATTCTCCCTTCCCCTCCTCACAAACTCACCTACTCCCACTTTCCTGTCCTGGCATTCCCCCGCAATGGGGCATCAAGCCTTCACAGGACCAATGGCCTCTCCTCTCATTGATGTCTGAAAATGTCATCCTCTGCTAGATATGAAGCTGGAGCAATGGGTCCATCCATGTCTACTCTTTGGTTGGTGGTATAGGCCCTGTGAGTTCTGGGTTTACTAATTTGTTCATATTGTTGTTCCTCCTATGGGGCTTCAAACCACTTCAGCTCCTTGGGTCCTTTCTCCAGCTCCTCTATTGGGGACCCAGTGATCAGTCCATTGGTTAGCAGTGAGCATCAACTTTTGTAATTGTCAGGCACTGGACACAGCCTCTCAGAAGACAGCTATATCAGGCTCCTGTCAGCTAGCACTTGTTGGTATCCATAATACTGTCTGAGTTTGGTAACTGTATATGGGATGGATCCAATGTGGGACAGTTTCTAAATGGCCTTTCTTTCAGACTGTGCTCCACACTTTGTTTCTGAATCTCCTCCTATGAGTATTTTGATCCCCTCTCTAAAAAGGACTGAAATATTCACACTTTGGTCTTCCTTCTTCTTGAGCTGCATTTGGTCTGTGAATTGTATCTTGGGTATGCCGAGCTTTTAGTCTAATATCCACTTAGCAGTGAGTGCATACCATGTGTGTTCTTTTGTGATTGGTTTATCTCACTCAGGATGATATTTTCTAGTTCTGTCCATTTGCCTAAGAATTTCATGAATTCATTGATGAAATAGCTGACTCCATTGTGTAAATGTGCCACATTTTCTGTATCCTTTGCTCTATTGTTGAGGGACATCTGGGTTCTTTCCAGCTTCTGGATATTATAAATAAAGCTGCTATGAATATAGTGGAGCATGGGTCCTTATTACATGTTGGAGCATCTTCTGGGTATATGCCCAGGAGTGGTATAGCAGGGTCCTCAGGAAATACTATGTCTAATTTTCTGAGGAACCACCAAACTGATTTCCAGAGTGGTTTACAAGTTTGCAATCCCACAAGCAATGGGGAAGTGTTCCTCTTTCTCCACATCCTTGCCACCATCTGCTATCCCCTGAGGTTTTGATCTTAACCATTCTGACTGGTGTGAGGTGGAATCTCAGGGTTGTTTTGATTTGCCTTCCCCAGATAACTAAGGATGTTGAACATTTCTTTAGGTGCTTCTCAGTCATTCGGTATTCCTCAGTTGAGAATTCTTTGTTTAGCTCTGTATCCCATTTTTAACAGGGTTATTTGGTTCTCTGGAGTCTAACTTCTTCACTTCTTTGTATATATTGGATATTAGCCCTCTATTGGATGTGGAATTGGTAGAGATCTTTTCCCAAACTGTTGGTTGCCATTTCGTCTTATTGACAGTGTCCTTTGCCTTACAGAAGCTTTGCAATTTTATAAGGTCCCATTTGTCAATTCTTGATCTTAGAGCATAAGCTATTGGTGTTCTATTCAGGAATTTTTTTTCCTGTGCCCATGTGCTCCAGGTTCTTCCTCACTCTCTCTTCTATTAGATTCAATGTACCTGGTTTTATGTGGAGGTCCTTGATCCACTTGGACTTGAACTTTGTACAGGAAGATAAGAATGGATTAATTTGCATTCTTCTACATGTTGACTGCCAGTTGAACTAGCACCATTTTTGAAAATGCAGTCTTTTTTCAGAATAGAGTCTAACATGGTGAGAAAAGATAACAGCCTATTCATGAGGTTGTTCTTAAGCCACAAGTCAGGAAGCAGAGGGCGACAGATGGTTTGCCTGCTTTGTTCAGTTCAGGACCTCAGCTCATACTACAGTGCAGCCCACACTTACAGTCAAATCTTCCCACTTCATTTAAATCGGCTTATAGCCCTAGAGCCCCAGTACTCACAGAGATGTAGCTCCAAGGTGATTCTAGATCTTGGCATACAATGAAAATTAGCGGGCATTATAACTCTATGCCTACATCTTCAATATTTCTAGTTACTCTTCAAGCTTCTTCTCAACTTTTCCTCTTTATTTCACTTATTTTCCAGCCACACCACCATAGTTATAACCATACTATGTCAGATTCATGAATGTTCTTTTCTCTTTCACATTTTTGAGACAGAATTATCTTAATGAAAAATAGAAGTTTTCTCATTGTATCTTTCCCATTTCTGCACTGTCTATACTGGGCACAAAGGCTGAATATTTTCTCCTGTGAACAAAAGAGTGCTGTGACATTTCAGTGCTCTTAGCTGGCATCCTGATTTAAACTGCCTATAACACAGTTATGTACTAGAAGGAAACCACTTTTCAAAGTAAATGAGAAAAAAAAAGAGTAAACAAAGAAACTTTTAAAATTCCAAAATAAAAACATCCCCAACGCTCACTGTTCGTATGGAGATATATTGGTTCATTCACAGATTTTTTTCTACTAGATTTCTCTACAAATCTGCATGTATCTACCCCTTTCTCCAAGAGGGCAAATATGAAGACTGCTGGTGAAGCTGAGGCTTAAAGGCACAGGTTAGTAAAGACCTGGAGACGGGTCTTCTGTGGGATTCAGGGTTCTGATGCTGGGGAAACCATACAAGGTACCCTGTCCCCAAGGTTGGAGAAGTTTTCAGTTGACATACTGAAAACCTTTTATATGCTAGGTAAAAACAGAGAAAGACAATTTTCCTGTCCAAGTAAACCCTGGTGACTCCTAAAGCAAGATAATGGTAGCTTAGAGAACCTCAGCAAGGTGATACTGTGTGGCCATGCTGCCTATAAAATGCATAGGGAATTGTTTTCCCTAAATTCTGGATTTCACTTGGACTCTATAAATCTAGTTGTTTGAGTGTGTCACCAGCCAAGTGGAACAATTCAGTTGGTAAGCTGTTTCTTACTCTCCATTCAGGGCTTCAGTCTAGGAATCAAGCTTCTAACTGGAGCCTTGAATAATAAAGGAAAATGAATTGCTATGGCTTCTTCTTCACTTCAGGCTATATGTGTGTACACCCCAGCAACAGACAGAAAAGAAGAGAAGCCTTACTTGGTACCTTTCCCCAGCAATAACACTGCATGCTTTCTAAAAACCATGTATTTGCAGTTGATGAGTTAAGCCTTCCTGACTTCTACAGGGATGATGCCCACTTTAGCTTTAGCTCAATTCAGTGTTCAGTGTTGTTGGAGTCAAAATATAAAAGTGAGTGAATCCACTTGGTAAGAGTAAGCCACCAACCATCTGGCCTGCTGTTGTGTTTTAGACATTCAGGAGCCTCCCCTCCCCTCAAGTGTTTGTTGTTGTTGATGATGATAATGATTTCTTCCAAACCTGGAAATACCTCAAAAAACATAGTTCATCTGGCATTTATATTCTGTGAAAACAATTGATAGGGTTCCTTCATGCAGTGTGACTCAACTGGTAGCGGGACATTTTCATGGGATGAGCTCACGAGAAAAAGAAAGAAACGCTCAGGAAGATTGACAACACGTGAGTAGATGGCAAATCCATCAGAACTCAAGGAAGTGGAAGAAGTGGGAGCTTACAGCAAAACCATTCCAGTAACACTGTTAGTAAAGCTGAGATATCAGGAACGCTAGATTGTGAACTTTAGAAGTCCCATGTACCATCTAGTAAGTGCTGTGGAAGGAGAAAAAAATTGGGACTGCAGCTCTGGCCCTGAAGTGAGGCCTTTTCACCATCTCTCTGTAGGCTCAACACTCAGTACTGCAAGGCAGTTCTGTGTGTTTATTTTATTCTCAGGCTCCTTGCCTCGCTACGCATTTGATAATGATCAGACCCTGACCAGAGACAGAAATGACAAGGCATGCAGCAGCACCTGTCAATGTTTTTCACTGTTGGTAGAGTGGTTTTATTTTCAATTAAATGGTTTTATAATAAATATGCATATAAATAAAGAAATCAGCTAATAAGTAAGCAGGGGTGAGCAAACCAATTATACCCATGAGATTGAGACTAGCATGGGCAGTACAGTGAAATCCTGTTTAAAAAAAGAGAGAAAAAAAATGAAGAAAAAATCAAAAGGTCTTAATAAATCTAAACCAATATCTCGCCACAGAAAGTATGTAAAGAACAATTATTGGCAAATATCACACCAGATTTGCTGCTAGGAAACCTACAGTTAAAACAATGGGATTGTGCCACACAACCAGTACATGGCTTTCATCTAAACACTACTGGAAGGGGAAAATGCAGTATGTGAACAATCACATTTTCACACTTTGCTCGTACAAAATGACAAATGATTTGCCTATTTTGGAAAACTATCTTGCAAAGATAAATACAGTCTTTAAAGATCTGAAATTGTGGTCAAAGGCATTTGCCCACATGAATTAAGAGTATGAGTATATAAAATCCTGCCCTTGAATGTTTAGAGAAATTATACTTATAAATCCAAATCCTAGAAACAACTGAGATGTCTTCCCATAGGCAAATAGACAAGAAAACTACAGAGCTTCTGTGCAATTGAATATTACTCATTTATAAAAAAATAAGTGTGCTATCAAAGTGTAGATAGAAATTGGGGAGAATTAGACTGTATTGTCAAGGGAAGGTAAACAATCTTTCAAGTGTGGACGTGTCATGTGAATTGTGACTTTGTTAAAAGTAAACTGTCTCTGAACTGGAGGACTTGGAGACAAGAACTAGAGTCTGAAAGGGTGAACTTCAAGGGGATTGTAAGGCTATGACACAATCCTCCATGATACTTCAAAGGTGGATGTAACAACGTGCATTTGTTAAAATTCAATTATGGGCACCTTTATAGAATAAACATAAATGAAATTGTGACCACTGGTTAGAAATAATGCACCACTATTGACTCATTATTATATTCTTAGATGACTAAAACCCCTTTTACATATCTGAACACCTTTCCATTTTCTCTTTGATGTTGTTTCAGAAGCTATCTGCCGTGTATTCTTTCAAGGGAAGACTATCATGATGCCTAGTGATCATTCAGTCCTGCTTATAGTAAAGTTCCTGAGAACTCATATTCTCTACACTCAAACAGTGATGAGCTATTACCACAAAGTGTTTAACACCATGTATGTGAATATGTAGAACAGTGAAATGTCGACTCTCTGCCTGCAGGTCCAGGCTGAGAGGAGAGAACCTGGTCCAGCCAAGTCTCTCCTGGGCTGAGCAGGATGCTGAGTGTTGAAGCTCAGATCTCCTGCCTCTGGAGAATAACCACCCTAGCTGGGAGTCTGTCAAAGCAGGAACTCATTTTATTGTATCGGTCTTTTGTTTATATATGGTTGGAGAAGGAGGTGGGAATTTCTGGTGGGATGAGATGAAGTAGGGGGCAGGGAAGGGTAACAGAGGGTATGGGGTGACTGACAGGGCCAATAAATTTATTTGACATTAGCAGTAGCTAGGCAAATGTAGGCTTAAGCAGGTTGTGCTGAGTCACTCCAGTATGGAAGTGACCGAGACAGGTATCTAAACTCGAGCAAAGGCTCAGCCTCCCTCACTAGGCCTCAGCATCTTGCTGAATAAGGCCCAACAGTAGAATAACAAGAGAAAGAATATTTTTCATTGTTGTAAAATATTATAGATATTTACTAACTATAGGCTTGGTATATAAAATTCTTTAGCATATGCTGAGTATTATATAGATATTTCACACAAAAATATATACTTTATTTGTTAACCTATTGTGTGGATTCCTATTTTTCACCAGTGTATAGACAAAAAGTAAGAAACAACAACAAAAAAAAAAACCCTATGTGATTTGTTTTTCCAGACATTTCAGTTTCAATATGAGGAAGATATACCAAATTGAAGCTTCATTTGAAATCTTATATTGAAAAGCCCTCTGTACACCCTGCCCCTAAAGCCCTGTGACAGCAGAATCTGAGCGTTTTACAAAAAGAATCACCCTGTGACTTCAACCTTGGAAAAGTTCTTCCCATGTCTTTTTGAAATATGACTCTAATTGGTCTTAAATTGGATCAGCCACCTCCTGAAGGCTTAGAATTGCCTGTTCTAAATTCTTCTTGCCCTAAAATGTTCTTATCAAGAAACTTAGAAGAAACACAATAAATCTTGTTAAAATTATTTTAGCAGCCTTTTGCCAGAAAACACTTACAT
The DNA here is from genome assembly GCA_036184795.1 of Tokudaia tokunoshimensis. Classification (NCBI taxonomy): domain Eukaryota; kingdom Metazoa; phylum Chordata; class Mammalia; order Rodentia; family Muridae; genus Tokudaia; species Tokudaia tokunoshimensis. Next base: position 40,946,979 of record BTHU01000004.1, on the reverse strand, counting down.
TGCAAAAATTGTTCAAGGGCTTAGCTTCTAGAAATTTATCCTGGATAAATCCAGACAGTTATGTAGGATCCTAAAGCAGCACAGGAAATAAAGACATTAAAGTACTGGAAATGACCCAGTGTACTTAGCAATATTTTTAATGGTACAACTTCTTTCTTGTGTCTGCACCCTTACTGAGAAAGTTGTGGTTATATCTCATTGAATAGCTGAATAATTTTCTTGCTGCTACAGAGTGAATACTTTGGGAATCCAGTTTCTGGAATAGAGGACAAAGTTGTTGAAGGAGAGGTATTATATTCTGAAAACTGTGCTACAAACTTCCCAAGAAGGCACTCAGGTAAGTTCATGTTACTATACCCTGCACGAGCAGAGTAGCAGGAAGGTCATCCTTGCTGCAGAATATACACTGCACAAACGGGAAGCCTTGAAATCTGCCAAGAAATTACAACACATCTAAGGCATAAAAGCTTCCTTCAGCATCTCTATGGTACCTGCATTGGAAATCATATTTGTAAAACTCATATGGATTTCTGTAAAATGGGAGAAAAACAGTGAAGTTAGAGTGAAAAGATTATAAACAGGGAGATGTTTCAATCCCTCAGAGTATATACAGTTTATAAGATCTAAGGGTTGCTTCCTTGTGTGTTTCTGTAAGACTCCTGGATTTGCTTTTCATGGCCAAAAGTTCCAGGTAATCATTTATCTTCTGTCTTTCCCACTGTTACCTTAAGCCAAATTTTCCTCATGTTACCCTCTCCAAAAGTCCACCTTCACTCAGTATAATACTTTTTCTAAGGCAACCTCTCCTCTCGTTCTTGCCTGCTTTGTTTATTATGTTGGTTAAACATATAGTGTTGGCTAGCCATTATAAACAGTTTTCTCATAATTTTTGTACCAATTATTTAAACCTTATTTAAAGGTCCACTGGCTAGTGTTCTCTGACAGCATGACTAGAAGCACTCACTCTTTTAAAAAACAGTGAGCTATCAGGTGAAATGATTGCTTCAGGATCCTTCTGTTCTTTAACATGCAGTGGAAACTGAAGTACCAAATCTTCACTTATGAGATGTTATAAATTATTTTTCAAGATCAGTATTGGCCCTTCCTCTCTTTATAGAAGGTCAGGCAAGATGAGCTCTATTGTTAAGGACACAGCTGCTGTGTTGAAGATAGCATTTTTGTATCAATGAATTATATTCCCCTTCATAGAACACACTGTTCTAGGTTTAGGCTGCCTTGCCAGGGGCCAATTTTTCAAAGTCTTCATTTTACCAGGATGTTTTTCTTCCCAGAGTATTTAAATAGATGAACAAAATAACAAAATAAAACTCTACTAGAGATACAAATGGGAAAATAATATAAAAGCTTTTGTCTGAACTTAATATGTTAATATGTTCATGTTTATTTTTAAATATCAATGTAGATGTATCTACCTTTTAAAAATAAAAAAAGAGCTTGTTCTTACAGTTAAGTACACTGTGAAAGCACTGAAATTGCTTTAAATATTTTGGCTATAATACATTCATTCTATTATTTAAACTCTGACCTCAAAAAGGAAAGGTAAAAAGTAAGCATTTCCATGAAAGAAATTGGTTTTTTCCATATCTGATATTAATGAATATATTTGATTTCCAGGACTTACCTGAAGAAGAAAATCTGTTTTATATAATTGTCATACACATATAACTTATAATAAATCAGAGAACATTCAACAGATTTTATGGTTTTTACCCAAGTAACATTATTTAAATTGACCCCGGGGACAGGAAAACTCTTTGCTACCCACCCCAATGTTCTGAGTTCTTGAGTGAAGGCATAAACATGTAGTTCTTATATTTTAATATGTTTTAAACAGTTAAATGGCTGGGCCACTTTCTAACCTCCCTGTAGTTGATCTAAACTCTCTGGTATCCTCATGTTATTCCTCACTAAAATCTATATTTCATTTTTGTTGTCATATACCTAGACATGTAGCCCTTTTGGGTCATGATCTCCAGCACCTATATGACATCTATGTTTGCTATCCTCTGTACCTCTCAGGCATGTTGTCACCTCTCCTTTCCTGGCATGGTGGCTGTCTTTCTTCCTGTTCCTCCTTGAGCCCTTGTCTGGGAATCCTGAAAGTCCCACTTCTGTCTCTCTGCCCAGTCAGCACTGTCAACAACTTCATTTATCAATCAAAACCAAGTGGAGTCAGGGTCCCTCAGTCTTACATGGGGGCACTGCAAGCAGGTTTTTGGGAAAAACCTAATTAGCATGAGAATAGAAGCTATATTTTCCCCCTTTGTCCATTCAAAAGTCCTTTCTTTCAAATATGCATTTAACATGGTTTTAACAATTATGCAAACTATAAGTTACTATAAGGTATAATATACACTAACAATGTCCAGTTTATCAGTTATGTCAATTTAGGTACAATACATCTATCTTAACTTAAAGAGTTTCTGATTTTATACCTGAATTGTGTTTTGATTTTAATTTCTATTACCATCTGAAAACCATCTTTTTGAATCTACATCATATTTCTTAGTAAACAACTTAATAGTAAACAACTTAAGTTTGATTATGAGACTATAACTAGTCTTTAACCTCATTAGAGATCTGAGAATAAATTAAATATTACCTGAATATATAGGAAGCATACAAAACATAGTTTCTAAAACTTAAACAATGTGTAGAGACAGCTGACTGCGTGGACAGTTCCCTATATTCCACACAACATTCGAGTATCTGTCTTAAACCTGCTGGCCCAGAATCATCTGGACAACCTTAAAGGAAGCAGAAATTATAAAGGGCTAGTTACTCTGTCTTGGCAGAGCTAAGTTATCGACTATCTGGCATCATGTGTCTTTTCCTGGTCAGAATTTTTTTTTTCATTTTTGTCTGTAGATGAATTAGGGCAATTCTTGTCCAGTGACTACCTTGTCACAATCGGAACAACTTTATATGGAGTTTATGATGCTCAATATATTCTTTTAAGTGTGAAGCTGGTACTGTCAGGAGCAGACATGCCTCCCAGTCAAAAGATGTATTAATAATGAAATCATTTTAAATGTCATATTTTGTGGGGTTTTGATGTTTTTAAAGACTATCTATGCAGTATATCTGAACTGTTAATCATTAACTACTCTTCAGTTATTTCTATTTGAATAATATTGAAAGCATTTTACTATAATTAAATTATAATCTAATATAACAACGAGTTTATTATCTGACCATTAACTTGTATTACCTAATTATCCCAAACAGCAATAGCAGCTATTAGAAGAATTGAATCTAAGCCTTGTATTCTTAAACTAGTAGCATAGAGACAACGCCTATCTAAAAGTAACATATTAATTTTAAATTTTGTATCAATATATAAAGATTTATACTGATGAAAACCATAAACTGCATCAATATATAAATGACATACCAATGTAAGAAATTATGACTTCAATTTTGCATTAGATATAAAGTTTTGACCAATGTAATGTTATGGCTATAAAATGTTTTGTTTAAGAATAAATTTAGTAAGCCATCCCATTTGTTGTTTTACCCAAGTAAAGCTAATGAAATTGACCAAAACAGCAGTGGCAGTGCTCCTTGTTCCCTACCCCAGTGTTTCCTGAATAAAGGACACACACACACACACACACACACACACACACACACACACACACACACACACACATGAGCATTTATGTTTTAATATGCCTTAAGCAGCTCAATGACTGGGCTTCTTCCTAACCTCCACTTGGTTGATCCAGCTCCCTCTGATATCCCCAAGCTATTACTTACTAATACCTATATTCCATCTTTGCTGCCCTAGACCCAGACGTACAAACCTCTTGGGCTGCAGTCCTTAGCACCTGCATGACATCTGTGCTCTTTGCCTTCTGCACCTCTCGGGTATGGAGTTTCCTCTTCTTCTTGGACTTGATATTGTAACAAATGTGGCAGAAGCAACTTAAGAGAGGAGGGATATATTTTTGACTGATAGTTTTATAAGACATAGTTAATAGTGGCAAGGCATGGCATCTGGAACAGCTCTACATATAGCACCAAGAACATGAACTGACAGTTCTTAACTACTCAATAGATGAGAAAGCAGAGTGCTCAACTTAAAGAGATCTGGGATACTGTGGCCTCCCCCTTCAGCTTTCTCAGGACTGAGTGCACATTTGTAGGTCTTTTGTGACTTGGTTTGTATTGGGAAAAAGGTATGCTATGAAGGCCTGTTAGCCAGAGACCGGCAACTGAAATTCTATGATCTTTCATCAACCTATAGGCCACGTTTATTTATAATAAATGCTAAAGGCCATGTTTGTGCAAATAAACACAAACAAGATGCACATGCTTTTCCAAAGAGGGGCAAGAGAAAGAGTCTAGAATTCTGACCTAAGACAGGCAGGGCTACCTGCCACCAAAATTCCCAGACAGGACTATGGAGCATAAGTAAATCTTTTGCCCCAGTCCAGTCAATTTTTAATAAATCAAAAGGGAGGAATTGTGCCCTCCCCCACAGTCTTCTGAGCAGGAATTCCAGACCTCAGTGCTAGCCACAATCTCCTCCACCTAGGGTGGAGCACCATTGTTTTTCCAGATCAACAATTTCCTGAATTAAGCAGGCTACCCACCTAGCAGTGGAGCAGTAGAGCTGACACCCCCTGAGCAGACTCTGGAACCTTGGGGGAAGAGTCTCACCCCCAACCTTAAATTCTCAGTTACCCATTAAAATTTGGGCTTCAATCAGCAATCTGTTGTCCTGGTCTCATTCCTTTCTTGCTGCTGTCCCATCCATCCCCAGCGTCCCTTCCAGGTAATATGTTCATTGTAACTGCAGGCAGTTACAGGATACAGCAACCAAACCCAACACCAGTAGCCATGCTTCCATCCACAAAGATTCCACTAACTGGACACATAGGATCACCAGATGGGCACCAAGCATTCAAACACATAAGTCTGGGGGAACATATCATATTCAATCCACAACAAAATGAAAGACCTCAGGAACATATATGCTAGAAATAAGACAGGTTCTATTGTGTCTTGTTCTAAGCCATCTGATGTTCAGCTTAAAAAGAATATCCCCAGGTTAAGTATCTCCAGCATTTTAATAATTAAATTTAATAGTGTAATATGAAAATACATTGTTTGTAAATAATACGCTTTTTAGTTCTTCTACTCTGTTTCTTCTCCTAGGTGTTTTAAGCTTGATATTGCTGAGTAGACACTGACTAGCTTAGGTTCTTTTGAAACTTAGTATGTCTGAAATACAAATACTGATGATATGGATTTAGCCTTAAAAATAGGATGCAATTTTTCAATACCTCATGTCTTAGTGTTTTACTGCTGTGAACAGATACCACAACCAAGGCAACTCTTCTAAGGACAACATTTAATTGGGGCTGGCTTGCAGGTTCAGAGCTTCAGTCCATTAACATCAATGTGGGAACATGGCAGCATTCAAAGGCATGGTGCAGGAGGAGCTAAGAGTTCTGCCTCTTCATCTGAAGGCTGCTAGCAGAATACTGAATTCCAGGCAGCTAGGATAAGGGTCTTAAATCCCACAGTCACAGTGACACACCTACTTCAACAAGGCCATACCTACTCCAACAGGACCATAGCTTTTAATAGTGCCATTCCCTGGGCCGAGTATATACAAACCATAAAACCCCAAATAGATACTTCCCTCACACTGCAGGTAGTTGGAGCATATTGACAAGAAATGTGCAACCAATGACATGAGAACTGGGAGTCTGGAATCAACTACAGTTAGAATTCCAATAATACCAGGACTTTAAAAAGATTAATCAGAAGTGCAATCTTAAAATAAGTACAGTCACATTTTTTTCTTTATAATATGAGATTGTGTATTGTCAGCTGAGAGAATATGTCACAAGACAGTACTTTCTTCATATGTAACAGTACTAGCCAATGTCCAGCCAAGCCACATAGGTGAGCTTCAGTGAAACCCTCTCTCAAGCAATAGAGGAGGAATTGAAGAAAATTTACATGCACACATAAAAACAAACATAAAAAAATGAGAAAGTATATAGTTGCTGGAGGATTGTAGTAAATACACACACACACACACACACACACACACATGCATCTATATGTGTGTAACATAACTATCTAGGGGGTTTCCAGAGGGGTAACGAGGAAAGGGGATACCATTTGAAATGTAAATAAATCAAATATCTAATTAAAAAGGAGAGAAAGAAACATAACTATCAATCACATTGGACATTTTGGACATGGCTGGGGTCTAACCCAGGACCACACATTTTAGTATGGTGCAATAGCAGCGGACTAATCATGAGCCATTGATTACATGCTTATGGGTAAAATATCCTTCTGGTTTGACATTAAAATACCTCTAAGTCTTAACATGAACTGAGGAAATCAGCACAAAAACATCTGCATGATGGTAAATCATTGGCAAAGGAAATATTTTGTAATATATAATATATATATTTGATATGTATATGCATTGTTGGTTGTCTGGTATCTGTCCTCTTTAATGTCATCTACAGAAGAGGTTCCTTTCAGCTAGTTTGAATTCTTTTGTGGAACTATTCTTGATTGTGAGAAGCAGCCTCAGTGCCACATGCCACAGGGAGCAGGTTGAACTCTGAGTCATCCCAGCACCCCTATTTTCAGTGATTGATTTAAGAAATGTGCCCCATTTTCAAGCCAAGAAACATAGGGATGTGTTTTCTGAAAAATCAATGGCACAATTAGTCTATTATCTGAAAATAACTCCTGGAATGACCTACTGTCCAATCTCTGTGATGATAGTGATGTGATGTGAAGTGTAAGGTAGTTCTGTAAACTTAATTAACATTCTCAAGATAAAGCAAACATGGAGGTAACAACATCCTGAAGAGCTTTCTGCAAGAGAGAGAGAGTGGGAGAGACAGAGGGGGGCAGAGTGTGCAACTGAGTAACTCATATTTCTTTTGGCTTACAATGAATATTAAGGGTTACATCCAGCTTCATATTATTTCTAAAGGCACAAAACTGATAGGGTAAAAGCAATTTTTCTTACTATGACAGGTGTTTCTATATCGTACTATTTTTTTCTTCTTATGCTCCCAAGTGCTTAGGAGATTAAAGTAGATCAGTGAAATTATTCTGAATCTTTCCTTTGTTTGTGGCTCTCCCTCTAATCACAGAGAACTATCAAGCCTGTGTGTATTCTTGATGCCAGCAAGTGAAAAATTAATTTTACTTGGATACTGAACTTTAGACTTTTATATCTCAGAACTTGGAAATAGAAACTTTATCACTTCAGCTGAAAAACAATTTTTATAACTTCTTGGTACTTATGTTGATGTCTCATACATGAGCCATTTTGTCACACACATACACACAAAGGTAGTATGATGCTATGTATTATTTTTTTTCCTTTTCTGTGTTTCCACTGATTTCATACAGAGCAGTTATTCCTCTTTCAGAGTTCACCATGTTCAGAATGTTATCTACAGAAGAACAGAATTCCTATTTATAAGAAGATGAAGAGCTATTGGAAAACTCATTTGTCATGATCTATTTTGGTATTAATTTGAGTTAATCTATCTAGCTGTCATGATGTTATGGATACATTGTTCATTGTGAGTCACGACTTTCTAGTGCCATCTTATATCAGATTCATTTGCCACAGACGCCAACCAGAGAATTTAAAAATAAAACATTTACTTATGGAAGTATTAAAAGAAATAGTAGCCTTTAATGCACGCATGAATAAGGCACATAGGGAAGTATGATATTTGATTAAGAAACATTACTATCTAGGGGGTTTCCAGAGGGGTAACTAGGAAAGGGGATACCATTTGAAATGTAAATAAATCAAATATCTAATTAAAAAAAAGAGAGAAAGAAACATAACTATCAATCACATTGGACATTTTGAACATGGCTGGGATCTAACCCAGGACCACACATTTTAGTATGGTGCAATAGCAGCGGGCTAATCATGAGCCATTGATTACATGCTTATGGGTAAAATATCCTTCTGGTTTGACATTAAAATACCTCTAAGTCTTAACATGAACTGAGGAAATCAGCACAAAAACATCTGCATGATGGTAAATCACTGGCAAAGGAAAATATTTTGTCCTTTAAATATATTTGACCGTAATTACAGAGCAGTACTACTTTAAATGTTTTACTGTAATAACTTCAACTCAACTTTAATTGTTGGAGCTTATCTTGAGGAAATGATCAAATGAGATTTTTGTTGTTAAATCTTGGTTTATGCAGCTTTGATTCTAGTAAAGATTTTTTTTTCAATTACAGGGAGTTTTTGAGACTTTCTTCTAAAATACTGGATTTTTAGAATGTTATTAATTGATATGTAAGCATTATTAAAAAGAAAATCATAAATATAAAGATTTGGTTTTATTTTCATAACAATATAATCTATATGAACGTAGCAGCTGTGTTTGTGCTGTTACTAGTTTCATTATTCATAGAGGAAAAATTGTGCCAAAGCTACCTCACAGAGGAGCCTTTTCCTTTTCATATTTATACAGACTGTGTGAGTCTTCCAATTTTCATTGACTGTCTTGTAGATATTCACTAGTTGCATAATCTTGTTTTAGTTACAGATTCATGGCCATTGTTGGATGCACAAAGGTAAATGAAAAAAGAAACTCAGGCAAAAATTGATTAGGTAATTTACTGTGTCAGGGCTATAGCATGAATTAGACCTACAGGCAATTCAATAATTATGAAGTAAACATCTGACTCAATGTTACTTATAGAAACATAAAACCTTAACATTTTAAATTAGATGTTTTTATATGTATATTGTGTAGGTCCCTAAATGTACCATAAGTGTGAACCCTACTATGACCCAGGAAATAAAGTCATAGTAGTCAGTTTATCACTTGACAGAAATTCAGTAATTGTAGACTAGTACAGTGGATGAATTTATTTACACCTATCATTATTTGATAATAGAAACAAAGTAAATACAGAAAACATTTATGTGGGATCATTGGAGAAAGCTTGTCAGGAAAGAAAGTATTAAAAATTATTGAATGAGCAAGTTATGAAGATGTCTGAAAAAAACAGTTTTCCAAAGGGATACAATAGCAAAACTGAAGGAGAGATGTGAGTGTTAGATTAAAGAAGGCAGGTAAGGGATTGCATTGAATCTGTATATTACTTTTGGTAAGATGCTCATTCTTACTATATTAATCCTGCCAATCCATGAGCATGGCAGATTTTTCCATCTTCTGAGGTCTTCTTCAATTTCTTTCTTCAGAGACTTGAAGTTCTTGTCATACAGATCTTTCACTTCTTTGGTTAGAGTCACGCCAAGATACTTTATATGGTTTGTGGCTATCGTGAATGGTATCATTTCTCTTACTTCTTTCTCAGCCTGCTTATCCTTTGAGTATAGGAAGGCTTCTGACTTGCTTGAGTTGATTTTATATCCGGCCACTTTGCTGAAGTCGTTTATCAGCTGTAGGAGTTCTCTGGTGGAGTTCTTTGGGTCGCTTAAGTATACTATCATATCGTCTGCAAATAGTGATAGTTTGACTTCTTCCTTTCCATTTTGTATCCCTTTGACCTCTTTTTGTTGTCTAATTGCTCTAGCTACAACTTCAAGTACTATATTGAAAAGATATGGAGAGAGAGAGCAGCCTTGTCTAGTCCCTGATTTTAGTGGGATTGCTTCAAGTTTCTCTCCATTTAGATTGATGCTGGCTACCGGTTTGCTGTAAATTGCTTTTACTATGTTTAGATATGGGCCTTGAATTCCTGATTTTTCCAAGACCTTTAGCATGAAAGGATGCTGAATTTTGTCAAATGCTTTCTCAGCATCTAATGAGATGACCATGTGGTTTTTTTCTTTGAGATTGTTTATGTAGTGCATTACATTGATGGATTTCCTTATATTGAACCATCCCTGCATCCCTGGGATGAAGCCTACTTGATTGTGGTGAATGATCATTTTGATGTGTTCTTGGATTCAGTTGGCAAGAATTTTATTGAGTATTTTTGCATTGATATTCATAAGAGAGATTGGCCTGAGATTCTCTTTCTTTGTCGGATCTTTGTGTGCTTTTGGTATTAGTGTAATTGTGGCTTCATAGAACGAGTTGGGTAGTGTTCCTTCTGTTTCTATTTTGTGGAACAGTTTGAAGAGTATTGGTGTTAGGTCTTCTTTGAAGGTCTGATAGAATTCTGCACTAAAACCATCTGGACCTGTGCTTTTTTTGGTTGAAAGACTTCCAATGACAACTTCTATTTCTTCAGGGGTTATAGGACGGTTTAGATGGTCTATTTGATCCTGATTTAATTTTGGTATTTGGTATCTGTCAAGGAAATTGTCCATTTCCTCAAGATTTTCTAGTTGTGTTGAATACAGGTTTTTGCAGTAGGATCTGATAATTTTTTGAATTTCCTCAGTTTCTGTTGTTATCTCTCCCTTTTCGTTTCTGGTTTTATTAATTTGGATACTATCTCTGTGCCCTCTGGTTAGTCTGGCTAAAGGCTATCTATCTTGTTGATTTTCTCAAAGAACCAACTCCTCGTTTTGTTGATTCTTTGTATGGTTTTATTTGTTTCTACTTGATTGATTTCAGCCTTGAGTTTGATGATTTCCTGCCTTCTACTCCTCTTTGGTGTATTTGCTTCATTTTGTTCCAGGGCTTTCAGGTATACCATTAAGTTGTTAGTGTATGCTGTCTCCCGTTTCTTTTTGGCGGCACTCAAGGCTATGAATTTTCCTCTTAGCACTGCTTTCATTGTGTCCCATAAATTAGGGTATGTTGTGCCTTCATTTTCATTAACTTTCAAAAAGTCTTTGATTTCTTTCTTTATTTCCACCTTGACCAAGTTATCATTGAGTAGAGCATTGTTCAGCCTCCATGTGTAGGTGGGTTTTCTTTTGTTTTTGTTGCCATTGAAGACCACACTTATTCCATAGTGATCTGATAGGAGGCACAGGATTAGTTCTATCTTCTTATATCTGCTGAGGTCTCAACTCAATTCTTCATAGAGTTAGAAAGAGCAATTCAAAAATTCATCTGGAATAACAAAAAACCCAGAATAGCTAAAACTATTCTCAAGAGTAAAAGAACCTCTGGGGGAATCAGTATCCCGGACCTCAAGCTGTACTACAGAGCAATAGTGTTAAAAATTGCATGGTATTGGTACAGTGACAGGCATGTGGAACAATGGAACAGAATTGAAGACCCAGAAGTGAATCCACACTCCTATGGTCACTTGATCTTTGACAAAGGAGCGAAAACCATCCAGTGGAAAAAAGATAGCCTTTTCAACAAATGGTGCTGGCTCAGCTGGAGGTCAACATGCAGAAGAATGCAAATTGACCCATTCTTATCTCCTTGCACTAAGCTCAATTCCAAGTGGATCAAGGATCTCCACATAAAACCAGACACACTGAAACTAATAGAAGGGAAACTAGGGAAGAACCTTGAACATATGGGCACAGGGGAGAATTTCCTGAACAGAACTCCAATAGCTTATGCTCTAAGATCAAGAATAGACAAATGGGACCTCATTAAATTACAAAGATTTGCAAGGCCAAAGACACTGTCAAAAAGACAAAGCGGCAACCAACTAACTGGGAAATGATCTTTACCAACCTTACGTTTGACAGAGGGCTAATATCCAATATACACAACGAACTCAAGAAGTTAAACTCCAGAGAGGCAAGTAACCCTATTAAAAAATGGGGTACAGAGCTAAACAAAGTGTTCTCACCTGAAGAATATCTAATGGCTGAGAAGCACCTAAAGAGATGTTCATCATCCTTAGTCATTAGGAAAATGCAAATCAAAACAACCCTGAGATTCCATCTCATACCAGTCAGGATGGCTAAGATCAAAAACACAGGAGACAGCAGTTGTTGGCGAGGATGTGGAGAAAAAGGAACACTCCTCCACTGCTGGTGGAATTGCAAGCTGGTACAACCACTCTGGAAAGCAGTCTGGCGGTTCCTCAGAAGGAATGGATTCAGAAGATGTGGTATATCTACACAATGGAATACTACTGTGCAATTAAAAGCAATGAATTCACGAAATTCTTAGGCAAATGGTCAGAACTTGAAAATATCATCCTTAGTGAGGTAACCCAATCACAAAAGGACACACATGGTATGCAGTCACTGATAAGGGGATATTAACCCAGAATCTCGGAATACCCTAGACACAATCCGCATATCAATAGATTTCTCAAAAGATGGAAGGAGAGACCCCTGGTCCTGGAAAGACTGGATGTAGGGGAACGCCAGGACAGAGAAAGGAGAGGGGGTTGAATGGAGAAAAGAGGGAGGGAAGGGGGCTTATGGGACTTTCGGGGAGGGAGGAAACGGGAAAGGGGAAGTGATTTGGAATGTAAATTAAAAAAATAAAATAAAAAAAAAAAAAAAGAAAACTGGGCATGACACTCCCGGAGGATCCGGCTAAACCACTCCTGGGCATATACCCAGAGACTTTCCCTGCATGCAATAAGGACACATGCTCCACTATGTTCATAGCAGCCTTTTTTTTTTTATTATTTAATTTTATTTTTTTTAATTTACATTCCAAATCATTTCCCCTTTCCCGTTTCCTCCCTCCCCAAAAGTCCCATAAGCCCCCTTCCCTCCCACTTTTCTCCATTCAACCCCCTCTCGTTACATAGCAGCCTTATTTATAATAGCCAGAAGCTGGAAAGGACCCAGATGTCCCTCAACAGAGGAATGGATTCAGAAGATGTGGTATATCTACACAATGGAATACTACTCTGCAATTAGAAACAATGAATTCACGAAATTCCTAGGCAAATGGTCAGAACTTGAAAATATCATCCTTAGTGAGGTAACCCAATCACAAAAGAACACACATGGTATGCAGTCACTGATAAGGGGATATTAACCCAGAATATCGGAATACCCTAGACACAATTGGCATAGCAATAGATTTCTAAGAAGATGGAAGGAGAGACCCCTGGTCCTGGAAAGACTGGATGTAGGGGAACATCAGGACAGAGAAATGAGAGGGGGTTGAATGGAGAAAAGAGGGAGGGAAGGGGGCTTATGGGACTTTTGGGGAGGGAGGAAACGGGAAAGGGAAAATGATTTGGAATGTAAATTAAAAAAAATAAAATAATAAAAAAAAAAGAAGGCAGGTAAGACTCTGAAAAGGACAAAGAAATAAGAGAAAGTAGCAAGAGACATTCTCAAAGGAAACTGTGAGTCAGATATTACAGAACATTTTACTAATATTTAATGAGCATATTAAGGTCATTCTACTTTACTATTTGTAAACAAAACTTGGAGATGTATTCTGAGGAAGGAAGTGTGGTCTCACAGCCATGGAAGAAAGATTTATTTGAATGCTGAAGTAGAGAGTAGTACTGAAGGTATAAACAAAGATAAGACCAGTTAGGCTTACTTCATGTATTTACTGCTCTGGGAAAACTCAGTGCTGATTTGAATGCAGCTCAAAACCACTGGTGTTCCTGGGATAACTTATACTAATCTGGAATATGCCTGTGATGGAGAGTCACTTTTATTAATTCTTTGAGAATTTCACGCAATGTATTTTCATTACATTAATCTGGATTCCTTTGACTAGCTCTCCTACATCCACTCTCCCCTTGTACCTACCCCCAACTTCAGATTTTCTTTTGATTAATGTTTTATTTTTATAATCCATTAAATTAAATTGGTGCTCTCAGTTGTAGGTCTATTCACTATATTCTGGTCAACCTAGGAAAGAAAACTGACTTTCCTTCCCTCAAAAGTCATCAGCTATTTGTGGATCTTTAGCTAGGTACAAGTGGATGCTCATGGGACACTTCCCCTCCATGCTAAGGTGTTCATTGACTTCATAATTTGCATATCTTTTGAAGGTAAACATAATAGCTGTGAATTTATTAGTATAACTATCTCATTATTTCTAAAAGACATCCTTTCAGTGCAGTCCTCCCTGGCCTCTGCTTTTGCAGTTTCCTTGCATTCTTTTCCCACATGATCTGCTAGCCTTGTATGAGGGGGAGGTATGATAGTTGATATAGTGGTCCTGTGTATGAAGGAGCATTCTCTTGACCTTTATTCCTGCGCTTTAACCAGTTACAAATTTCTTCATTAATGACCATCTTACAGGATCTGCGAGATGAACTACTACATGAAAAGAGATACAAATTAAAAAAGAAGTTCAATAATACTATGTCCATTTATCAGAATGATAATTAAGATTTACCCCTGGGGCTTTGAGCTCCTCATAAATGGGTTCCTGTTCAGATTTAGAGTACAGGCATATGTTGCTTCTAGTGAAGCCTATGAGGTCGGTCCTAAAACAAATCATCGATTTTTTTTTTGTTACTACCATAACATGTGTGCCACTGTTGTACCCATGAGCCTATCTTGACATGCTGGTTTTATTGTAGTTCACAGGTTTCACATCTGGGTCAGATTATTGAAGACTCTTTTCCCTCAGCTGACTATAGAAGCACAATCTGGTACTATGAAAGTTATAGGCTTAATTTTCAGTGCTGATGTTGTAAAAATTTCTTCTCAAAACCTTGTTTGAGTGTGCTGAAAAATCTGTGTTCCAGGAGAGTAATGAGGAGCTAGAAAAATGAATCTGCTTATGGTGATCCTAAAAGGAAGATGGTGTTCACAGGGAGTAATGAGAGTCAGAGAAATGGATCTGCTTATGTCTATCATAAAAAGAAGACAACAGCACTATGTAATGTTTCCTGGTTCATACTGGAAAAATGGAAAGCAAGTACAAAGAGGAAAGGTGAAAGAGACAAAATGCTTTAGGGTGGTGTCAGTGAACCACAAACTATATGAGAGAAGCAACCCTTTGATTAACCTGAAAAATCTAAAGAAAGAAAAGGCTCATTGCATTGAGGAAGCTGCCTATATGCTTTGAGATACAAATTGGATGGTAAAAATATAGTATTATTTATTTCACAATCATTCCGTACCTGAAATCAATTCAGCATGACAGAATTTGCCTCCCAAGTGATTATATCCACTTAAATGCCATTCATTGTTATTTTTTCATTCAAAAATATTTGTTTTATGCCCATTATGTGATAGAAAATGTTCTCAGTAGAGCAATGAACAAAACAGAGAAATGTTCCATGCTCAGGAAGCTAAAATTCTAGCTTCAAAGATATGGGAATATCAAGCAAACAAACAAAGAGCTAAACAAAACAGGCAGTCTGAAGGCACACATTCTGGGAAGAAAAATGTCACTAGATCAGGGGTCAGAGAGTTGTAAATGGAAAGTTATTGTCTGATTTGAAACATTCAGGAAAACTGAAAATTTATAACATTAATACACAATAAGTATAGAAAATTTTAACTAAGAAGGACATACAAAATGAAACCTGATGTGAATTATTTTTCATCATCTAGGAATGGATTGCCTGTGTTTATATTTTAACTGTTGCACATTACAATAATGTTCCAAATGTGCAGTATATCTTTTTAAATGAGATGGTTGCATTTCCCCCTTTGCCTCACTATTTATGGTGTCTAAAACATCAGAAAAGGGAATTTTCTTGTTCTTGGTCATGTGGGCCATTTACCACTTTGCCTATGGAATCTTTAAGTAGAATAGATTTATGCCAATTCTGAACAGATACTTAAAGTGAAGCTACCTGTTTTTGTGTTTCTACATTGATCTTCTATAATAAGAACATATATCCAAAATTGGCTCACATATAAGCTCAGTTTTGGTATTAAACCATCTTTCACAGAATAACCAAAAGGAATACTTGGTACTCATAGAGATTCATAAATGTGTCACAACCAGCTAAAGCTTTTTGATATGTATGTTTGTACATTTTTTTTTTCAAAATGAGATGATTATCATACATATGTTTTAATTTGAGGGATTTTCACACAAGCAGGATGAATTCCACACTTTGCCAATTAATTTTATTGTAATTTAAATTACAAATAACTCATGTTTCCTGAAAGTTTTCCAATGTAATATATACTTCCAACTCTTGCCAAAGGCCAACCAAAGCAACAGACAATATTAAAAACTAGTAGCCTGCACATGTCAGAGCCTTCTACGTCACCTCCTATCTTACATGTAAACATTAATATAATAAGAATGTAGGATTATCTATAGTATTTCATAAATTATATGTCTGTGTTCATGTGCATACTTATTTATAATACTATTATAAATTAATATATATTATACTAATTAATATATTTATTATATTAATTTATAATATATTATCCTTTTACCAAGAGGGAACAAATGTATAAGATAAACTGCCTTGTTTCAGTCAGTACTTAGAGTTTTATGGTCCTCATGTTAATTATTAACTTTATTACTTGTGTAAATGTGTACCAAATCTTAGTGATTACAAATTCAAAAAAACATTGTTCTGTATATACTGTTCATTGGTGTTAGGTAACACATTTAAAATGGGTAAGACTTATATATCTCCTTAAAATACCATATAAATACAGGAAAATACAAAAAAACAAGTGAAGGATCTCAGCAAATCAATACAGGATCTAAAAAAGGAAGTGGAAACAACTAAGGAATCACAAAGGGAGAAACTTTGGAGATAGAAAACCTTGGAAAGAAATCAGGAGTCATAGATGCAGACATCAACAATAGAATACAAGAGATGGAAGAAAGAATCTCAGGTGCTGAAGATACCATAGAAAGCATCGAATCAACAGTCAAAGAAAATGCAAAATGCAAAAAACGTGTAACACAAAACATCCAGGAAATCCAGGACACAATGAGAAGACCAAACCTAAGGATTATAGGTATAGATGAGAGTGAGGATTTGCAACTTAAAGGACCAGTAAATATCTTCAACAAAATTATGGAGGAAAACTTCCCTAACCTAAAGAGAGAGATGCCGATGAACGTACAAGAAGCCTACAGAACTCCAAACAGACTGGACCAAAACAGAAATACCTGCCGTCACATAATAATCAAAACATCAAATGTATTAAACAAAGAAAGAATATTAAAAGCAGTAAGAGAAAATGGCCAAGTAACAAACAAAGGAAGACCTATCCGAATCACATCAGACTTCTCACCAGAGACTATGAAAGCCAGAAGATCCTGGGCAGATCTCATGCAGACATTAAGAGAGCAAAAATGCCAGCCTAGACTACTATACCCAGCAAAACTCTCAATCACCATAGATGGAGAAACCAAGATATTCCATGATAAAACCAAATTTTCACAATATCTTTCCACAAACCCAGCCCTGCAAAGGATAATAGATGGAAACCGCCAACACAAGGAGAAAAAGAACACCCAGGAAAAAATGAGATAGTAACCTTCTTGCATCAAAACCAAAAGTAGATTACCACTCAAACATAAAGATAAAATCAAGAATGGCAGGTGGCAATAATCACTATTCCTTAATCTCTCTTTATATCAATGGTATCAATTCCCCAATAAAAAGACATAGACTAACAGACTGGATATATAAACAGGACACAGCATTTTGCTGCATGCAGGAAACGCACCTCAGTGTCAAAGACAAACACTACCTCAGAATAAAAGGCTAGAAAATAATTTTACAAGCAAATGGTCCCAAGAAACGAGCTGGAGTAGCCATCTTAATATCAGATAAAATTGACTTTCAACCTAAAGTCATCAAAAAAGACACAGAAGGACACTACAAACTGATCAAGGGAAAAATCCACCAAGAAGAACTCTCAATTCTGAATATCTATGCTCCAAATGCAAGGGCACCCTCATTCGTAAAACAAACTTTACTAAAGCTCAAAGCACACATCGTACCTCATACAATAATAGTGTGTGACTTCAACACACCGCTCTCTGAAATGGATCGTTCAGGAAAGCAGAAACTAAACAGGGACACAGTGAATCTAATTGAAGCCTTGGACCAAATGGAACTAACAGATATATATAGAACATTTCATCCTAGAGCAAAAGAATACACCTTCCTCTCAGCACCTCATGGTACCTTCTCCAAAATCGATCATATAATTGGTCACAAATCAGACCTAAACAGATATAAGAAGATAGAACTAATCCCATGCCTCCTATCAGATCACTATGGAATAAGGGTGGTCTTCTATGGCAACAAAAACAACAGAAAACCCACATACACATGGAGGCTGAACAATGCTCTACTCAATGATAACTTGGTCAAGGTTGAAATACACAAGAAATCAAAGACTTTTTGAAATTTAATGAAAATGAAGGCACAACATACCCTAATTATGGGACACAATGAAAGCAGTGCTAAGAGGAAAATTCATAGCCCTGAGTGCCGCCAAAAAGAAACGGGAGACAGCATACACTAGTAGCTTAAGGGCACACCTGAAAGCCCTGGAACAAAAAGAAGCAAATACACCCAAGAGGAGTAGAAGGCAGGAAATCATCAAACTCGGGGTTGAAATCAATCAAGTAGAAACAAATAAAACCCACAAAGAATCAACAAAACGAGGAGTTGGCTCTTTGAGAAAATCAACAAGATAGATAAGCCCTTAGCCAGACTAGCCAGAGGGCACAGAGACAGTATCCAAATTAATAATATCAGAAACGAAAAGGGAGAGATAACAACAGAAACTGAGGAAATTCAAAAAAATCATCAGATCCTACTACAAAAGCTTGTATTCAACACAACTAGAAAATCTCGAGGAAATGGACAATTTCCTTGACAGATACCAAATACCAAAATTAAATCAGGATCAAATAGACCATCTAAACCGTCCTATAACCCCTGAAAAAATAGAAGTCGTCATTGGAAGTCTTCCAACCAAAAAGCACAGGCCCAGATGGTTTTAGTGCAGAATTCTATCAGACCTTCAAAGAAGACTTAACACCAATACTCTTTAAACTATTCCACAAAATAGAAACAGAAGGAACACTACCCAACTCGTTCTATGAAGTCACAATTATGCTAATACCAAAAGCACACAAAGATCTGACAAAGACAGAGAATATCATGCCAATCTCTCTTGTGAATATTGATGCAAAAATACTCAATAAAATTCTTGCCAACTGAATCCAAGAACACATCAAAGCGATCATTCACCACAATCAAGTAGGCTTCACCCCAGGGATGCAGGGATGGTTCAATATAAGGAAATCCATCAATGTAATGCACTACATAAACAATCTCAAAGAAAAAAACCACATGGTCATCTCATTAGATGCTGAGAAAGCATATGACAAAATTCAGCATCCTTTCATGCTAAAGGTCTTGGAAAGATCAGGAATTCGAGGCTCATATCTAAACATAGTAAAAGCAATTACAGCAAACCGGTAGCCAACATCAAACTAAACGGAGAGAAACTTGAAGCAATCCGACTAAAATCAGGGACTAGACAAGACTGCTCTCTCTCCATATCTTTTCAATATAGTACTTGAATTTCTAGCTAGAGCAATTAGAAAACAAAAGGAGGTCAAAGTAATACAAATTGGAAAGGAAGAAGTCAAACTATCACTATTTGCAGACAATATGATAGTATATTTAAGCGACCCAAAGAACTCCACCAGAGAACTCCTACAGCTGATAAACAACTTCAGCAAAGTGGCCGGATATAAAATCAACTCAAGCAAGTCAGTAGCCTTCCTTTACTCAAAGGATAAGCAGGCTGAGAAAGAAATAAGAGAAATGATACCCTTCACGATAGCTACAAACAATATGAAGTGTCTTGGTGTGACTCTAACCAAAGAAGTGAAAGATCTGTATGACAAGAACTTTAAGTCTCTGAAGAAAGAAATTGAAGAAGACCTCAGAAGATGGAAAAATCTGCCATACTCAAGGATCGGCAGGATTAGTATAGTAAAAATGACCATCTTGCCAAAAGCAATATACAGATACAATGCAATTCCCATCAAAATCCCAACTCAATTTTTCATAGAGTTAGAAAGAGCAATTCAGAAATTCATCTGGAATAACAGAAAACCCAGGATAGCTAAAACTATTCTCAAGAGTAAAAGAACCTCTGGGGGAATCAGTATCCCAGACCTCAAGCTGTACTACAGAGCAATAGTGTTAAAAACCGCATGGTATTTGTACAGTGACAGGCATGCAGATCAATGGAACAGAATTGAAGACCCAGAAATGAATCCACACTCCTATGGTCACTTGATCTTTGACAAAGGAGCTAAAACCATCCAATGGAAAAAAGATAGCCTTTTCAACAAATGTTGCTGGCTCAATTGGAGGTCAACATGCAGAAGAATGCAAATTGACCCATTCTTATCTCTTTGCACTAAGCTCAATTCCAAGTGGATCAAGGATCTCCACATAAAACCAGACACACTGAAACAAATAGAAAGGAAACTAGGGAAGAACCTTGAACATATGGGCACAGGGGAGAATTTCCTGAATAGAACTCCAATAGCTTATGCTCTAAGATCAAGAATTGAAAAATGGGACCTCATTAAATTACAAAGTTTTTGCAAGGCCAAAGACACTGTCAAAAAGACAAAGCGGCAACCAACTAACTGGGAAATGATCTTTACCAACCTTACATCCGACAGAGGGCTAATATCCAACATATACAAAGAACTCAAGAAGTTAAACTCCAGAGAGGCAAGTTACCCTATTAAAAAATGGGGTACAGAGCTAAACAAAGAGTTCTCACCTGAAGAATATCTAATGGCTAAGAAGCACCTAAAGAGATGTTCATCATCCTTAGTCATTAGGGAAATGCAAATCAAAACAACCCTGAGATTCCATTTCACACCAGTCAGAATGGCTAAGATCAAAAACACAGGAGACAGCAGTTGTTGGCGAGGGTGTGGAGAAAGAGGAACACTCCTCCACTGCTGGTGGGATTGCAAGCTGGTACAACCACTCTGGATAGCAGTCTGGCGGTTCCTCAGAAAACTGGGCATGACACTCCCGGAGGATCTGGCTATACCACTCCTGGGCATATACCCAGAGGCTTTCCCTGCATGCAATAAGGACACATGCTCCACTATGTTCATAGCAGCCTTATTTATAATAGCCAGAAGCTGGAAAGAACCCAGATGTCCCTCAACGGAGGAATGGATTCAGAAGATGTGGTATATCTACACAATGGAATACTACTCTGCAATTAAAAACAATGAATTCACGAAATTCTTAGGCAAATGGTCAGAACTGGAAAATATCATCCTTAGTGAGGTAACCCAATCACAAAAGAACACACATGGTATGCTGTCACTCATAAGGGGATGTTAACCCAGAACTCGGAATACCCTAGACACAATTCGCATATCAATAGATTTCCAAGAAGATGGAAGGAGAGACCCCTGGTCCTGGAAAGATTGCATGTAGGGTAATGCCAGGACAGAAAAGTGAGAGGGGGTTGAATGGGGAAAAGAGGGAGGGAAAGGGGCTTATGGGACTTTCGGGGAGGGAGGAAATGGGAAAGGGGTAATGATTTTGAATGTAAATATAAAAAAACTTGGAAAAAAATAAAAAAAAAATAAAATATAATACCATATTTTGTGTCTGCATAATATTTTATTACGTGCATAATTTATTAAGTTACTATATAAATAGCCATTTACCTACTTTCATGGAGTTTCTCCAATATTTTACTAATATGTACACAATTACCATTAGTATTCTTATAATTTACTCATTATTAAAGTCTAACCTCAATTCAATTACAATGACGTGTAATTCTAGAGTAATGTTAAATGTCATGAGTTCTGTAATGAGTTAATATTTTTATTATTTTTTTTTATTTTCTATATTCTTTGTTTACATTCCAAATGATTTCCCTTTTCCCTGTTTCTCCCTCCCCAAAAGCCCCATAGGCCCTCTTTCCTCCCCTGGTTGCCCATTTCCCTAAGAATTTCATGAATTCATTGTTCTTAATTGCTGAGTAGTATTCCATTGTGTAAATATATATGGAAAATATCTCTGATAAAATGGTAGATGGTAGGCAATGTCAGAGGAGTTTTCCATGTAGATCTTCTTTTTCGTAGGGGGCGGGGGGAATAATTGTAGTCCCACTTTCAATCAATTTAGGAATTTTTTGTGCCTACCATTTTGTCAGTATAATTGTCCATGATAATCTTCAATTTTAATGTTTTTCTGTATTTTTCTTCAATTTTGTCAGAAGTATTTTCCATGTGGATCTTCAGTTTTATCAATGTCTATAATTTTACTTTCAATCAACTTAGGAACATTTTTATATTTTCCATTTTATCTGTGTAATTTTCCATGTAATAGTCAGTTTTAACATGTTTTTCTATATATTTCTTGTGTTTTTTCAGGAATATTTTCCTTGTAGATCTTCAATTTTAACAGAAATTGTTTATAATTCCACTTTCAAAAAACTTAGGAATATTTTTATGCCTACCATTTTATCTGTATAAATTTTCCGTGAAATACTCAATCTTAACGTGTCTTTTATATATTTCTTCAATTTTATCAGAGATTTTCCAGGTAAATCTTCAATTTTATCAGAAAATGTTTATAATTTCACTTTCAATCAACTTAGGAATATTTTTATTCCTACCAATTTATCTGTATAAATTTCTTCAATTTTATCAGAGAGATTTTCCATGTAAATCTTCAATTTTATCAGAAAATGTTTTTACTTCTACTTTCTATCAATTTAAGAACGTTTTTATGCCGACCATCTTATCTGTAATGAGTTAATATTATCAACATGATATAAGAATAGTTTTTTTCAAATATTCTTTAACATAAGTAATGCCACATTAATAGAGTGTTAATAATTGGTATTATTTACTTTTAGTTCTTCCCAACAGCACAATGGTTTATTGCATTTAAATATATACATATACTCATTATTATGCTACATATATTTATTCCACTAAAATAAAATCTATACAATAAGGACAGAGAAGGTTTACTCATGTTGGCCAAATAATGTTTATCCATATGTCAGCCCTGAACGTAGGTGAAGCAAAACACTTCAGTTAGCCTTTGCTAAGATTTCAGGCCATTGGATTTTTTTTCAGTTTTATTGATATAAAATTGCAGTACATCAAACTACCTATTTAACTACATAATTTGATAAGTTGTGACAACTATTGAAAATCAAATAAGTATTGCCACGATTTAAAAAAGTATTCTATTTATTTCCATCATTACGCTTTTGTTCATTTATAATTTGTCCTTTCAAGCCAGTCTCAGTCATCCACAGGAAAATACACATTAAATCTGCTTACTGTTTCCTTGTTCAGCCTCAATATGAGGGCTCTGCCTTGCCCTATTGTACTTTGCTTTGTCCTACTTGGCTCTCATCTCTTGGAGGTTCGCTCTTTTCTAAAGAGAAAACAGAGAGGGAGTAGAACTGAGGGAGAAGGGTTGGGGGAGCTAGGAGATATGGAGAGAGGAGAAACTGTGGTAGGAATAAACTGTATGACAGAAGAATCTATTTTTAATAACAATAAATAAAAATTTTAAAATGTTATTATAAATTGGTTTACATCTTCTAGAGTTATATCCAAAAAAAATGAATTATGTGACTTATTGTCTGATTTCTTCCCCTTCTCCTATACCTTCTGAGGTTAGTCCAATTAGTTTCACACATTGATGAATTTTCCTGTCATTGATAAATTTAATTTTGTCATAAATTTTTTCATTCATTCAAATACATTGGTGGTATGTTCACATTTTGCTACTCTAGAGGCCCTTCCCCCAATATGGATACCTCTTTTTGCAACTATATGTTCTTATGAATTTAGAAAAATTTTGCAGTTGCTGATTTATCTGATATGTATAAGCTTTACCTTTCTAGGTATTGGGTAGGGAGGATACACTTGTGCAGATTTTACTTGCTGAAGAACAGCAAACTATTGCTCAGAATTGTTGCTTCATTCTATGTTCTAAAAATATAACCTCACAGAAACTTTGTAAGGCAAAGAACACTGTCAAAAGGACAAAGTGGCAGCCAACAAATTGGGAAAAGATCTTTACCAATCCTACATCCGACAGTGGGCTAATATCCAATATATACAAAGAAATCAAGAAGTTAGACTCCAGAAAGCCAAATAACCCTATTAAAAAATGGGGTACAGAACTAAACAAAGAATTCTCACCTGAAGAATATCGAATGACTGAGAAGCACCTAAAGAAATGTTCAACATCCTTAGTCATTAGGGAAATGCAAATCAAAACCCTGAGATTCCACCTCACACTAGTCAGAATGGCTAAGATCAAAAACACAGGAGACAGCAGTTGTTGGCGAGGATGTGGAGAAAGAGGAACACTCCTCCACTGCTGGTGGGATTGCAAGCTGGTACAACCACTCTGGAAAGCAGTCTGGCGGTTCCTCAGAAAACGGCATGACACTCTCGGAGGACCCTGCTGTACCACTCCTGGGCTTATACCCAGAGGCTTTCCCTGCATACAATAAGGACACATGCTCCACTATGCTCATAGCAGCCTTATTTATAATAGCCAGAAGCTGGAAAGAACCCAGATGTCCCTCAACGGAGGAATGGATTCAGAAGATGTGGTATATTTACGCAATGGAATACTACTCTGCAATTAAAAACAATGAATTCATGAAATTCTTAGGCAAATGGTCAGAACTTGAAAATATCATCCTTAGTGAGGTAACCCAATCACAAAAGAACATACATGGTATGCAGTCACTGGTAAGGGTATATTAACCCAGAAGCTCGGAATACCCAATATACAATTCACATATTAATTGACTTCCAAAAGAAGGAGGGAGAGACCCCTGGTTCTGGAAAGACTGGATGTAGCCCGTGTAGGGGAATTCCAGGACAGAGAAGCGGGAGGGATTGAATGGGGAACAGGGGAAGAGGGCTTATGGGACTTTCGGGGAGGGGGGAACCAGGAAAGGGGAAAGCATTGGGAATGTAAATAAAAAATATAGAAAATAAAAAAAAATGCAGCCTCTTCTGTCTGGACCCAGCTTTGACATCAACCTGACTTGCCATGGCACCTCCACTGTCATGAATATTGCATAATAAGATTTCAATTTTGAAAAGCATTGTATCTGAACATCTATGACTTCCTTTGGTAGTATCAAATTTTAGGATGAATATTTTCACAATTGAATTGATGATATAAGAAAATTCTAAATTTTATTATATTTCTTGTTTGTTCAAAATATCTCTACCAACCTGTGTGTGTATTAATGTTTTATTCAGATATTTTAGTATAGCGAATACTAAGTGTCTATTAAGGGGATAAAACCTAAAAGAGCTAGAGAATATTTGAAACTTGTAAGTACACTATTTACATTTTTATTATGTGATTAATTTACTCAATAGTCCAACTTCTATTTCTAACAACAATGGACTTTCATTTAATAATAACCTAATAACTTTTATGGATTGCAATGTATGCTCATAACAAGATAAAAATCCAGTATCAAGAAAATTAAATATGACAAAATTTATATCACTATACAAATGAAAATTATAACCATTGGTTATGTTTTATTAAAAGTGTAAGAATTTCATTTCCAGAGTAGCTTTCCCTTCAGGCATCTAGATTCATTAATTTTCCCTAAATATTTATAATTTTCCTAAGTACTAAAGAAAACTTTATTGAAGTTAAATTATCCTAAATTATTATAACATTTAAAAAGGCAATTCTTAGCATCTGAATAGCCTTCATAACTATATCATTTATATTAATATTATCACTGTATGTCATATTCAGTAATAATTTAATTTATTCAATATTACTTCCACTAATTTTCGCTTCTTTATATTTTACTCTTTGCAAATAAATATTAAGTACTATGATGCTTAAAGATGTAATTTTCCATTTAATTCTATGAGATTGTTTTTTAAGTTCTCTTAAATTTTGATAATTTTTATAGACATATATAATGTAATATCATCATATCTACTCCACTTTTCCACCTTCCATCCCTGTCATATCTCACAACAGCCTTTGTCTTTGCTTTTTATAACCCATTAAATACAATGAAAGATATCCATAGGCAAATAAATGTGAGTCCCTCTATTGGAGTATGGGAAATCTACTATGGTCCATATCTTTAAGAAAGAAAACTTCTTTCTAACTCAGAATTAGAGACCATCTATTCCATGTGTGCTGGGATTTTAATGTCTTATCTTAAGTGAACTTATGCAGTTCTATACTTTTTTCTTTCTTTCTTTCTTTCTTTCTTTCTTTCTTTCTTTCTTTCTTTCTTTACTTTTCTATTCTTTTTTTTATATTTTTTCTATGTCTGTGAAGAATGGTCTTGTAAAACTGAAAATTTTATGGAATGCCTTTGTAACTATCAACAAAGATATACATGATTTTGTTCTACCTTTTCTGTTTTCAGAAACAGGCTCTGATCCTTACAAGCTGCAGCATTCAGGACAGGTGGCCCTGCATCTTCCCTGGGCAACACAGTAAAGCAAGCCCCTGGTGGAGGGGTGCAGGTAAGTGGACCCCAAGCACATGAAAATGGGAGAGCTGATCCTGCCCCCTCCCAGTGATGGCATTGTGTGGACTAAGCCAGGGCTGGAGATCTCACTCTCTTGGTGCAGATGTAGAAGAGCACGCAGGTTGACCAGATCAGCTACAACCTAGGCTTTAAATTGACCCACCCCCAAATCTTCATCATCTGTAAAATGTTGGAGTATGTAAAAGGGATGGTTCTACTGAACCAAAGCTTCAGGATCTCTGAAATAGAGGACAACAACAAGGAAACCAAGAGGGGTCCCAGGTGAGGATCCAGTATTGGTGTGCCAGAGGGCAGAGGCCTTGAACTAGGCCAATGACTCATTGCAATGATCATTTGCAAGTGAATGTGTGTGGACAGAGGGGTATACTGTGGGACATACTGTGGGCCACTACAGCTTCTTTGAAAAGAAGTTTTCTGCGCTTTGTTTTATTTTGAAGGGTTCTGATTTTCATTTTCTTTTGGGGGATGATTGCAAAGGCAGAGGAGCAATATGAGAGGATGGTGAGACAAGTGGGACTGGGATGTATTTCAACTCTAAAACAAAATTAGAACATCATCTAGCGATGCCACAAAAGAATGATATTTCAGCTGTAATGCATTAAATCACTATGCTTACATATAACATGCTTATTCTGATTAATGTGTTAAATGACAAAAATAGGGCATCTCATAAATCCAGAATTATTAGATTCTTAAAGGACTGATGTAACAAGTTACTACAAACCAATGACTAAAAATATCTTCAATTTTAACTGTCGTACATTTAGAAGACCCATGATAGTAGCAAGAGACACTGCCTTTAAGTGCCAATAGTATGGTATATATTATCCCTTTTCAATGCTTAGCTTATAAATTAATCTCTTTAATATCTGTTAACATTTCCACATGGATTTTCTATGTATTGTGTATCTTATCTCTCCATCTCTACTTTTATCTCTATCTCTTTCTTCAAGAATTTTGCATGCAAGTTTATGGCCTTCTGAAATTTTGGTGACTTTACCTTAAGTTGATTATACACATTACAGCCCTATTCCAAATTAGGCCACATTCACAGCTGCCAGGAATCACAACTGGATCCTGTCATTTCAGTAGCCATCAGTCAATTCATCATCCTGTGTGTCAAAATCTTCCAATTTCTCTTAAATGGTAAGGGACTCTAGACTAAAATATTGGGAGGTATGGAATTTAAGTTTCTCAGAACGTGGGGCTATCATGTTATGACCCGGTTGTCCATTCACATCTTTATGGTTCAGGTGCATGAACATGTGACTTTGCTGTCATGTTCAAGCCAAATTGTTACTGGAAGTTGAACAGATATGGTCAAGTCTATCATCTATAAAACTGTCAAATAAATCTCTACTCCAGAAGTTTTGCTTTGATGTTAGTGACTAGAAGCAAAAATAAAACAGTTTGATTTGCGGTTGGCCGGCTGTGCTTGTGACATGAGAGCATTAGACAAAAATGCCATTGGAGAGCATAAACCAAGAAAATTTAATACAGACTTCATTGGTGTAGTCATAGGAGAAACAATTTTTCAGATCTTAGAGGTATTTTATTGCTGTTTTTAACATTCACTACATCTTTCAGCAATCTTTGCATATAAATATTAAAGGTATCTTAAAGAGTAATTTATATGCAAATACATGATATTAAACATCACATGATTTAGAAACTATTACATACTGTTTTGAGGGCTATGGGAAAAACTAATTTGGGTCTTCCTAATTCGCATATTTTTATATTTCAGCAAGGTTTGGCTTAATTTTACCTTTGCTTTATGAGAAAATTATTTCCTATGCATATTTATCTTGTGAAGAAATTGCCCTGCTTATGTGACAAATTATATACATATTCTTTGTAGCCTGAAAACATTTATATATGAATAATTGATACACTAATTATATCCCATTCTCAGACATTAGTTAAATCAAGGTTTTTTTTTTTTTTTTAATGTTCTGCTTCTGTAGGAAACTCTAGTTCAAAGGCTGAATAGAGCATGGTAAACAAACTCATAAAAAGTTTTATCTACTTAAGAAAAGAAATCATTTTAATTCATGGTTTTATTGATTGAAGAATCATGTCCTTTGTCAATGAAGTAAGCAAGAAGACAGCATTTCTTTTGCAGGATGTTATATCTAAGTGCTAACTTGCTCATGTTCTGAGACAGAAAGGAAAATCTGTCAAGAGGTAGTGTTAAGATTGGTCATAGCTTTATTTGAAGGAAGAAGTGGTGCTTTAAAAGATATGGAGCTTTCCTTGTCCACATGGCGCTGCACATAGTATCCTTGTTACTAGGAAGTAATGAGGTAAGTATATCAGGTCTTTGGGAGCAGTGAGGCCACTGAAGATATGTGTGTCTAACATTGCTCAGTCGGATTTCAGGAACTAAGGGAAGTGGCCAAATTTATTAGAGGACTTTACACATGAAAAATCTTAAAGCATTCTAACTTTGTAATATGAATTTACAAGAAGTCAAAAACACACTGGTGCTTATTCAGAGTCTGGAGAGAATTAGGAGCCCAAATGCTAGAATGAAAGGTAAGAATTTGGTCAAATATTTCAGAAGGAAGTAGAACAGATAATAGACCCCAAAGCATCTTATAAAAGATTGTGTTTAGTTCAAGTCTTAATGATTTCCTCACTTGAAAAGACTGTAGGTTCAAACCCCAAGATTCTCATAGGACTTAAAAGATTTCCAATCCATTGAAGAAAATTCTTAAAATAAGATGTCATCATAACCTTTTAATCTCTGATTTTTTATACGATTAAAATATTAGTTTCCTCAACTGTATGTTAGGGATAGTTGTCTAAATGTCTGTTGTATGTATTTGAAATAGGTCCCTCCTGGGGTAAAGAATATAAATAGATTTCCAAGAAGATGGAAGGAGAGACCCCTGGTCCTGGAAAGACTGGATGTAGGGGAATGCCAGGACAGAGAAGCGAGAGGGTGCTGAATGGGGAACAGGGGGAGGGAAAGGGGGCTTATGGGACTTTCGGGGAGGGAGGAAATGGGAAAGTGAAAATCATTTGGAATGTAAATAAAAAAATATAGACAATTAAAAAAAAGAAAACTAGGAAAAAAAGAATATTTCCCTTGGTACTTGTATTGTTTTCTGCATTGTTTGTTATTACAAAAGGAGTGTCAAGTCTGAGGCTGCAATAGCTACTTCTGAAACATCCAACAACAGCTAGGAGAATAAGAAAACGTTTTACAATACCCATTAAAATCCTGGGTAAAGGGGAGGATTAGAAAACCTCTATGGATCTTTCAAAGTTTCATTATTACTTATAGTCATAAAGTGGGTAATAGGGGCATGATTACAAAACTCACACTACCAGTTAAATGTTCCCTTATGAACAGTTGTGAATAGATCCTGAAACCTAACTTACAGAAACATTTTCATGGAAAATTATAAAATCATGAACTTGGAATCCCTAAATATCCCTGGATATTATTTTCCAATAGGATCTTACATCCTCAACTGCCTTAGGCTCCATAAGATCGCCTGGCTTTGACCACTGACATTGGTAATGTATGGTTCTCTGAAAAACTCAACCTATTATGCCCTTGAGCTGAGCTGCAAAGGAGAAATAACAGACTTGGTGTGGGAAAAATACAGCCTTGACAAAAACATTGGGGAAACCTAGGAATTCAAACGTTAGTAAACTGAAGCTTTCTAGAGAACAAAATACTCAGACCTTCTTAGAGTCACTATGGATGAGCTCTGAACCAAAACAAAATCAAAACTACACTGTGACTGGGTGGTCAGTAGATAATGCATTTGATGCCAGATGATACACAGGTATATGGTCCATGACATGGTGTAGGGCATTCATCAGGTGTTATTAAGCGATCTCCTCTTGACAAAATACCTAAGGGAAATCACTCAGGAGACTAGCACTGTATTGAGTCATAGTTTCTCTTTTTTTTATTAGATATTTTCTTTATACACATTTCAAATGTTAACCCCTTTCCTTGCTTCCCGTCTGAAAACCCCCTACCCCATGCCTCCTTCCCCTGCTCACCAACCCATCCACTCCTGCTTCCCTGAGACACAGTTTCAAAGACTTAAGTCCACAGCTGAGTTGCTTCATTGTATCCTCTATGCTCTGATGATGCAGGTTATCCTTCAGAAGAACCTGGCAGCATAAACTTTCTGCCGTCACAGCTGCTGGTGAGCAGAGAAAGAAAGATAACAGATCTGAGGAACACCTTTCCCTTCCAAAGCCATAACCCTGTGACCCACTTCCTCCAACAGGACCTCACCTTGTGATTCCTTACTCATTTGTGAGGCTGACACTTTCATTCACATCAGCTTTCCATGGCACCACCAGCTGCGAATCAAGCCATCACCTCATGAACTTTTGAAACATGTGATGTTCAAATCATTAAACACATAGCCTGCCTCGCAATACTGTCTTTGGTCTTTGGATGTATTCTTAGAAACTAAAATATGTTTTAGGTTTGTCCTTATGAGTTAAGAATCATTACATTTGTTTAAGTATAAGCAAGTATGCTGTGTCTACATTAGTATTTAAAGCAACAACATGTTCTGGAAGATTGGAAGAGAACACGTCATTATCAAATCCTTGTAAATTTCAAGTTAGGTGGCATTCTTATTTTATTCTCCATTAATTTATGTCTTGCTTGTGAATAGTTTTATATTTTTTCAGGGCTGATTAGGGAATTTACCAAACACAAATGAATCAATGATAGAAATTTTTAGAAAAGAAAAATTAATGTTTTATACACCTAAGTTGATTTCTTTTGCATTCCTATCAATAAAGAATCATAATCAAAAATGACAGACTTCCTGACTGTCTCTTATAAGTCAGCTCCTCTGTTCCTAATTTTGTGCTCTCTAGAGAGATCTAGATCATATCATTGCACTTTATTGATGATATTATGCTAACTAACCAAGTGTGACAGCTATTCTTGGTCCATAGCTTCATTATAACTAGAATTAACTAAAACCTAGGTGACTGGGCATACCTGTGCAGAATTTTTAATAATTAAATCATTTGAAAAGACTCACATTTAGTCTGGATCATCTGAGGGAGGATGACATACCATACTCCAATCCATCCTTTCTACTGGAAGCCCGTTTACTTTCCTCTTGTTATCAAGTCTATGTCTTTACTGACAGTAGAGCCTAATTTATTGGGATTCCAATATGTACTAAAGATCAGCTGAGACATTAAGCCTCCTGGACAGAACAACTACTAGATACTTGGATCTTCTGTTTGTAGAAAGACTGCTGGACTAGCTGGACAACAGATTGCAAGCCATTCTAAATAATCAATATCCCTTTCTCTCTCTCTCTCTCTCTCTCTCTCTCTCTCTCTCTCTCTCTCTCTCTCTCTCTCTTTCTCTCTCCCTCTCTCCCTCTCTCTCTCATTCATACACACACACACACACACACACACACACACATATATATATATATATATATATATATATATATATATATATAACAACAAACTCTGGATCTCTGCCAGAGCAATAACCACTCTGAATTTCATCATCCTTCCAACTCTGAAGTAAGACATCTAAAACCACATTCACCATTTATAACATTGGGTTCTGATAAATATGTTCCTTTAACTGAAAGGAAATCTGATTAAAACCACTCTCAGAAGAAATAGTTTCCTGCAAAGTGTATAGGAATTATTAAGCATTAGTTCACATGTTAGTAAGATACTTGTCACTTCATGAGCACACTGCATACCAGTGTTTGCCATTTACTCTCTACAGTGTCAAGTAATTGCACGTATAGAATTAGCCAATCTAACATAGCTGACAAGTCATAATTTTATTCATTTGCAGATGTAAAGTGTGAAACCAAGCTTTGTAGTAGGTGTTTGCTTTCCTTCATTCTTTTTTTTTCCAGTATTGAGAAATTAGAACCCAGGCCTGTGCCAAGCACTCCATGTCCAAGGCCCATCTGCAACTCGAAGTTTTAGCAACTGTGTTCAACATTGAACACAGATTGGGAAGAAAAATGCTTCTGATTTCTCTACTCGGCATCTTCATATCTAAATTGGGATAGTTACAAAATTAATTTTAATAGAGATATTAATTAGTGTTAGTAACTTATAAACTTAATATATTTTGCACAGTTAGTTTCCTTAAAATGGAACAACAGTGCGTCAGTGTTTATTGTCTTTGTTATGATTAACTGGATTAATGAAGCTGAAAAAGTCTAACAATATTTAAAACTATTTAATAGTTTCCATATTGATTTAACAATGTAGGTGTTCTATCAACCATAAAGAAAGGGTATTAAATGATCCCAGGTTAATTAGCTTTCAATGCTTAGCCAGTCTTTTAAGCCTGAAAACATAACAAGAATTTTCAAAAGTATGATTCTTCTTGGATTGCCTTAAGAGTGCTAAAGACACTAACTGGTATTTAATGAGGCATAAGTAAGTGTAATGGAGCTTAAAAATTTTGCTGAAATTTCAGATTTTCTGAGACATAAGACTTCATTTGATTTCTGATTACAGCGATATTGCCTAATCTCTGAAAAGCAGTTTAATTCCTGAAACAAATATGAAGACATTGAGTTAGGATAAGGTGATTTCTAAAAAGTACAAATGTTGTTTGGACTGAAAGCGAAGAGGAAAATCAAGAAATTAAATGATGACTATACCTATAAAAATGAAACTTGTATATAGTGGGTAGGAAGAATATGAAGATGTGTTTTCCATATGACCCATCTCTCTATTGTTGGATCCCTCCTCAACTACTTGTGAAATATTTACCACACATTGTGTTGACATTCATTTACTTGTAAATCTCTTTACCTCTTCAGGTCTATTGCAGAATTTTCAATAAGTATGGGACACTGTGTTGGTAGTTGCAGTGTTTGGGGCTTTTGATTTTATAACCACTTAATGTGTCATCATTTCTATCATTACTTGTTCATAACAAAAGCTCAAACCCCATATTTACCTTTGTTTCCTTGCATGGAGTGTGGCTTTTTCTATATGTGCCGTGTCATAATCACAGCTGAAGTAGCAGATGGTTGTAAGCTGCCTGAAGTGGAAACAAGGAACTGATTTTATCATCTGGAAAAGCATCAAGTGTGCATAACTTCTGAGCCATCACTCCAACCATACTGTTCAATTAAAAATAAATGGTCCAATTAGCTATACTATTCTAGGTTGACTTTTTTTTATTCTTTTTTAGAAGTTTAAATGTGCGACTGGCTATCTTCTGGCTTGCATTACTTCTAATAAAATATCCACTGATATTCTTGTACACAATACAGAATATTTCTTTCATACCATTTTATTACAATGTATCCTACTGTGGTTTTCTTATTCAGTTATTGTCTATTAAGCTTCTCCAATCTATTTTTTTAAAATGTTCTATTTGTACTGTATTACAAATAGATATTTTTTTAAATTGGGTGCCAATTTTATTCAAATTGATGAGAATTTAGTTTATCTTATTGAAATGAACAAAAAAATCATGACAACATTTATTGTTTTGTTCACAGGTTCTATTATGTATTAGATCTTGGTAGATTACTTGCCTCCCATAAGAAATGGTAGTATCTGTCTGGATCGTTTCTTATCTGCATTATTATCAATGCAACGGAACAAAGGATAAAAATTAAGATACAAACCTGCCTCTCTTCAATTCTCTCTCTCTCTCTCTCTCTCTCTCTCTCTCTCTCTCTCTCTCTCTCTCACACACACACACACACACACACATATATATATATATACATACATACATATATACAAACACACATACATATACACATATAGAGAGAAACACACAGAGAACTGTGAAAAAAATTAATCTAAAACGAGAGAACCTCAGTTTTAAATAAACATGCCTGTATGACAAGGCTGTAGGTAAATCTGTTGGGTATTTCTTAATAAGTGATTGGGGGGAATAGACTATTCTTGGGCTGATGTTTCTGAGTTCTATAAGTAAGCAGGCTGTGAAAGCCAATGAAAGCAATGCTTATGCCATAGATCTTTTTATAGTCACTATGTTCACTGTCATTCCATTAACAGAAGCTAGGAAAAGGAAAAGACACAAATGTACTTTGACTGCTAAATGGGCAATGCAAGACTTATACAACGATAAAAGCTGTTGACATGCTGAAAAGGATGTCCAAAAACCTCACAAGGTCCTATGCCTGGGGCAAGAGCTACAGGCTATAGACAATTATCTGATCCAATGCTTTGAGCTCTAAACAAACATGCATAGAAGCAACACCAAATGGATCCAAAAGGAGATATATATATATATATATATATATATGGGAGTTCACAGAGGTGTTGGAGAGTTGGAGAGAGAAAGGGAGTGCTGAAATGCTGTAAATGTAACATATATCTATAAAATTCTCAAAAATTAAAAATAAAGAATGATGGTATCTCTTTCTCTCAGTATTTATCATTTTATACAGACTAGAAAAATCCTTATCTAATATAGCATAAGCTTAACTGTTTATGATGCATTAGTCTGCTTTAATATTTGATTTTATTTGATAAGATAGTATTTGTTTCATTAATGGGTTATTTGTTTTCTCCCCTTGACTGATTTGTGGCTCTGATAACAATTTTATAACATAGATTGCTGGACTTTTATCCCTGAACAAAATAAAACAGCTTGTTCCTGTTAAACGATAGGTTCTTTTAAATATTAGGAATTCGATTTATATTCATGGAAAAAATAGAACAAAGCTTTTGATACATTTTAATTTTCAGATGCTGTTCTCAAGAAGAAATAATTTTAAAGGGATTTGAGGAAAGATAACATTATGTTTATTTACAGAGAGATTGTTTATTAATCAATTACTTTATATTCTTTTTAAAATTATTTCTTTTATGTTTTGAGATGAAATATTTTAACATCACAACCTTCCATCTCATCAAATTTGCAAAATAATAAACTTCTTGGGGTTCTCTCCTTTGTCTCATTTTGTAAAATAATACAACACAGAGATAAACTAAATTAAGTTCTCTGTATGCTTTCACACTTTGATTGAAAACTGTTATGTGCATAAGATATTATTCAGCCTTAAAAGCCAATACCAATACATCCACAACAATGGTATTGGAAATAGTCAATAGTCAATGTGTTATCATTCTCTCTCACCTTCTAGATGTCAATACAACATTTGGGGAAGAACAGCTCCCTTCCCTTAATAATTTTAAAAGTTATAATAATGATGTATTTTTTGACCTAGAAGCAGGACAACTCTGTAAGCTCAGCAGAGCATTACATTGTAGCTCTCTAGCTTTTTTTTTTATTAGATATATTCTTTATTTACATTTCAAATGTTGTCCCCTTTCCTGGTCCCCCTCGCTGAAAATCCCATAAACCATCTCCTCTCCCCTGTTCCCTAATCAACCCTCTCCCACTTCCCTGTCCTGGTATTCCTCTACACAGCGGCATTGAGCCTTTCCAGGACCAAGGGCCTCTCCTCCCTTTGGTGTCTAACAAGGCCATTCTCTGCTGCCTATGTGTCTGGAGCCATGGGTAACTCCATGTGTACTCTTTGGTTGATTGTTTTGTACCTGGGAGCTCTGGAGGACTGGGTGGCTCATATTGTTGTTCCTCCTATGGAGCTGCAAACCCCTTCAGCTACTTGGGTTCTTTCTCTAGCTCCTCCATTGAGGACACTGTGCTCAGTTCAATGGCTGGCTGAGAGTGTCCCCCTCTGTAATTCTCATGCACTAGCAGACCTTCCTCAATGGCAAGGAATAAATCAAATTTGTTTAAACATAACATTTACTTGTATAATATAAAAACCGCATGGTATTGGTACAGTGACAGGCATGTAGATCAATGGAACAGAATTGAAGACCCAGAAATGAATCCACACTCCTATGGTCACTTGATCTTTGACAAAGGAGCTAAAACCATCCAGTGGAAAAAAGATAGCCTTTTCAACAAATGGTGCTGGCTCAACTGGAGGTCAACATGCAGAAGAATGCAAATTGACCCATTCTTATCTCCTTGCACTAAGCTCAATTCCAAGTGGATCAAGGATCTCCACATAAAACCAGACACACTGAAACTAATAGAAAGGAAACTAGGGAAGAACCTTGAACATATGGGCACAGGGGAGAATTTCCTGAATAGATCTCCAATAGCTTATGCTCTAAGATCAAGAATTGACAAATGGGACCTCATTAAATTACAAAGATTTTGCAAGGCCAAAGACACTGTCAAAAAGACAAAGCAGCAACCAACTAACTGGGAAATGATCTTTACCAACCTTACATCCGACAGAAGGCTAATATCCAATATATACAAAGAACTCAAGAAGTTAAACTCCAGAGAGGCAAGTAACCCTATTAAAAAATGGGGTACAGAGCTAAACAAAGAGTTCTCACCTGAAGAATATCTAATGGCTGAGAAGCACCTAAAGAGATGTTCATCATCCTTAGTCATTAGGGAAATGCAAATCAAAACAACCCTGAGATTCCATCTCACACCAGTCAGGATGGCTAAGATCAAAAACACAGGAGACAGCAGTTGTTGGCGAGGATGTGGAGAAAGAGGAACACTCCTCCACTGCTGGTGGAATTGCAAGCTGGTACAACCACTCTGGAAAGCAGTCTGGCGGTTCCTCAAAAAACTGGGCATGACACTCCCGGAGGATCCGGCTATACCACTCCTGGGCATATACCCAGAGGCTTTACCTGCATGCAATAAGGACACACGCTCCACTATGTTCATAGCAGTCTTATTTATAATAGCCAGAAGCTGGAAAGAACCCAGATGTCCCTCAACGGAGGAATGGATACAGAAGATGTGGTATATTTACACAATGGAATACTACTCTGCAATTAAAAACAATGAATTCACGAAATTCCTAGGCAAATGGTCAGAACTTGAAAATATCATCCTTAGTGAGGTAACCCAATCACAAAAGAACACACATGGTATGCAGTCACTGATAAGGGGATATTAACCCAGAATCTAGGAATACCCTAGACACAATTCGCATATCAATAGATTTCTAAGAAGATGGAAGGAGAGACCCCTGGTCCTGGAAAGACTGGATGTAGGGGAACGCCAGGACAGAGAAACGAGAGGGGGTTGAATGGAGAAAAGAGGGAGGGAAGGGGTTTATGGGACTTTTGGGGAGGGAGGAAACGGGAAAGGGGAAATGATTTGGAATGTAAATAAAAAAAACTTAGAAAATAAAAAAAAATGGGATACAGAGCTAAATGTAATTATCAACATTGGAGTCTAGAATAGACAAGAAACACTTAAAGAAATGTACAATGTAGTTAGTCATCAGGGAAAAGTAAATTGAAATGACCCTGAGATACCATCTTACACCCATCTGGATGTCTAAGATCAAAAACTCAAGTGATAGCACATGCTGGCAAGGATAGGGCAAGGGGGAACACTCCGGCATTGCTGTTGGGAGTGAAAACTTTTACAATCATGTTGGAAATCAATTTGGCAATTTCTCAGAAAATTGAGAACAAGTGTGTTTAAACCCAAGCCTGTTTGTGAGAGTTCACATTTAAATGACCACATCTCCTAATATAATAGGGATTGGGACATGTTGTAAGGACAAGAACAAAAATCCTTTAATCCGTTGGCTATTTGTTAACTTAATATTTAATATCAGCCATTTGGCAGGAAACCTCGATGCCCATACCAAAAAAATATTTTGCCAAGTTCACATTACTAAGGTGATGCTAATGATGATGGCCAATTCCTAATGGTTAGTGGAGATCTGTTAATATATCGTGGTACTAAGACAACTTTGTCTATTTATATGTGTGCCACCTACATGTGCTATCATTAGCTACATTCAGTAACTAGTACCAAATTACTGCTTTGGCCTATTTTTATATTATCAATTGTACAATTCAAATCAAAAAAAGTTTACAGCAATTATTTTTTTAGTTCTTTACCCTAAAATCTAGTATAAATCTCATACATATTGGGAATTCAGGAAGAACTGGATGGGCTGATTAACTAGTTAAATATTTTGGTCTCATAAAAGCAGTGGGTTTCAACCATAAAAATGACATGTTATTAATTTTTATGACATCACATTGAGAACTATACATATAAAAATGGATTTAAGATCCACTTTATGATAGGGAACCCATCTGCAACACTGCTTCAGTGGCAAAGAACCTGAAACTGGACAGGCCAGGGACTTAGGGGAAAACAAATGACTACGATTCTGCTAAAGGGACATAACAGTAACTTGATACCCAAGGATATTCTGCTCTACTCACAGATCATTTTCTTGCTCAGCCATCATCAGAGAAGCTTCTTCCTCCATCAGAGGGGAACAAACACAAAAACTCACAGTAGAAGAATGTGCAGAGAGTGAAAGACTTCTTCTGAACATTCTGTCCTTAATAGTATATCACCATCATATGCCTTCCTTAGAGCTTGGGAAATACTGTAGTAGAGAAGACCCAAAGACCATAAGTCCAGAATGGGATAAAGGAAAATGAGAAAATAAGACCTTCTAAATAAAGCAGGACTGATGTAAACATGAACCCACAGGAACCATGTCATCATGTGTAGGGCCTGCCTATGTCTATGACAGATGGGATCTCAACTCTGAGAATGAAAGCGGACAAAAGTTGACGTTCCTAATTAACAACTTATTTCCAATTAGCACAACTCACAAAAGAAAAATTAGTCTCATTGGGGTAAAACTACTTTTAATGTTCGGCTTCATGACTAGCAGTAGATGGCCAACACAAAACAAGCTGAATAGCTATTTTGGAGGTTCTTTGTTTCATAATACTTTGTCTAGGAATTTTTTTCCTTACAGGTCTTTTATGTACATATTTAGTTTCTGGTTTCATGTTTTAATTAAATTTCTATGTGTGCAAACATGTATATCTCTGTACATATATGTGGTATTTTGTGTGTGTGTGTGATTTTTCTTAGGCTTATTTTCTTCTTTTCATTTATTTGTTTTGTCCTAATTGTGGCTTGTTAAATTCTATTTTATATTTATTATTGTTTTTATTATTATGTTTATGCAGTAATGAACGAAGGGAAAATGTGTAGATATCAGTGGGTGGGCAGGTAGAGAGAATCTGGAAGGAGTTGATATAGAAGAAACCATAATAACATTATAATATATAAAAAAAAATTTCTCATTTAAAGTTCAAAAGTGAATTTCAACCAAAATGGTTGACAATACTGGCTACTGCACTGTAAACTTTAGCATTCCCAGAGAATTAGCTGATGTTAAGAGTCCAAACTACCTTTTATTCTCTGAGTTGCTCCTTATGTTTCAATGTCACATCTTACTATTCTAATCTGAATTCCAGATAAGCCATTGATTCTTTGTGATGCTCTTTGTTCAGAGAGAATCTGGAAGGAGTTGATATAGAAGAAACCATAATAACATTATAATATATAAAAAAAATTTCTCATTTAAAGTTCAAAAGTGAATTTCAACCAAAATGGTTGACAATACTGGCTACTGCACTGTAAACTTTAGCATTCCCAGAGAATTAGCTGATGTTAAGAGTCCAAACTACCTTTTATTCTCTGAGTTGCTCCTTATGTTTCAATGTCACATCTTACTATTCTAATCTGAATTCCAGATAAGCCATTGATTCTTTGTGATGCTCTTTGTTCAGAGAGAATCTGGAAGGAGTTGATATAGAAGAAACCATAATAACATTATAATATATAAAAAAAAATTTCTCATTTAAAGTTCAAAAGTGAATTTCAACCAAAATGGTTGACAATACTGGCTACTGCACTGTAAACTTTAGCATTCCCAGAGAATTAGCTGATGTTAAGAGTCCAAACTACCTTTTATTCTCTGAGTTGCTCCTTATGTTTCAATGTCACATCTTACTATTCTAATCTGAATTCCAGATAAGCCATTGATTCTTTGTGATGCTCTTTGTTCAGCATCAGTATTGGATTAGACTTTTATGTGACATTTTGCTTGCAAACCTAAGTCCTTTGTCAAATATTATCTTATGTACAAACATCAAGATTCATATGTGCAGATTTCGACATGATCATAAAAGTCACTAGAACCTACTTGGTGGAAATTTGAAGAGTAGTTTATAGCTTTTATTAGGATGGAGCTTTCTTGATCATATAGACAGAATGAGTGAAGCAGATGAACAAATGAATGGGGTGTTAAAGTTCTCAGAGGAGCTCTCTCTCCTCTCTCTCTCTCTCTCTCTCTCTCTCTCTCTCTCTCTCTCTCTCTCTCTCAACAATTTCTTTCAGAATTCTAAGAGCCTTTGCTAGGGAATTCATGCCTTTGCATAGGATGGTTTTGTTGTTGTTGGTTTGGTTTGGTTTGGTGTGAGAAATTTTAAATAAAGTTAGATATGACTTGATGTATTTTATTTCAGTCTTTGCTAGTATTTTAAGTTTCTTTCTATGAATCATACATTTTTCTATTCATATAAAAATATTTCTATTTTCTATTTCTATTATATTTTCTATTTCTATTTTCTATTATAGAAATAGAAATATTTCTATATTTCTATTCTATTGAAGAATGCTCGATAGTAAAATTCCTCCTGACCTACACAGATAACATCTATTGATTTTCAGATCTTGTCATCACTTCTGTATGAGTACCTGATCTATGACCTTTATTGAAATGGAAAGACATTAAACCCAATCTGGGGCAGCTGGAATTTTCCTCTAAGGCAAATAGAGTAGTTACCCAGGGAGATTAAAAGGTACATCTCCCAACATCAAGGCACTTGGCTAGCATGAACTACTTAAGCAAAAATATATGTTAAACATGGGAAGACAAAAAAGGTTGAGCCACAGGTACAAGTGGAAGTGAGAAAATGCGGATTTAGACAGAGAAGAGGAATAATCGCTATTTTCATCCCCTTATGACAAGACACTATTTCCATTTTACATGAAATCAGGGGAAGTTTTTATTATAAATGTTCTTCCCAACCCATGTAGAGTTAAGGACTGTGTTTTTCCTTTTAGCAATTAAGACTAAATGATGTCACATAAATAATTCAAAATGATTATTGATTAAAGCATGTGACTATTTGTTTTTCTAGCCAGTAATGATTTATTTCGGCAAACAGGGCATTAATATTCTACCAGGTATGTTGGGAAAATAGAAAAAAAATAAACAAAGTTCCAAGAAATGTTGACTTTCATCTTTCCACTTATAGAAGTGATTGTCTAAATAGACAGAGAAAGAATGAGATGGGGCCAGGGCTTGATCTTAGACTACTCATCATGTGACCGAGAATGCTCTCCATTTATTTTATGCTCTGCTGTGAAGCACAACATCACTGAAAGGAACAAGAGCAGAGTGTGTATGTTAAAAGAGTGTACTCTACTTTAGATGTTCTGGCTCCAGGAATCAAAGGAGTTGTGTGGAGTTTTCCTAGCTCATGGGGTCATCACACACAGAGCATCCTTTATACATGATAAGTATAGAACCAATGGTCACTTTATCTCATTTCATCTTTAGTCAAACATGGGACTTAGTTACCTTACAGATGAAGAAACTAGGACTGAAGTGACTTCTTCAATGTTATAGAGGCAGTAACTGATATACCCAAAACACATATTCAGGCCCTTCTGTTCAGCATTCATACAAGCTAGTCACCTTTGTAAATCTCAGTGTTTGTAGCTGTGTAGGTGGTTACATTTCTCCTCTGGTAGCATCAGAAATCTTGCTCTTTTCAATGTAACTCTTAGAAGATTGAGGTTTGTTTTTCACCAAATTTACTTATGGCTAGATGTTTATTCTAGTATAATGATAAGCTTAAAAATAAATATTATAAAAATTCCATAGCTCATGTATAACTACAAACTTGATAACAGATAGAGTAAACAATTTTGAAATTGAATGATACATGAAATTAGATTTAACTAATTTTCAAAGCTTAAAAGACAGCTAATAACTCTCAAATGCAATTAATTTCAATATACCCAATGCTTTT
This sequence comes from Tokudaia tokunoshimensis, assembly GCA_036184795.1. Classification (NCBI taxonomy): domain Eukaryota; kingdom Metazoa; phylum Chordata; class Mammalia; order Rodentia; family Muridae; genus Tokudaia; species Tokudaia tokunoshimensis. The sequence goes on along the minus strand of BTHU01000004.1, from coordinate 40,904,684 downwards.
ATTTATGTGTTATAGAAAGAAGAATGTCTTTGAATTTTCTAAAATTTTGTTCAGCAGTATTATTTATAATAATATTCCATTATCATATCTTATTAGGATTATATACATAATAAGTATTTCCTAAGTATAAAGGAATGGATACCTTTGTTATAAATATATGAAAAGGATGATCTATAGAAATGACTAGTTTTATATTTGTTTCATAACATCTACACTGCAAATGTTTATTACAAATCTAAGTAAATTTTTCTTATTAATATCAAACTAGACAATATTCCTGTAAAATATTCACATAAAATTATAAATGCTGTTTTTTCTAATTCATTTTATAATTATGTTTCTTTCCATCAGCCAGCATAAAACTGTACTTTTACCTAAAGAGAATCCCTTTAATTAATGACTTATAAAACGCATACACATGCCAAGTGTGGTGGCACATGTCCTTAATTCCAGCACTTGGGAATCAGGAGCAGGTTGATCTCTGAGTTCAAAGATAGTCTAGTCTACCAAGTGATTTCCAGGACAGTCAGGTCTACACAGAGAAACTCTGTCTAGACAACTCCCAAACACACAAACAAAAACCCATATAACACATATTTAGTGCTGAGTTTACAAAATAGATCAGTTTTTAAAAGTTTGACTAACTCTTTAAAGTTTGTCTACAAAGAAAAATAATGCTTCATAAAATGACTTAATTCTTCTACAATTACTCCATTTTGAACTTTAAAATTCTTTACTGGTATCTAGCAGATTAAAAACAATTCGCATGAGTCTAAAAGAGTAATTTTGAATTATTGCTTGAAGACTAACAATTTATTTTAAAATGATGCTAAATCTCCTTTAAGCCTTAGAGTAAATTATTTTTATTCTTTTACATTGACACAAATGAACCACATTTTCTGTATCCATTCTTCTGTCTAGGGACATCTAGGTTGTTTCTAGTTTCTGGCTATCACAAATAAGGCTGCTATGAACATAGTAGAACATGTGCCCCTGTGGCATGGTGGGGTGTCTTTGGGGTATATTCCCAAGAGTGGTATAGCTGGGTCTTCAGAAAGATCTATTTCCAATTTTCTGAGAAACCTCCAGATTGATTTCCAGAGTGGTTGTGCCCGTTTTCAATCCCACGAGCAATGGAAGAGTGTTCCTCTTTTTCCACATCCTCTCCAACATGTGTTGTCACCTGAGGTTTTGATCTTAGCCATTCTGATTGGTGTAAGGTGGAATCTCAGGGTTGTTTTGATTTGTATTTCTTTGATCACTAAGGACTTTGAACTTTTTTTTAGGTGCTTCTCAGCCATTGAAATTCCTCAGTTGTGATATCTTGGTTTAGTTCTATACCTCATTTTTTGATTGGGTTGTTTGGTTTTTTTGGTGATTAGCTTCTTGAGTTCTTTATAAAATTTGGATATTAGCTCTCTAAAGGATGTAGGGTTAGTGAAGATATTTTCCCATTCTGTAGGTTGCCAATTTGTCTTATTGACTATATCCTTTGTCTTACAGAAGCTTTTCAGTTTCATGAGATCATATTTATCAATTCTTGATTGTAGAGCATGAGCCATTGGAGTTCTGTTTAGGAAGTTCCTCCTGTGCCAATGAGTTCAAGGCTCTTTCTCACTTTCTCTTCCATTAGATTCACTGTATCTGGTTTTATGTTGAGGTCCTTGATCCACTTGGACTTGAGCTTTTTGCAAGGTGACAAATATGGATCTATTTTCATTTTTCTACATACAGACAGCCAGTTAGACCAGCACCATTTATTGAAGATGCTTTCTTTTTTCCATTGTATATCTTTGGCTTCTTTGTCAAAGATCAAGTGTCCATAAGTGTAGTTTAATTTCTGGGTCTTCAATTCTATTCCATTCATCAATGTGTCTGTTTCTGTATCAATACTATGCAGTTTTTATCACTATTACTCTGAAGCTTAAGATCAGGGATGGTGATTACCCCAGCCATTCTTTTATTGTTGAGAATTGTTTTTGCTATTCTGGGTTTTTTGCCTTTCCAGATGAATTTGAGAATTGCTCTTTCCATGTCTATGAAGAATTGTTTTGGGATTTTGATGAGGATTGCATTGAATCTATAGATTGCCTTTGGTAGGATGGCTATTTTTACTATGTTAATTCTGCCAGTCTATAAACAAGGGAGATCTCTCCATTTTCTGAGATCTTTGATTTCTTTCTTCAGAGACTTGAAGTTATTGTCATACATATCTTTCACTTGTTTGGTTAGAATTACCCCAAGATATTTTATATTATTTGTGGCTATTGTGAAGGGAGTTGTTTCCCTAATTTCTTTCTCAGCCTGTTTGTCATTTGTATAAAGGAAGGTTACAGATTTATTTGAGTTAATTTTATATCTGGCCACTTTGCTGAAGTTGTTTATTAGCTGGAGAAGTTCTCTGGTAGAATTTTTTGATCGCTTATGTATACTATCATACCATCTGCAAATAGTGATATCTTTATTTCTTCTTTGCCAATTTGTATCCCCTTGATCTCTTTTTGTTGCCTTGTTGTTCTAGCTAGCCCTTCGAGTATTATATCGAATAGATATGCAGAGAGTGGGCATCCTTGTTTTGTCACTGATTTCAGTGGGATTGCCTTGAGTATGTCTCCATTTAATTTGATATTGGCTGTTTGTTTGCATTGAATTGCTTTTATTATGTTTAGGTATGGGCCTTGAATTCCTGATCTCTCCAATACTTTTAACATGAAGGGGTGTTGTATTTTGTCAAATGCTTTTTCTGCATCTAAGGAGATGATCATGTGATTTATTTTTTGCTTTGACTTTGTTTATATAGTTGATTACATTAATGGATTTTCGTATATTAAACCAACCTGACATCCCTGGGATGAAGCCTACTTGATCGTGGTGAATGACAGTTTTGATGTGTTCTTGGATTCAGTTTGCAAGAATTTTATTGAGACAAATGAAGATTCAACTTCATCCTTTTCATGATTTTTTAATTGTGCATAATTTTTTAAAGACTTCTTACATGCTTACAACATAACTTTATCATATCTCATTTCTTTTCCTCTAACTACCCCCAAACCCCATGTCTTTCTTATGTATTTATTTATTTATTTATCTTACTGAGGACAATTAGTGATGCCCACATGCACATCAGCATGCAGTCTGGGACAAGGGGAACCTTCCAGTGGCCACATATCTAAAAAAAATGATTCTCTTTCTCCCTGTGGTTATGAACTGTGAACACTCCCTCAACTTAGGGTGGCCCTTGGAATCTGTTCTCTAATCCAGGTCGATATTTTTAAATTATGTCGTATTGTTTGAGAATATCTATCATACATGTAGATAATGACATGTGAAAGGGAGTCCCTTATCATTGCTTCATTTTAAATTTATTTGTTACCAATTCTGTGTGCTCTGCTGGAAATGGATTTTTTTTCACATAATATATCCTGTTTTACCCTCCCCCATTTCTTACCTTCCTACCCACTCAAGTCTACACTCTGATTAGAATACAAACAGGCATATAAAATAATAAAAAGAAAAAAGTAATAATAAAATGTGCCCTTCCCCCACTCCGCCTTCTGAGCGGGAACTTCCAAACCTCAGTGAGTCACACCTTCCCCACCTGGAGGAGCTCTAGGACCAAGGTGAAGTCCATTATTCTTCAAGGATTTGCAGCGTCCTGAGAGAGGAGCCAGCTGCCTGCATCCTTCTGAAAAACACCTCAGCCTCCCCGCAGAGCAGCAGAACTGTAGAACCAACATCCACTGAACAGTGGAGCCGAAGCCCCACTGAGCAGACTTTCAACTTTGGGGGAAGAGTCTCGCCCCCAAACCTTAAATTGTCGGTCCCCAAGTAAACCACAGACTTTGAACAGCCATGTTGTCTTAGTCTCTATTTCTTCTGCCGCCTTCCCCATAGATCCCCAGCTTCTTTTCCAGATAACCGGTTCTTATGTAGCTGCAGGCGGTTACAATAAAATAAGATAAAAATAAAAGCAAAGAACCCTGAGTAGGACAAACCAAACAAACAGAAGTAAAAGTTTCCTCCCAAAACAGAAAGGGCTAGACTCCGTGACACAAACATTGACAAATACAAAAATCCCATAAAATCGCAAAATTCAAAATAATAATATATAAGCAAAAGACCTGCAGTGTAAAGGAAAAAAATGTCAAGACAAATCATTATTATTCAAGTACCTCAAAAAATTCTGCTGAGATAATTTTGTCATAGCAATCTACTGATAGGCATGGACCTGACCTTAAAATTGGTTTGTTTCCCCAGTGAGATTAATGTTTCCTTCGTGAATGATTATTAATTGAAGAAGGTTCTGGGTTACAGATGTGGCCTTGTGTTCTCTCCCACTCTCAGCATTGGGACCCCATCTGGGCCAGACTTGTGCAAACCCTGTGCACGCTGCCAGTCTGTGTGAGTTCATACATGCATCTGTCCTGCTGAATTTAAAAGACCTTGTTTCCTTGATGCCCTCCATCTCCTCTGGCTCTTAAACTCTTTCTTCCTTCTCTGCAGAGTTCTCTGAGCTCTAATGAGAGGGATTTGATAACAATATTCCATTTTGGACTGAGTGTACAGAGGTTTCTTATTCTCTTCCAGTTGTCTACTTGTAGGTGTCTGTATTTGTTCCAGTCTGTTGCAGAAGGAAGCCTCTCTGGTGATGGTTGAACAAGACACTGATCTATGAGCGTAGCACAATGTCCTTGGGAGTCATTTGATTGCTATGTTCCTTTAACAGAACAGTAGTTTTTGGTTTTCCCCTAGGTCCCTGGCTTATCTAGTCTCTCAACACCAGGGCAGTGTTAAGGATGGGTTGGATTTCATAGGGCAGTGTTGGCCAGGGTCCCATCTCATTCTCCATAGTCATCCCACTGAGCAGTAGCTCACAGAGCCTCCTTCTCCTATCTAATTATATCAGCACCTTTTGATTGAGGTTTAAATTAAGAAGCATGATGTCATCATCTTACCTTTAGTTTTACTCTTCTTTCATGATCATCATTTAATTCCCCTTTCTCAGAGTCAACATGCTTGGTCTATGTCCTTATATTTAATTTTTTGTAAAATATTCAATGTGTTTTTGTGAATGTATATTTTTAGTAAGCTGCAGAAAAACCATCATAGTCAATATTCTTACTCAAGTACAAGAGCATGGACTCACTCTTAATCACCAAAAAGGGAAGAAAAAGAATGTCGTATCTTAACTGATGTACAAATGCTTCCTAGAATCTCTATGAGATGCATGTATCCAATCATGTAGAAGGGCAGACATGTAAGTGCTGTTTCTTAAGATAATACTATTCTGCAAATACAGTCAGCACTATGCACACACATATACACACACATACACTCATGCACATATATACATAGAGAGTACACACATGCACACACATTCACACATGCAAAGGCACACACACAGGCAAACACAAGCACACACATGCACACGTGCATGCACACACACTTGATAGTATTAAACTGCTTAATCATCATCTCTCCAACAAGAGCAATTCCTGGCTGTCTTGATTGGCCTTTTTGAGATTCTGAGGAGCATTGTATAACACACTTCTCAGCCATCAGCCATCGAAGCAGTATGGCAGGTAGTTTGTCCCTTTCACTGCTTTTTTGCCCCTCCAAGTGAACTTTCTGTCTTCTTGTTTAGCAGATGCTTCTACTCCTTTAGTTCAGCCACATTGGTTTTGGCTGGTCTACAAGAAAAGCCCCCACATTCCTCCTTTATCGCTATCATGTGAAACCACAGTCAGATGGGTGCCCTCTTCTGCCCAGGTACAGTGCTCACTAGGTGCATCAAGTTGACATGACATGGTTTGGCCTGGGACTTTGAGGACGCTGAGTTGAGAGAAATAGATTCTTGTAAAGCCATCTCTAATTCTGTTATGGTTTCTTGAACTGATTAATACAAATACTTCTCCAAGTTACTTTGCAACTTTTGTTTACAAAACTTCCCCTTTCCTCTCCTGTATTTGACATATCACACTTTTCTTTTATGCTGTTCATTATTTCTTGAATTTCTCTCTCTTAGTTATTGCATCTTCTTATAATTCATTGGTGTTTTGTGTGTGTTTTTTTGTTATTGTGTTTTTGTTTTGTTTTCATTTCCCAGTATCTTTACCTTCCTACAAGACAAAATAGACAGGTGAAGACTAGGTGTCCAAGTACCCTCACCACCTTTTCTATGACCATGCACTTTTTTCACTGGAACACTGTCAACAATTGACTTGCAGGTTAAATAAAGATATATTTATGAGAAGATATAATTTAAAATTTAAAATAAGATATAATAATTAACTAATAAAAATATTCGTAAGCCAGACTCCCTCAAAAACTGTAACATTTAGTTTGCATTATACTTGATAGATAATGAACAAACCACTTAGCTGATTCACTGGCCTGGAATTTGGACTTGTTCTGAAAGAAGTCAGTGATGTTCTATCCTGAGCAAAATCTTGTCTTTAGCAAATTTCTGTGCCATGCTAGCTGTAAGATTTAGAGACAGTTTGTCAGAGCCCTAGCTCCATCGTAAATTAATTGATACTCCACAGAGGCTTGGGGTATGCCCACAGTCACACCAGAGCAGCTTGGGCGTTGGAGCTTGATTACTTACCTCTCCGACCTCTCTCTGTTCCTCAGCTGCACACAGATTTTTGCAACAAGAAACCTACAGGCGAGTTTGAAAGTCCTCTGTGGGATTTGGTCTTTATAAAAGGCTTAAGAAAATGATGCAAAACAAACAAAGAAACAAACAATCTTGCCTTGGTTAAACACATCAAATACGGGATAAGTAGTTGGTGGGATCTTAGCAACACCTAGTGTCCGATTGTGGAATCACATCCGAGACTTGAAAATCTGATTGTGTGCGTGCGTGCGCGCGCGCGCGCGTGTGTGTGTGTGTGTGTGTGTTTGTGTGTGTGTGTGTGTTTTACCTATACATTTTATTTTCTTTTATTTTCTATATTTTTTATTTAAATTCCAAATGATTTCCCCTTTCGCGTTTCCTCCCTCCCCGAAAGTCCCATAAGCCCTCTTCCCTCCCCCTGTTCCCCATTCAACCCCCTCTCGTTTCTCTGTCCTGGTATTCCCCTACATTTCTAATATAGAGATTAGATATTTAGCATGAGGTTGGATGGTGATATATAGCAGATCCGTTCAGAAACGTTGTCTGTGGTTCTAGGTAATATTTATGAGATATGTTCATGCAAAAGAAACCTCTTTCATAACCAAGGAATGTCTAAAGTTTTACAGACACTCAGAGGAAGTAGTCAGTTTTGTATCAGCTTCAAAATTAGGAAGAGTTGGGCCTAGGAAGATGGACCAATAAAAAACTTATTAACATACCACGGATGAAGACATGAGTTTGATCCCATGAACTCACATAAAAAGGCTAGATTTGGCACCATGAGTCTATAATCTGAGTTCTGGTGAATTAGACACAGGAGGATACTCATGGCTTGTTGGTCAACAACAGAAGCAGAATTGGTGAGCTCTGGGTTTAGTGAAAGACTTTGTTTAAATAAAGAATCTAGGCAGCTATTGAATAAGAGACTCAATATTGACCTTTGACCTCCAAAGCCACACATATATGAATTCATATTGACACATGCACATTTGTGCACACACATATGAAAAATACAAAAAGAAATAAAAGATGTAAGGAATCAGAAGTTCTGATATGGTGGAAATAAAAATTAATATGTTGTACAAAGCACAAGAGGCATTGGTACCTGAGAACCAGAGACTGCATGTGTTTAAAAATAATTATGCATATGCATGGGTAAGGTCATGCTACTGCTTTTATTTCCTAAATTCAAGTAGATTTCAATAGTTCACATTGGAATTGATTGACATGGCAAATAAAACACACAAAAAGGACATGGAGTCTATGAATAATACAATCATTTATTTTGATTACATATGTAAGATGATACATTGTGAATCTTAATTTCATTAAATAAAGAATAAGCTTTATTGTAATTTTTGTAGGATATTTGTCATGCACTTAGTTAAAATTAATATCCTTGTGTAGGAAAGGATGTTTTTCAACCTCGCCAGTTGCTTGTACATTTGAAGCAAGCACCTCATCCTGGCTATATTGTCAGGTTAAATGATTATCTTAAATCATCTCTTAGTAAGATACTACTACTTCATCATACTCTCAAAAATAAAATATTTATTTAAAAAACTTTAAATTTCTCATAGTTATTTAGAAATGCTATGAGCACAGTCAAATAGTATCAAATTAAAGAAAACAAAGTTAAGACACAAATAAAAGAAAATAATGTGTATCTTATACTATAGAATACAAGAATATGTTTATTGAGGCAAGAAGGAAACTGTTAACTCACTCGTTAATAAAGGAGGGATTTGCATTTACCATAAGTACTATAACATGAGAAGTATAGGAGAAAATTACTGAAAAAAATGTGTGTGTGTGTGTGCGTGTGTGCACACACACACACACTCAAGACTTTTGTGAAGAAATAATAGCTTCAGACAATATCCTAACTATTCATCTGGTTTGAGGATCCAAACACGGGAGATTGTCAGTAATTTTAGCAAGCTCACATTTTTATCATTATGTTAGCCAGAGTGTTTGGACCTTCCATCTAATCTTGAATTGCTGAAACTGCTTCTTGGTGTGTAAGCTCTTGACCTTTGTGGTGTTCCATGTGTGTGTCTGCAAAGACGTTAGCACAAGATCCAAACTTTTTTTGTCTAATGATATACAAGTAAAAAAGATAAGCTTTGAGTGCCATGTGTTATCTGTCTGCTCCAGCTATATAACCTTACCAATATTGATAATTGCCAATTCCATACAAACTCATTTACAGTTGGGGATGTGCAGTTCATGAAGCTTGTTAAACACTGATTCAAGTAAATTAATAAAAGAAGCAGATTCCATCATAATCTTCAGTTCAGCTTTACTGGTAAAAACATCTGAATCTAATGTTCATACTTACTGGTCTTTTGTCTAGACTCCACTAGTTAAGTTTTCATCGATGAAAAGAGTAACTAATCAAATTCATTCAGGCTTCCTGGTTGTGGGAACCATAGAAATTATAGTATATTGTTGAATCTCATTGACAGCAAATCCAGGTGGTTTAAACAATTTCACCATCTGCCTAGAGTACACCCAAAGGCAGAGCAAGTCTGAAATATGCCAATGACCCTCTTCTGTTTGACTAAGTCTGTGAGGGCGTCCTTAAATAGTTCACTATGATAAAGTTAATGGAAGACAGGCAAGTTGCAGTCTGCCCATGAAATGAACCAGAATTGAACTTAATGAGACAATGGGAAATTGAGAAAAACAGTAGAAGGAATTACCAGGGTCAATGGCAGTCATCACTGAAATGAGTGGTTTGACATGGTGAATCATCATGCAAAATGATGATTGATGTGAGAGCAGCCACATAAAAGAAGAATAGTTGCCCATTCTATTTCTGTCCAATGTATATCCCATTGTAAGAAGCATTTGAGTCAGGGACACAGGTTCATTCTTTAAGTGACAGATGCATTTGACCAATGAGTGAGCACAGTGAGGAGGAAGGACTAACTCCCCATTTCACAATAACATTTTAAATGGTGTCTTCTCATTTTAGAATCTCGACTCTGTAGATATTGCCTAAATGAATGAATTGACACCCTCATGAAACCTAGGTGTTCATGCAATCAGGTAAGAATAAGTTCTCTTGGCATCATCAAGTGAGATCACAGACTGTCAGTTTACACCACACAACTGAAAAATCAAAACAATAGCCTCTGAGGATTTTTCCCTAAGTTTAACTACCATGAGACTGACATCTGGCAAACTGAGAGTTCTTTCTTAAATTACTCTGAGGAGTAAGGTTTGTTAATGATATAGCGTTTAACCGATACAGTCACCTGTCACGATGGAGTCCTTCCCAGGTTGTGTATTTGGCATCATCAGTAATAACATATAGGAACTCTAATATGTATAATCAGTCACCTTTAGATATAAGACTATATCAAGATTAAATTACTAATATTTAAATATGTCTCCGGCCATCTTTGCAAAGGTTCTGGCTGGGAGATAGTCGGTAGAGATATGTGTGGAACAAATATGAAGATAGGGATAACTCTGAACTGTATAAATATTTAGTTTATACATACACACATACACATGAGTGGGAAAGAAATAACTGGACATATTTTAGTTTAGTGTATGCATGAGAGAAAATAATAAACACAGGAAAATGTAAAAATTCTTATTTTTGTTTTGTTTATTATTTCTTCTCTTCACTCTGTTGTGAACATCCTTATCTGGCTGGCCTTGCTTCTGATTTACCACAGATATTCAGTTTGAATGATATGATTCTATATTTTCTCTTTTGTAGTGAAGTATATATATCAGAATTACATGGACTGTTAAATTTCTGTTGCTTTTGTCTTTATTCTGATAATCTCACATGATATATAATATAAATGAGTGGTTTTAAAATTGATTCAGCTTAAATTAAATAAATTTCAAAATCAGTAATTTATTATATACTTATACCTGCTCCCAGTAGTGAGCTCTTGTCCCTGCTCTAATACTGTTTTGAAAATAAAATCTCCTAAAACACTGGCTAAGAACAAAACAAAATTGGATTTCTTTGATTTTTTTCAATGTTGCAAGAATTGCTTAAGTCAGCTCTTGCCTTAGCAGCAGTAAAATATATGAGTCTTTCAAGGGAGTCAGTATTAATTTTTCCTGTTTTCCAAATCCCCAATGGAAAAAAATAACTCTGTCTCTCTCATTGAAGTATTAGATTTCCATTGCTGTTGTGTATTTCCACAAATACATTGGCTTTCCACCAGGATACTTATGATTGTTAGAGTTTCCAAAATCAGTGCTACCCACCACTAGCATCCTTTTTGAATCTCTAAGAAAGAAGCCATTTTCTTGTTGTTTTTCCCAGCTAGGATTAGTCTTCTGCATATGTATGTATGTATGTATTTGTTTATTTGTAGAGAAAGGGGATACAGGGAGCATGCTATTGACTATGTATGGAGGTCAGCTTTAGAATACTATTTATCTCTTTCCATTCTGTGGGGTTTGGGATTTAAACTTGGATCATCAGGCTTGGTGGTAGGTACATTTACCAGTGTTCCATTTATTCATTTCATAGTAGTCACATGAGTATTTTTCATTCATTCATCCCATAAATTGCTAATGAGCTAAAACATTTGGGTGATGAGATTATCAAAACAAGGAAACAGGTTCTTATTTAATATGCACTCAGGAAAGCAACAAAAGTCACATGATTAAGTGAAAAAGTAACCTGAGTGTGTTAAAATGACTCTTGGAGAAACTCCAAGGGTGAAAAAATTGGAAGAGTTTGATCGATTTAGGAGAGTCAATGGCTACTTCTCTGGGGATGGAAATGATAATTCTTGCAAGTAACATAGCTTGTTCTAAGAATGATGTTAAGATGCCACTGAGGTGCATTGAGGTAGGTATTATAATGGAAGGAGATCTGGAGATGGTGCACACCATGAGGAACCATCTAAGTAAATTCAAGATTGGAATCTTTAGTTGTATAAGAAATAGGATTATAGACATTTTCTGGTCTGAAGAGAGGTTTCCTTGAGAATAAACTACACAAAATATCAAGCATGTGGGAGTGAAATTTACAGTTGACTATACTTGTAGATCAAACCAGTACCCAACAAATCCTTCAGCATTGACTCCCAAAGAAACTACTATTTTGTGATACTTTAATTTTATTTTTTGAGGTTATAATAAAATTGCTTAATTTTCTTTCAACCACAAATAACTCCCCTTGCTCTCCTTCAAATCCACGCCCTTTGTCATTAAGCTCAGGAAGTAAACCGTTCAAGAGCTTCAAGAAGCCCTTGAAACTAACTAGATTCACCAAGGCCCTCTGTCCTCAAGCATATCTAAGCTGTAAGAACTGCTAAAGGGCATTGTCAGATTAGTTGAGCTGCCTAGAAGGGTATCAGACCTGCTGAGGTGTCTGGGCAAACAGACAGTCTGAGCTTCTTGGAAGAAGAGATGACCTGAGCTGCCTGGAGGAGGCAGAGACCAGATGGGTTGCCTAGAAGAGTCTCAAACCAACCAGGCTGCCTGAAAGAGATAACGCCGCTTCTAGCATGATGCCTACAAGTTGTACAGTGTGTTAAAGGTTTTCAGCTTTTCTGAGCTGCTACCTATGCTGTGGATGGATTAGTAATACAGTTTGCAGAGTCATTTCTGCTCCTGTACACAACCCTCTCACCCATATTTTTGCAAATATCTCTGATAAAATGTATTGGTTCATCAAGTTGGACTTTGGTAATATCCTTCCTTTGGTTTGAAGTCAGTTCCTTACTTAGGGTGAGTGGATGTTTGCTCATATCTCAACAATAGTGTCATGATGTGCGTATTTAAGTCTTTTATCTTTCTACAGGTACAGACTTTTGCTTATTTTGTGGAAGTTTTTGACTAAGAGAGTCTGCAGGATAATTTAAAAGAACTTAATTTGCATATCTGTCTAAAATGACTCTTATTATACTGTCTTAAAGGATAAAACTTTTAAAGAATAAATTAAAAATAATTTTTAAATAATGGGTAAATATGAATGAATAAACAAAACAGGAATATCCTATGATTTCCTAAAAGTATCATTTTATATTATAATATATTATATGCAATATAATTGTTATATAATGTATAATGTGATATATATATATATATATCATATGGTAATACTTTGTGATAATTTTATATTTGTGTCTGGATATAAAAGCCTACAAACTTGCATATATGTGTGTATGCATTTGTATTCTCCATATGCATATCCAGTTAAATCAATATCACATATTGACCAGACTATTCTTTATATACAGAATCATATATCCATTTTACAATAAACTCTTAAACATTCACAGGTCTTTAGAATTGGGAGTGCTCTATTATGATAGATGTTTGAGTTGTCTATCTTCAAATGACTGTGTACCTTTAAAATAAGTATTTGTGTCTTACACCATAAATCCTTTCATGTTAAAGTTATTTTATTGTTGTTGGCTATTTACTGCAACATAAATTTGTAGCCTGTTTGTCACTTAAATACAAAGCAAACAATGTCGTACAGAAATTTTCATTGAAATTGCACTGTGTGAACAGAGTAGTTAAATTAGGCTCTAAGAAGTAAAGCAAAGGCTTTCCAATCTCTCTGTCTATGTCTCTGTCTGTCTCTCTCTGTCTGTCTGTCTGTCTGTCTCTCTCTCTCTCTCTCTCTCTCACACACACACACACACACACACACACACACACACACACACAGAGAGAGAGAGAGAGAGAGAGAGAGAGAGAGAGAGAGAGAGATCTCAAATCAATAGCTTCACTTTACAAAAGAAGGAATTAGGAAAAGAACAACAAATGGAACTCAGAGGAAATAGGAAAGAACTACCGGAGGTTAAAGCAGATAAAACTAGCATGCATTAATAATGAAAATTAAATGAAAAATAAAGGAAACCAATTGAACCAAATAGTTGTTTCTTGGAACATATCATAAATGCTCTATGTTGTATTTAACCTTGGACTCTGTTTTATTGGTTTCCTATATATACTCATTCGTTTTGAATGTAAACATTTAAAGGTTGATTGGAAATCTCCAAAAATAAATAAATGTTTGACATTTCCCTGAAATTTGTAAATCGATCTTGAAGTACAGTAAATTTATATTTTGGCATATTGATTCTTTTTGGAATTCTAGTGGCATGTAATTCATATAATTTTTTTTTTTACCCAAAACACTGTCATTTTAGCTTGTACACTTTTTAGGACATTTTTCTTATTTTTGTGGTTGTTATAATGTACTATGTATAATGTACTGTATTTGCCTTTGTTATATACAGAAACAATACTATTTTTCTCTGTTAATGGGCAACCCAATTACTCCACCCCATCATCTTGTACTTTACAGTAAGTGCTTCAGTTTGCCCTACTTAAAATTCCTAGAATAAACCCACATTGAAATGATTTTACCTCCTCCTTTTCAAATTTATGAATCTGAACATTATTAGATAATGATTATCAATGACTTCTACAACTAAAATATATTTCCAGCACATTGGACAAAATTCATGTTAAAGAAAGTAAGGCATATCATACATTTCAGCTTTGAGTTAAATAAAATAGAATTCAAATTTTATTATTTGGCCAGTAAATAACTATCTTTTGTGTTCAGGATTAGCATACCTTTAGAGAAAACTAATTCTTCTGCCATATAGAATGAAAAATATTAGATAAAGGGAAACAATGCACATTTTGTTATCTGATAAAACATCTAAAGATATGCTGACATCTCCCTCTGATTCTGGGCCTGGTCTCTTTGTTGGTGGTAGAGATGTTACTTTTATCATTTTCTTCTTTTATCATGGAATCTCCTCTGTGTTGCTGTTAGTCTTGGGGTTCAGGCCTGGTGTGTTGTTACTCTATCTGTGTCCCTAAGATTAAAAACCTGACTCTTCCTTTCTGATCAGCTGCCAAATAATATTGGCTCCCACATTAACAGTGGAATTATGTACCCACCTCCCCCACTCCCTCGCTGGACGTTTTTTTCCAGCTGCCTCTTGAAGAGGTCTTTTGCATGCTGCCACAATAGCTGCAAGTTTGTGTGTTCATTTTTCCTGTTGTGTCTGGTATCAGTTTCTTTGAAGTTGCCCACCACCTTTGGTTCTTATGGTCCCTCTGACCTATGTTTTGCAAAGATCCCTGAGACCTGGAGTGAGATAGAAATGTCTGATTTAGGACTGAGCCCTTTACAGTCTTTTGTTTTCTGCAAGGTGACCACTTGGTGGAGTCTCTATGTCACTTCCATCTACTGCTGAGAAGCCTCACAGATGGAGAAGATGCTCTGATTTATGAACACAGCAATAAACCATTAGAAGTCATTTGGATACTATATCCATTTACAAGAACTGTCTTCCTCCATAGGGTCTAGGACCTACTAATCAGAGATTTTTTTTTTTTAATTTCAAATGGCTGGTCAGTATCTCATGATTATATATGCAAAAGATTTTTTTTTTAAATATCAGACTTGATGTGTTATAGGGAGGGTATAGCATGATTACTGCGATTACTTTTGCAACAGTAGAGTTGGTGTGTCCTTATTGTGGCAGTCTGGACTAGCCTCCCATTTCTTGGCCAAACTCTTCATTCGATTGAATCTTACATGGCCATTCAAAAAGCTTGCTTCCTGATTTTTTCCAACTTTGTTTGCAGCTTATCCATTTTTCTTTCCATTATCTTCAGAAGGAATCCTATTCCTAGAATGAAGGAAACCATGAACTGTAATTCCCAATTCTTCTGTAACACTTGGGCAACCTGGAGAGAACTGTTCTGGGCATACCATATGCCCTTTACTGGATTAGTGTCTGAATTTTTAAACTCAAGATTTTGGGGGGAGTTAGCCCAATACAGTTATCCATAGCTGCTCTAATGGAAAATGGACAGACTCCTACATCACTGAAAATTACATTAGGACTGAAATTATATTAAATATTAAACACACTGGCTCAGGCACGAATAATAGAAAATAAATTTGAAGTTAAAGCTTAATGTGCCTGGTTTATTGGTGATTGCAATCCCACGGGGGCAGTTCTGAGGGGTTAAAATCACCAGCAAAGCTCAAGAAATTACTATTTGCTTAAGATGCAGGAAATGCAAAAAGTGAGGAGGCCATACCTGGGTAGCCAGAGAGACTATTGCTTATCTCTCCGAGTATTCCCAGGGTAGTTGTGAAGCCAATGCTCTGCAGAAAATTCAAGACAAGGCTGCACAGAGAGGTTTTGTTCCAGTTACTGCTGGACTCCTGAGCTCCATTCATCAGTTTTATTTGTTTTTTTGTTTCCCATGAAAGGCGAGCTTTCTATCATTAGAAGGCTCCTCATCTAATTTTTCAGTCCCACACAGTGAAGTCCAGCCTTGCCAAATGCTACAGAGAACTTCCTCTGGATGCAGAGTGGTGGAAGTAACATTACTCATTCAGCTACATTTGGGGTAAAACTATCTAAAGTTGGTAGATGAAAACCTGGGACCAATAATTGATTAGAAAAGATAGTTGAATTGGAAAACATGAGCTGACAAAAGGTATCAATATCTGGAACATGATGCCCACACCCATAATTCCAGAATACATCAAGTTGAGGCAGAAGCAGTTCAGGTTTGAGGACACCTTGAGCTACAGTGAAACTGTGTCTCATAAAAAATAATAATAGCACTGCCAATATTTTACTGTAAATATACAAATATAGTCTCTGTCTGGAAGCCCCTGGAAATACATTGAGTATTTCTATTGTTGCCTCTATAATAAACATAATGAATTTATTCACCTATTTTTAAATTTAGTGCTGGAAACAGTGATAGACTGGCCCCCTGCTGCGTGTAGTTTTAAAAATGCACGTTTCTCATGCCTGGTCTCCTTGCCCAGTGCCTTGGCTCCTCATGACTTAGCTCCAAGATCACACCTCTCCTGCCTGTTCCTCCTGAGAATGTCCAGAGCCACCACTCACACTCCACTGACTGGTCATCTCTGTGTCTGCCCCTGCTGATCACCAACAACCGCCCAGTCTCACCCAGCTCCTTTTAGCCCCATGACAGGAAAACAGTAGAGACTTTTATATTTTAAAGCTAACCAGATAACTCAAAGACTGGGCGAAGAATACCCTGCCCCATCTTCCTTTCCTGCAGTTGCCTGCAGAGGCCACAAACTATAGGCGCCCTGAGAAACCTACATGTCTCAGCTACTATTGACTTCTGGTCTGATCTTCCTCTCCATCCCTTCATCCTCCTTCCTATCCTGCTCAGAAATATTTGCCCAATGATTGGCTTCTGCTGTCTTTATTGAGCCAATCAAATTGGGGGGAAGGTTCACACAGAACCACCCTATGTGGTCGACTCCTTGTCAGGGTTGAGGAAGCAGAAATAGCATCAAAATACAGGCAGCATCAGGGCAATCCACAACAGCCCCCTGTTTAATTTTTATAACAATCTCATACTACTACACCTTTAGCATTTGGGCATCCTAGCACTCATCCTTGTCAGATATACCCACTCAATACACTTACTAATTAGTTTTGCAGAAGTTTCTTGAATAGAAACTCCTATGAATCATGCTGATGGTCATCTTTACAAAATCAACAATTTCATCCACATAAGCCTTTGCTTTTATAGCTTTTGCATACACTCATTAATTGTTTAGTGTGGTGTGTGCATCTCATACTTAATAAAGCTGAGGTGGTGAAAAAAAATCAAACGTGATTTAGTTTAAATGCTCTGAAAGAAATGTATAAATCAGCCAAAGTTTAGGCTGAGTTAATATAATTGTCAGGAAAAAATGAGCAACATCACAATTGTTTTTATAGGCTGTTTTAAGGTTCATCTTTTTACCTCAAGTTGTAGCAATGCTGAGAACTATGTTACTGCCATAAGGAATGGCTATTGCCTTCTATAGCCTCAATTTAGTGGTATTTAGAAAATAGATGCAAACCTGACTTGCACTCCTAGCTCTTAGCTAAGAGTAGAAGGGATTTGCTTTTCAATACTGCACTCTGCAGTCCCACTGAGTCAAGAGGATTATTATGTTCTTCCATCTCCTAAAATTCTAAGATGTCAGTTCTTGGCCAACACAGCTACATTAGGAAAGAATTAGGAAAAGGTCATGGCTATTCTCTGGTAAAGAGATGGCACTGGACAATGATGCAGGAGGCAGCTGGTGGGGGACAGGAAGTAAAGAATGAAAACCTGCCTCCTCTAAAGGCTAGCAGACAAATAGGTTGGGCTCCTTTAGACGAGTCACCCCATTATTAAGTTTATTATATGTTAAATCAACTTAGCAGCACACGTAGTGTGGATAAGATTCGACTCAGTTCTATAGTTAAGTGTTAAAGTCCTGGATCCTTTTCCATATGTACAATATATTTTTATCAACTTCGGATTTTCAAAATGCATACTAAAGCTTGAAACTGCCATTGGGATAGAATGGCTCATGGATTTTCCTCCCTAGATCAGGAGGGGCACAAATTCCAGAATAAGTCTTTTGAAGTCACTAGTCATTCTGGGGTAACAATGTGTCTTCATCATGTTAATAAGTAATGTGCTCACTGAATGTCTGAACTGAGAAACACCAAGTAAAGGGTCAAGGTTTTTAGCATTATTACTCTTTGGTGCTATTCTTTCAAAAAAAATCCATGTCTCTTGTATAATTTCTCCAAATGGTTAGGTTAATGGGGTCATAAATTCACAGACTGAGAGACACATTTGTTGAACAAAATGAAGTATTTTGTGTTTTCCCAAGAGTCTACTATCTAGTCATTATAGTTTAATGTTTCAAAAGACAAGAAAGCACATAGTCCTTAAAGAACATCTCTCTTCAGTTGTGATGAATGTCTGAAGAGTTAATCTGCATGATCATCTATTAAGTGACCTTTTCCTGCTGTGATAAAGCATTGTGACCAAAAGCAAGTTAGACAGGAAAAGTTTTATTTCATCTTATGGATTACGCACTACCACCAAGGGAGGCCGAGGCAGGAACTCACGGCAGGGATATGGAGTGGAAATCATGGAGGAACACTGCCTAATGATTCACTTTCTTGCTTTCTTACTGGCTCATGCTCAGCCAGCGTTTTAGTACAACTCAGACCCACTTGCCTAGGCGTAGCGCCTAGTGGGCTGGACACTCCAAGATCAAACATCACTTATGCCAATCTCTCACAGACACAGCTTTGTGCCAATCTGATATGGGCAATCCCTCAATTGAGATCCTCTCAGATGACTCCATGTCAGACTGACCGCTGACATTGACTTGAACACAGTCAAATAACTGACACTTATGTAAGTCATTCTGGTTTTTCTGAGGTTTCAAAAAAACTTGAAAAAAATGACATCTTGGCTTATCGAGGGACCAAGGAACTAGGGGAGGACTGAGCAGTGCCTAAAATAATAATGTGACTAATAAAACAGAGCAAACAAATTTAAGAGTACAATACACTGCAGTATTCATGTATTCCAGAGTGCTTCTGAATTTAGTCAATAGCAGCACTTTCAGTGTGAGCTGTGTGAGTATAATATTGAAGATAAAACCTAAAGTTTATAAAGAAGAGTTTGAAACCAAGTGATTCTACACAAATGATCCCACCGTGCTCCAGAAACTACTGCCGAGTCCTCAGACAAGCTGCCCCTCTGGTCTCCAGGTCCCAGAGGCTCAGAGGCAGGGTGGTGAGGTGTTTTCATATTTCTATTTCTCCTCCAAGTACATTTTCAGTTTTCTGTCCTTGCTCTTAGAATATTGGAAATCATTACTGCTGCAGCAACACTCATTTTGTACCATTATAAATACTGACATTTATTCTTAATGACTCAGCGTGGAAGCCAAAAGGCAATTACGATCGATTATATGTAGAAAGTTCATTTTGTTATAATTATAGCATTTGTCAGAGTTCTAAGATCTGAAGTTCTGCTTCTCTTTGAAGGTAAATTTGCAATTACTACCAAGATGCAAAATACATTTTTAAAAGCAAGTTTCTTAATAAGAAATGTGTCAAACATGCCGTTCTCTTTATCTTCCCTTAGGACCCAATATAAAAACTCTGCTTTTGCTGTCAAAGATTCATCCCAAAAGTATAGCAAAGAGTTTCATTTATTCTGACTTTTTCCAAACAATCTTATCAAAATAAAGTATTAACATTGATTTCATATTTCATATCCTTTCCTTTTAGCTTACCTGGAATTTCAAAACATGATTCTTTCCTTGAAGCACTTTAGTGGCAATATTTCTTATTGCAATGGTTTAAAACACTCTAATGTCTATGAAGTTATTTCTTGTCAACTTGTTTATTTCCCTTTTCATATCTTTTTTATGACTGTGCTACTAGAATGGGCTCATTATTAGGAAGAGAATGAGTATGTATTATTTCCTTTGTATTATTCTCTAAGCACTAATCCCCACTTCTTAAAAAATGTGGACTCCTCTTACTTAGTACTTCATGATAAATTTCTGCAGATGCAGGTTCATTATTTAAATTTCTACATTGGCTAAAGCTCTATGGTCACTTCTGCAAGTGTCTGAGTTACTTTTAAGGTTTTTAAAATTATATGCATATGTATTGGATATGGGAGAAAAGGCATAAATATGTGTGCAGGTATCTTTGGAATCCAGAGAGGGAATCAGATACCCTGGTACTGGAGTTACAGAGGGCTGTGAGCCATCTGACACTGAAGCTAAGGGCCAAACTAGAGTCCTTTGCAAGAGTAGCATACATATCTAACAATTGAGCTACACGCCCAGCCCTAGCTCTCCAATTTCAACTTTCCATTGTATTTTCTACTTGTTCTTTTAATGTGGGACATATTTATCCAATCTTCTGTTTGGCTGTAGAGGGGTTTGCAGTCTGTCTACCCCAAGGTATGACACATAGTAGCCACTTCGCAAATACTTGTTTATGGAAATAATAAAACTTCTCCCTGTTTGCCAAGGGTAACTTTACAAGGGAAAATGTCTGAGATGAAACAGAGAATTTGTGGCTTTTTTCATGGATCTCTTCTTTTTTATTAGATATTTTCTTTATTTACATTAAAAATGTTATCCCCTTTCCTGGTTTGCCCTCCAAAAACACCCTATACCACCCCCTCCTTCCCCTGCTCAACAATCCACCCACTCCAACTTCCCTTTCCTGGCATTACCCTATATTGGGGCATTGAGCCTTCTCAGGACTAAGGTCTCTCCTCTCATTGATGTTCAACAAGGCCAACCTCTGCTACATATGCAGTTGGAGCCATGTTATTTCTCCTGAGTTGAAATCAGACACAGTCAATGTTGGCTTGAGTTCACTATTAAAAGTACAGCAAAATCTTCTTGCTGTATTCCATACTATAATTTGGAAGGAGATAAAAAGGATATGTCTTGCAGATTTTCTTAGATGTTTTCATAAACTAAGTATAGAGATAAATCTATGTCAAGTGGAGTGGGCTCAGGCAGAGCCTGATATTTGAGGGCAAATTAGTTTCACTGTGTCTATGAGGTTGCTTCAGAAAGAGGTTAAATTTTGAGCCAGTAGATTGACAAAGAAAATTGTCCTCCCTTATCTAGAGAGCTCTTATTCAAAGTGTTGAAGGATGAACAAGAAAAAAAAGCTGTCTCTATCTTTGAATAGGCTGAAAGGATGACTATCTTGAGCTGACACTCTCAGCTTCTGCCTACCATTACAATTGGATTCAGACTAGAAAAACCAACCCCTGAATCTCTGTCTTACCTACAGAAATTACATGACCTAAGATCCTCCTGTTTTATTTAATTTTTTGGCTTATTGTAGAACTACAATTTTGCTACGTAACCCAGGCTAGCCTTAAAATCTTTATTCTTATTTTTATTTTTTGCATCAACCAATTTAGTGCTACGATTAAAGGCATGTGCAACAGATCACATTTTAATATGAAATGTTATTTTTTTTCAGTGTTGGGTATTGAACTCAGGCCTTTGTGCGTAGTAGACAAATTTCTGCAATCAACCTGAATCTATAGCTCCAGACCATTAATTTTCAATTCGAATAATTTCAAATACATAAATCAAAAAGTGAAAAATCTAAGTTATCATCACCATCATCATCATCATCATCATCATCCTAAAATTTACAGCTACATTTCAAATAAATATGCCTTCTATTACCAAATTATGTGAGAGTAGTTGCTCTGGGTGGTGTGCGAGGTTATATTCAAACACCAGGGGGCAGAAGAGTATTTTCTTCTTTAGAATACAACCTCTAGGAATTCTTAATTTGAAAATTTCAATCACCTACACTTAGTAAATGCCACCGTATGTAAATCCTTGGAGACAATGTTGAGGAAATTCATTAATAAATAATATATATCAATCAGAGGCATTTAAAGTGCATCAAATTCGAGTTCACTCTCTATAACACAAATGATCCATAGCTATACACGATTGCTAATTACCCTGTTAGTCAGACATTTCCATCATTGCAGAATGTTCTTTTGGATACCACAGCCAAAGGTAATATAAAACCATATCTTCTGAGAAAATGTGCTAGAGAGATTGAATCAGAAAAGTGTGGTGTCAGCAAACACAGAGAAAAGGTTGCAAAGAAAGAGTGATTCAACAGCACTGTGTTCTGACATTTAGGGAACTCTTCTAAACATTGTACAAAGTCTCCAACTTTCCAGTATTTTAAACTAGGATGTTATAAACTACAGAGGGACCAATATTTCAAGTAAATGGAGTACTGAATTTTAAGACATCACAGGGCATCAATTAATTAATTATAGCCATTTCCAATGTTAATTTTTTGTTGTTTAAAGTGTGAAGATTCTAACATAAAAAAAGGACAAACCAGGAGGACACCTTATGATGGTGTCAACTGCTACTATGTACCCATGTAGGGCACTTCATGCCTGCAAGATGATCTTATAGTTGGCCCTGACAGGATCATTTCAGGGTAAGAGAAAGAATCTAAGGTCAAATTTTGCAGAAACACGAAAGAGTGAATGGGATAAAAATGTCACACAGAGTCATTTAAGAATGTAGTAGTAAAAATAAATAAATAAATAAGAAACAGGAACGGGAGGAGTCCAAAGAAAATCAGAGTTGGTTTCATTTCAACATCCCCTCTAAAAATTGATGGTTCACAAACCTTAGGAAACCAACTATTCCGTTTTCTGGGGTTTTGTATCTGTGCCTCTTTTATGTAGAAATAGTTCATAGCGTATCTACACCTGAATGGGAGAATTTAGAAATAAAGAATAGAAGTGAAAAGTGATTTAAGCGAGTGGCACAGAAAACACATAAAGAAAGGAACTGTGGGTGGTCTACGGAGGACCACAGAATCCTTAGTCCTGCTCACTAAATCGAAGGGGAGGGAGAAAACCTGAGCCACCCATCCAAGAAAGTCTGCAACTTCCTTCTCAGGGCTATGCATTTCTTCTCCATTTCGTGCTGTGTTTTCCACACACCATTGCTAAGGCAATCTCTGTGGCGAAGAATATTGTGTCTGTTACAACCTAGGTTTTGAACTAGTTTACCAACACTTATCAATTGGACCACTATGAGCTCATAGAGGTCAGCACTTTTAAAATTATTCTTGCACATGCTTATTTGTACCAAGATCAGAAATATTCAGAAAGGCTGAGCTGCAGCATTACTCAAACGATTTTTAAATATTTAGTACATCTGGGAATCTTCTTTATCTTTGCTATCCGTGATACATAATTTATTTTGCCCCTTTCCCCAGCGTATCCAGAGTCCTCCTTGTACTTTGCAATAAGCAGTCACCATTCCAAGGAAGCTTGTTTATTTATAATTCAATGCCATTTTTCCTTTTAACCTGTTCATCATGATTTTACTCTAAAACAGGTGTATGGAAGTCGATCTCTGATCACACTGTTGCTCTATTTGTTCTGTGATAAACCGCAGACCTTTAGCATTATTAGGTAATCATTATTCAAAAGCTTCGTGTTGGAGCAATCATTTAATCTCCATAACTTTGGATAAAGGTACACTATCATACTTTCCAGGTAGCTTAGTAAACACAATAATTCTTGGGTCTCTGAAGGTCATTATTTTCTGCTCTTTACTCTCATTTCCAAATGACTAAATCAAACAAAATTACTTACATGTTTCTTAGAAGCTGGGATTTATGACAAGAAAAAGGCATGTTCTCTGATTCCTTGGGAATTATGTTTTGGGAAGAAGATCTCAGTTAAGTAAATAATAACATCGTTGATAGTAATTGCAATAGGCTGTGTGAACACCTGTCACTTCTTAGTAAGAAACAACAAAGGAGTCCCTATTACTCTTACATATGCCAGTTAACACCTGAAGGGGAGTAAAGAAGGAGACACACAAGCCAGATGTTACTCGAGAAGTAGATACCTCACAAGTGATGGTTACTTCTTCCAGATTTATATAATATGCCAGAGAAAAAAATTTATTTATACAATGTTCCAACATGATAAATTTTGACAACTAACTGCTGGGGCCCAGATGGATCTGTGGTTTCTTTCTCAGGCACAAACCATAACTGAATTGGAGCTATGTGACTATGACATGACTTTGGAAAACTGTAGTTACTAGATAAAGTCCAGGAAGAATGTTCTCAGGGACAAAACTAGATCACAAGGGCAGGGAAGTGTGGAAGGGGTCCAAGAGACAATTCACTCACTCAAGGTCTGCTTGGACTCTATCTTTAGTAGCTAGCTAATTGATATACAAACAACATTGGAAAAAATAATTGTTAATTCCTGAAGCAAGCCCAGAGTCCTGTGTCTCTTCCTACCACTAACTCCCTTTCCAGGTCCCTTGGTCCCCATATCAATTAACTTTGCACTGGAGCTAAATTTTACTGTGTAAAGGGGCCACTTCATACCCCGCAAACATTCCCACCCCAAAAGCATTCTATTTTGGATTCAACTTAGATTCTTTGAAGATCTGTTCCATGCTCCAGCTTCACTGCAAATGGATGGGTCTCAAAGGACCTTCTCATTGCTTCTGAAAGGAAAGCAGCCATGTCTTTGAGAGTGACCAACAGAGATACTCAGTCTGGAGGGCTTTCTGTAGACCAGGTAGAAGGAAGGCCAGGGAGAGTTTCTCAGGCTACATTTATAAATGTAATATAACAAGGCAGAAAACATATGGAGCTCTGGCAGCTTTCCTAGACTTCCTCTCCTCCTGATCAAGTGAAAAAATGGGAAATTCTATCCCTTCAGTTTTATCTTGAATAAGTTTTCTGTAAAATGTATAACTACGAATTGTTATTCTAGAAGTGACTTAGACAAAGCAATGGTCCTTGTAAGAGGTAGGTCATTAGTAAAACTTCATACTTGCTTATAACTTCCCTTAAAATTGTACATTGGTTATTTTTAATTTGTTTTATTAAGGCAAACATGAAGATAGTTTAAATACCAGGACAGCAAACCAAGAGGGGGTTGAATGGGGAACAGGGGGAGGGAAGAGGGCTTATGGGACTTTCGGGGAGGAAGGAACTGGGAAAGGGGAAATCATTCGGAATGTAAATAAAAAATATAGAAAATTAAAAAAAAGAAAAGAAAAAACTTAAAAACTCATATTTGTATTAACCAACTCATTTTCCTAACTACTGTTTTGAAATAATAATAATAATAATAATAATAATAATAAACCTTTCATTTTCTAGATGTCATTTAGTTTTAAATTAATTTAGCTCTATATTATCTTCCCAATTTGCTAGTGACGTTTGACGCTGACTTCTAATGACCTACTAGTTTCTGACAGTATCTCTACCATTTCTAAGATGAAAAATGATCATCATCATCATATTCTTCCTCTTTTTGTGAAATCAGTGTGTCAACAGATCACTTTTAAAATCCACAGCAGCTAGATTCACAATTATAATTCTTCTAAATTCAAAAGAAAGTGCATATTATATAAATATAACTAGTTATATATGTTTGAGTTAATATTAGAAGAGCTTCTAAATATTTTAACTTTAACTTATTTTCTCCTGTTTTGAATTGTTTCAGGGAATATACTGTTTCTGTTGCCTGATCTGTGTGCCCCCAGAACAGATTATCCATCTTCCATTATGACCATCAGAAAGTAATGCTTGCTTTCGTGGTGCCTCATGCTTACTTGTTATGAAAGCCATTTTGTCCCAAGTGTCCCCCTCAGCTCTGAAATTTGTGTATTTGCTTCTCCATGGGCATAACCCATTTTTCAGTAACTTCTTAAGCAAGAATGGGTATGAGACACTTTAAATGCATACAAAATTGCCTTTTGGGAACTTCTGTGTCTGAAAATGATCTGTGTATGGTGATTTATTTCTGTAGAGGATATTAGACTGGAAAAAATCTTTGGAAATTTGTAAGTACAAGTCAGATCTCATTATAGATGATTGTGAGCCACCATGTTGCTGGGATTTGAACTCAGACTTTCAGAAGAGCAGTCAGTGCTCTTAACTGCTAAGCCATCTCTCTAGCCCTGGAAATTTGAATGTACAGGTTTATGTTCTAGTGGATTTTCATGCTGATTCTGACAAGTCTCATATCATTTATAGCCCAATCTCCTGATATTTTAATATATAGATTTCATTAGAAGAAAACACATTTCCATTATTTCTGTTATGATTTAAAAAATCTATGTTATAATTTCTTTTCCTCTTCACAATATTCTTTTTCTACATTTATTCATTTTATTTTCTATTTATGAATGTTTTGCCTGTATGTATGTATGTATGTATGCATGTATGTATGTATGCCACATGTGTGCTTGCTGCCTACAGAGGCAGGATCCCCTGGAACTGGAGTTTTGGATGATTGTGAGACACCATGTTGCTACTGAGAATTGAACACTTGTCTTCTGTTCAAGCAACAAGTGCTCTAAAACACTGTGTCATCCACCAGCCCCAGTTTTTATATTTTGATGTATTCTCGCCTCATATGACTTCAGCACCTTTCAAAAACAGTAGCTTTGCCAATATTTTGGGTATGTGCACTGTATGTCAACATGTATGAGTCTACAAATATGTAGACACCATAGGACAACCTTGGGTATCATCTTGACTCTCTACCATAGTATTTTTGAAACTATCTTACTATATGTATATTTTGTTTATATAGTATATGTGTGGCTTGTAAGAGAAATGTAAAAACAAAGCCAATACAAACTCTTTGATCTACAGTTTTATCCTGACCACAAGATAATGATAATGCAATGGCAGCACTAAGGTTTTGGGAAGAACCAAAATCAATATCTTATTTTACTGAAAACACATTCTATAAGCAATACTGTTTGGGTTACCTAGAACCAAAGACTAGATAGTACAGGGATCTAGTGTAAAACCACATAATATTGATCTAAAAAAACCAAACCAAAACAAAACAAAACAAATTGTACTGATATAATGACTCCAAATGGCATTCTGCTATAATTATCAGAGAAAATTTCTCCTGTCCTAGATGGAAACAAATACACAGCCAGACGTTAGATAGAGAGAGCAATTAGGACACTCAGTTCTAAACAAGATGTCTTCATCAAATTCTTCCCTCATGGCTCAGAAAACCCTGAAGAAGAGAAAGCAGAATGCGTATAAAAGACAGAGTAGATGGACTTTTTAATCAACATGTTCAAAGTTCATATGAATTCATAGACCGAGATAGGATACACGGGGCCTACATGGGTCTACACCAGGTCCTCTGCATGTATATCATGGACTCCAGTTTTTAGGGGATTTCTGTGTGTGAAAAATAATGGTTCTCTGTTTATTGTGCCTTTTCTCAGGCTCTTTCCCTTTTCTTTGATTTTCTAGTTCAATTCCAATGTGTTAGTTTGTTTTTTCTTATTAGTTTATTTTGTTGTATTTTAATATGATCTATTAGAAACCTGCTCCTTTCTAATCAGAGACAGACAGGGAATAGATTGGGATTGGAAAAACGGTGAAAAGGGACAGGAAGGAGTAGCCAGGGAAACCCATACCAGGATATATGATGTGAGAAACGAATCTATTTTCAATAAAAGAAAAAAAATGGCATTTTGTTTCTGTCTTATATCAAGAGAGTATACAGTCATCATACCCCAATACTCTTGAGAGTGACTCAGTTTAGTTACTAATACTTCTGCACTATAAAGGGGACATCTGTCATTTAAATTTGCTTATGAACTTTATTGTTTTTACCACCACTGAGTCACTTCTTTCAGTACATTTACTTATATGATTTTTTTCTGCCATCCTGAAGGTGTTCTTCAATTCAGCAGCAGCTCTAAATTTGTAATGAGCAAATAAAAATTTGCATGCTCTGTGCACTGTGCATTCGAACGATAGTTGGAGAAGTTGATCTCGAGGATCAAATACTTTGTTTTCTATTGACCTGGGGAGTAGTTGATCTTTCCTTTACTCATATTTGTATTAGTTTTTTGAGAATTTCTTACAATACATTTGGATGATTCAACTTCCTTATTGCAGTCATCAAATGCTAATATTATTGGGTTTGGAGTGTGGTACAGGTCATGTACATCAGAGAAAGCCCTTAGAATTGGCCTTGTAAAATTCAGAACATGACAACTAGAAATCTCAGGCCTAAGGGAGAAAATTACAGCAAAGGACAAATCGTTTTATTTCCAACATTTCCCAAGTGCTGTTTTCTGTCAAGCTTTTATCTTTGACTGTGATTATTATACCAGATTCAAAACTTTTATGATGCAAAACTTCTAGAGTGTCTTTTTTTTTTCATTTTAAATTGAGTATGAGAAGAACTGCAGGGTGAGTTGGAATTGAACTTCTGCTGACTTAAGATTCTCAGAGAATGTTCTGTGTGTAGCGTCCTGGCTTGTCCAGTTTCACTGTGACCAAATATCTTCATAAAAAATATATAATTGTCTAAAGAGAAAGCTAACTTAATTCTCACCAGTATCACTTTCTGTAGTGAATTTGGAGTTGCTTTTTTTTTTTCCTTGCCTGAATCATTTACCATTAGTCTGGTGTGCTCCACTCTGTCTAACTGGGATTGGTGTTGTAGATCCTTTATAGTTTCACTGGAAATGTCCTTAGAAGTTAAGATATTTGTATTCTTTGCCTTGACACTTTTAATAGAGAAATGGGTTTCAGCTGATGTTTTATCTAACCAAAAATAAAGTGGTAGAAAAGAGAGAAATGGGTCAAGTGAAATGGCTCAGTGAGAATACATACATGGGACTGAAGTTGATGACAAGGATTCTGATCCCAAAAGCTGATGTAGAAAAGAAAAAAACTGACTCCAACCAGTTGTCTCCTGTTCTGCCATTGTGAGCAAGTGTGTGTGTGTGTGTGAGTGTTTGTATGTGTGTGTGTGTGTTTGTTCATGCACTTATGAAATGATAAATAGGTAAATTAAATAAATATTTGGAAAACTAATCATTTTCCAAGACTAATGAAAACCTGTTACTACACTGACCTATCTGAACTCATCCCCTGATAATTCCAAGTTATGTGAAAGAAATAGTACATTCAGATGTTTTGTTAGGAAGTACATTCATTAGACATCCTGGAAACAGTGATAGAGCCCAAAGGACAAAGAGTCAACAAGTTTGAGTAAGCCAAATTCTTTGGAATGCTGTGTCCCTCCTCAAATTCTATTTGAGAGATACAAACTCTGCTGTTTTTCAGTTACTCTTATGTTAGGAGATTATAGTGCTGATATCTGATTTGTGTACATGGTATTAACATATTAACGATTTCACACTTACACAGGCAGTGAAAATATAACTTCCAGTAAGTGACAACAAACTGCAGCTTATCAATTATGCTTTCTATCTTATTTTTATCATTTGGAGTACTCTGGGCCTCTCCCAAGCCTGTCTGGGAAGTACTTGCAGGTGGCTGTTGAACATGTAATTGAAACTGGAATGAATTGTGGTTAGGTGCATTTTAAACACGAATTTCAGACAGGCTAATAGCTTTTATAGTCTGATTCCTAGGAGCAAGACGGTACTGGAAAATCAAAGAAGGCATAAAAAAAATCCTATATGAGTAGAAATTACCTCTTTAACTGTTTAATACCTTTTCTAAACTTAAATATTTAATTTAAATTTCTTCTAATTTTCTTTAGTCATCATGTCTATATTTAGAAGACTTTTGGAACCTCAAACTAAAATAATGTATTTATTGTTTATATATCCCAGGGGTTCCAAGAAACCAGAATCAGTTTAAAATCTTTTTTGATCTATGGTTGCTGTTTCTCCCCAACTATTATGAAGATACTCAAATAGCTGGAATTAGTAGTAGGCTGTCTTTTGTATCTGAGAATCTGTGATACAGATGTGTACATTAATCTCTCTGAGTGTCAACTTTTCCAGTTTTACTCAGCAGCCAGAGACACATTCCAACAACTACAGAACAGAGGACAGGACTGAAGACTGTGATAAGGTTTTCTTGAAGCAACGCCAAGGAACTCATGTCTATAAATAGTGTTGTTTATAGAATTTTATGTATATAAAAAGCATGACAGGAAACAACACTGTCTTTGTGTGTAAAGACTTTAACTATTGAAGACTTTTCTAGTGACATTTTGACCTACACCTGAAGAATCAATTAGCATTTGCAAAAAATATATGTAAATTTAGAAGAATTATAAATTCTTGGGTAGACAATGTAGCTCAGTGTTATGGGGCTTGGCATAGCATGAGAGAGGACCTGGGCTCAACCTCCCACAGTCCAAATTAAAGGATACACAAAATGCCAACCTTCAGGAAGACATATTTCTACAATATGATTTATAATTTATTCATCCTTAAAAGCTATTGTCCTGGTTTTGACAACAGTCCAAAAGCCATATGTATTCCTTATCATCCCTCAGCAAAGATAAAGAAAGGATACTGACTAGGAAGAGCATCCACCTTACAAATTCATGTTGAAGTAACAGCTTCTTTCTTGTATTGTTAATTGACAAAATAAACAATTGGGTATATTTGTGAGCTATACTGTGTTGTTTTGACATCTGAATGCGTTGTGAAAATAGTCAAACTAATTAACATACACATCATCTCAGTAATGTTATTGTGTGAGTGGTGAGAATTTTAAAAATAGGTAATTTTGACATATGTAATAATATTTCCTTTACACACCAAAATATCTGTACACTTTGGCTGGAATCATCATCTTCCCTTGTCCCCCCACTCCAGCTGCAATTCACCTTTCTAATGTCCATTTGGATACTTCCACACAGAGATAAGATCATTAGAGCATTTTCCTTTCTAGATGTGACTTAGTTCCTCTACCATTATAAGCACCCTTTATGCTTTTGCAAATCACAGAATTCACATTTCTAATGGTCCTGTAGTTTTCTAGTGTGTGCAGAGTCTGTTTCTTTATTCACTGGTGTGTTGGTGGACCCTGTAGTTAAATGAAAGTACAGCTATCTTTTTGATGTCACAATTTCAATTCCTTTGGAATTTTACTGAGAAACAATGTTAGGTCATATTCTAACACTATTTTTAGTTTTATGAGAACTTCCATACTCTTTTTTCCACAATTGTGGCGTGTACTTACATTCGTATCAACTTGTCCACATTCTGTCAAATATTACTCATCGGTTGCTTTATGTATACAAAAATTCACTAATAACCTAGTTAGGTTTTTATAACAATCTGTGGATCAGTGACAGATGATGAATGTTTACCCATATAATGGATATGCATGTAAGTGTTCACTGCTGTAAACTTCTTATTAAATTTCTGATTTGAACTTATGTGTAAACTTGTGAACTTTTTACTATGTGATCACAAAGAGAGGAGTGCAAGTTTCCCCTTTCCCACTTATGATCATCATGATCATTCAGCTTTTCTCTTTATTTTCTTAGAGAGCTTTCATGGGTAACTTTTTACAACTTGGAAATAAATGCTAAAATTGTTTTTTAAAGTGTCCCTTTTTCTTCCTAGACTTCAACTAGCAGGCTGAAAGTTAGAGCCCTAATTCCTGCAGAGATAGAACAAAGGCTACATTACTAAATCTGTCATTGTTAAGCTACAGGTGTTAATCCCCTAAATCAGGGACTTAACCCTCAGAATGAGCAAGAAAAGTTTTAGGACTTTTTTTTTTAATTGGTTATTTTATTTACTTACATTTCAAATGTTATCCCCCAAAGTGTGGATGTTTCAGTCCAATTCAGGAGTTTTTAGAAGTTATCAACATTCAGTATAGTTAGAGAGTTAGAACATTCAGAGACCATCAGTCTTTAAAGCCACACCAGAGTCCTACTGTATGTCTCCTTTCAATCTGCTCCAGGCCAGGAAGCTCCTGGCAAATACACACACATATACACAACCGGCTAAAACACTATATTCTCATTAGTGTGTGCATGATTACATACAAGTCTGACCACTTCATATTGGACAATTAATTAGGAGTACCACTCCTCAGAAAGACTACTTTTCCTGCTTTCAGAAGTTCATAGCTATGGGCACTTCATTGTCAAAGGGTTGGGCCCCAGTAAGATTTTCTCCTCCAAAATACAATGTCTATTGGAGTTGCCATTGTTCAGGATTTAAGCATCTATATTGCTGAGTTATAATAAATGTAGCTTCTTTGTTGATTCTAGAATATTTGACGCCATAGAAAATCTTCTGGTCTTCTGGCTGTTACAATCTTTCCCAACTCCTTCTAGGATAATCCCTGAACCTTAGGTACCAGAGTTAGTTGCATTGTAGCTGTATCCATGGGGGATTGAAATCCCACAATCAGCTCTTCATTTCATTTCAATGAGTTTTGGATTTCTGTTAGTAATTTCTGTCTGCTCCAAAGAGAAGCTCCTTCAATGAGGATAAAAGAAAATTTTCTCTGTAGGTACAAGGATAAATGTTTAGAGTACAGGTAGGAATTATGCTGGTTTAGTAAAGTATGGAACAAGTTTTCTTTTACCATCTATGACCTCACTACCCCTGAGTAGTTGACTAGCTTTCTAGTACCATATACAGTTTCTCTCCTAATGAAAGGGGCTTAAATTCAGTAGACAGACATTGTACACTTAGGAATATCATAACATACTAGTCATCGTATTGGTTCACATGCATCACAGCTGCTCAGGAATATTAGTTATTTCCTTCCCTTGGTGGCTTTCATAGGGTCTTCTAGTAAATATAAAAATTAATCTTCAGGGAGAAAGCTTTTAGGTAGGATCCAGCTCAAATCCTCCAAGTTCTTTGTCCAAAATACATGGTGTCTTCCATCTTGAGAAGAAACCAAGGGCAGCAGCAGAAGAGTGATTTTGAGTCTTTCTATCTGATGTGGTATGGAGAAGAGAATTCTATATTAGGGAAAAACCTTAGAATTCATCTGCATGTAGATGTAAAAGTTGTTAAAAGTGGCAGCAAGATTTTGGATGGAGAAGATATTACCAGTCACAAAATAAGTTATTTTTAGATGTATTTTGAATTAAACATAATTACATCATATTCCACTTCTTCTTCCCTCCAAACTTTTCTATGCACCTCCCCAATCCAATGCTCTCTCTCAAATTCATTGTCTCTGTTATATATATATATATATATATATATATATATATATATGATTTATTATATATAAATCATAATTTATATACATTCACAATGCATATATATATATGTATATGTATAATGTTAAGATGAAGTTAACAGAAGACAGGTGAAGCACAAGGTGTAGTTTCAAAAAAGAATGTATTTGTATTTGGTAGAATTGTTTGATATTATACTGTGTCTATATTTACTCAGGCCTATGTAAATTCTTGGATGGTTATATAGATAAAAATGAGGCCCGGATCCATCTGCATTTCTGATACTGATCTTTTGGTGTTAGAACAAACATCCCCTGTTTACACAGGCTATAAGAAAAATAGTGCTCTCAGGTCAAGGGGTTGTTAAAAATAGTATGTTTTTCTTGATGAGGCAGAATAATAGGTGCACAGCTTCTGTAATTTGAATATGTGCAGAAACAAAACAGCTTATTGCCTCCCCCCAATTTCTAAGCTTCCCCCGTCCAACCATTTTCCCTCCAAATTTTATATGCCCCTTTGTTGTTGTTGTTCATAACCCCCTAGGTCCATTTAGCATTACTAATGTATATAAGTACAGGATAATCATTCAGGGGTCCTTCCCCAAATTTCTAAGAGTCACCAATAGCTGCTCAGACAGAGGCAGGATATTTGAGCTCTGTCCTGCCCGGTGCTTGGATTTTGTTTGCCTTTCTCTTGTACCAGTCTCGTGCATGCAGCTGTAGAGCTGAGCATTCCTGTGTGCCATGTGTAGAGCCGAGCATTCCTGTGTGCCATGTGTAGAGCCGAGCATTCCTGTGTGCCATGTGTAGAGCCGAGCATTCCTGTGTGCCATGTGTAGAGCCGAGCATTCCTGTGTGCCATGTGTAGAGCTGAGCATTCCTGTGTGCCATGTGTAGAGCTGAGCATTCCTGTGTGCCATGTGTAGAGCTGAGCATTCCTGTGTGCCATGTGTAGAGCTGAGCATTCCTGTGTGCCATGTGTAGAGCTGAGCATTCCTGTGTGCCATGTGTAGAGCTGAGCATTCCTGTGTGCCATGTGTAGAGCTGCCATGGTCCGTTCATGCCTTGGCAAATACTGTTTCACTGTAGATGTCCTGTACTCCTGGCTCTTCTACTTCCTCCCCTCTTCCCATAATGATCCTGAGGCTTGGGAGGAGAGGGTGTGATATACTCTTTTTAGAACTAAGCATTCCATATCCTTTGTGTTGGCCAATTGTTAGCCACAGCATAAATCTATTTAATGAATAAAGAAACTTCTTTGAATGGGGTTGTGAAATACACCAATTTATGTTTAAAAGGAACTTAGAGTGAAGTTTATTACTTTGTTCATTCAACATAATAAAGCAAAAAGTTTCTTTCTTAGTGTCTATGATCTAGCTGGGTATTGGTTTGGAACCCAGTTAACGACGTGAGGTTCGAGTTCTGTCTTGTGGAGTGGGCTTGAGGTCCATGCCATAAGTGGTTGGATATTCTAATAATATTTGTGGCACAATGTGATAGTGGGTATATCTTGTCAGGGCTGGAGGATCCTCTAGCACTATGAAAGCTAACCAATAAGGACACAATTTCCAGGTGAAAGCTAGATTTATTTTTCCATTCTGTGACTCAAGTATACGTTGTCTTCATTGAATAGGGTCAATTTCTTATCGGCAACCAAGAGGAAGAGCAGTAGTGTATAATGCTAGAAATGGTGTTTGTGAGACTTGATGGACAACTTGAAAATTGGTAACCCATAGTTGGCATTCTGCATCATGAAAGCCCATGATGCCTGGTAAAGACAATCCCCCCTTACAGGATAACTCCATTTAAACCAATCTTAAAGACACACATACACACACACACACACACACACACACACACACACGCTCGCATGCACATACAAACACTCAGCTACAGTAATTTTTCCATATAGTATTTGCTTAGCTTTGAGAATGTTTTACAAAATATTTGTTGAGTTTACTTTATGTTTGGATATGCTAAAAGACACATAGGATTGTATTGGTAAGCATGGCAGGTTGCCCCAAGAGAAAGCTGTCTACACTAGGAAAAATATTTGTATTAACATTACAAAACGTGAGCAAGAGAAGCTGGAAACCCATGTACCACCTCTGAGAAAGAAATGAAGTGGATGTTTGACATTGCAAAATTGTTACTTTTATTATTAGGTATAGCAACAGTACTAGGTTAAATTCTGTAAAATAGTTTTTTGTTAGTGAATATATGCTGATTTTTAACAAATCATAGTTTTAATAACATCTGGACAAAATAGGATTATACAATGAATGGTCTATGTTGTTTCAAAACCTCTGTTCCATCTCAACAAAAAACAAAAACCAAAACAAATCTAGTACATCTTCCCTATACCCCTCAGAACATACTTTAGACGCATACCATGCCAATGTTTTAAAAGTACATTACTCCTCTGTACTTCACTCATATTCCAATAGCCAGAGTAGTACACAAATATGCAATGGTGTTAGTCTTCCAATAAAGTATTTCCTAAGCAGTTGCACACCTGCACAGAACAGCATCCACTGCAATGTCCAGTTTCCCATCCTGAAGGCTGACAGTCCAGGCTGACATTTAGCCCCATGTGTTCTACTGGGCAGTCAGACCAGTGCTGGGGAAGCTTTCTGCAGATCAGGACCCTGCATTTACCATCCTTTTATTAGTACACTTCCCTCTGTTTTTCTACACACTCAGTGGCATACAAATACAATTTAGCTGCATCCAGCTTTTGCTCTTCTCCCAGGTTTTGGACTCTTCACGCTTATGCCCAGCTCTCTTCCTCTCTCTTCACAAAATCCCAATCCCCCTTGACTGACTGGCTCCTTCCCAAGCAGCAGGAGGATGCGAAGCCACTGCTAAAGCTGTTATTGCCTCTGCAGCTGGGTTTCTGTCAATATCAGCCGCCCACGCTTATCTAGCTTCTAGAGTCACAGACTGGCCTGGAGATGAGGGTGGGGGAGTGGCCAAGAGAAGGGAGGCAGGCAGGCAAAGGAAACAAAAAAAGGCTTCAAGGCTTACTGGGCATCTGTCTGTAGGTGGTCTCTGGGTCTGTGACTGTGGAGCCCGCCAGGTGGCTGAGTGTCTAGCTGGCAGCAGCAGTGGACAGCTAGCACAGTGCAACAACCTCCGAAGCAGAGATCTGAGAAGAAAGAGAAGCCCAGGGAGCAAAGGGCTCTCGTGAGCCTTGCTTCTGGGGTTCTTGCTGAAGTTTTACTGAAGATTATCATTTGGCAGCAAGTAAGTGCATTTTTTTTTTAGTCACAATCCCCTATCAATTTTAGTGACAATCCACTATCAATTTAGTGATTGCTCATAACCGTTCCCTGCTTTTCTGTCCCATTCCACCCGCCCCACCCCGTGCACAATCTTTGGGAAATGTTTGAGAACCAAAAAGAACAGTGATATCTGAACCTGAACTAACAAGGTGGGTGTTTGCTTCTCATACGTGGTTAGTTATATCACCCAGGTAAGCTGAAACCAGAGATCTTCTGTTACTGTAAAATTTCTAGAACTCCCTAGGAAGTGATGGCCAGAACAGATGAAGCAGGATGTTGTGCTAGTTGGACTATATTATTAAGGAATTCAGACTCTGTATTTTGGGTAATTTTGTGCATTCAAGAATGGAACTTTTGATGTGACAATCTTAATATTAAAGTAGATGAAGAGTGCTATTGGAAATGGTGTGTTTCTTTGGAACAGCTTGGAGTTTGATGTTATTTGGTCCAACATAGTTTGTTTTATTTGTTATATTACGTGATCTCTCAAGCATATTCTTTCCAGACCTCTGCTTCCTATTAGAATTGATAGTGCTATTCTGGTTGTGTTACCTCCAACACTTAGAAAATTATCAGAGCAATACTAATAATGCTGGATCCATTTAGATGTCTCAGCTGATGGACTTGTTCAAGGTGCTATGTAGATTTCGGTTGGGAAAAATCTGAAGTAAGAGTGTGGAAGTATTTTGGTGGGCATTTGGAGAGTATATAAAGCACAGTAGAAGTGACAAGACGTGGAGCATTCCAAATGCTGGCACTCTGCCTCCCATCACTAGCCTTTTGGTGCTATTATCAGCTGCTACTTTTACAAGTAGTACAGACAAAGCCCATGAGGAATCAAAGTTCCCTTCCTCTTCTGTGGGCTTCTTTCATTCACTTTACAGTTGCCCTCCTACTTTCATACTCTAAGTAATAATTTGATGAGTTATTGGGATATCTACTAATTGAACTAGAATCCCAGTCACAAAATTTGGGGAATTTAGAGTTATAATACTTTATTTGCATTTGGTGTAACAATATGAATTTTTAATACTTAATATCATCATAATTTGTACTCCTGATTTTTAAGAATGATATGTAACCAATTCCTGCTAAGGACTAATGGAAACAATGTGAATTGTTTTATGAAAGCAATCATTTGTGTATCTATTGGTCTTTCTCGACTTCACCAGTGTGACTCCTATTTGAAGTGTAGCATCCATATGGGATGATGGAGTTCTTAGACAAAATGTTCTAAAATTAGGATAATAAGAGAAAGTAAATTGTATCTCCTATCATGCATACCCTTGAAAGGGTATTATAACCTGCAAAAGTTCATCCTTCTAAATGGTGTGCCAACTTGTATTGTAACTCTCTTGGGCCTTCTGTAAATATGATCTACCCTTTTTCTCTTTTTAATTTTAAATTTTTCTTTTGGTGTATGTCCTTACTTTCTGAGTTAAAAATATTAAACATAGTAAGTAGACCATTTGTAATCTATTTGATAAAGTTATTATTATGAATGTAGAAAGTTTAGGCATTAAAAAAATCCTTGATTGCAGATATCTATTCAGTTTTACAGTTCAACATAGGGTATCCTGAGCTCCTCTTTACTCAAGGATATGTTTAAAATAATAGAATTAACTAAAATTGGTCATGAGGCTATGGAGTAGGGGTTGTCTAGCCTTGGATGACAACTTAGGGTCCTGTCCGCTCAAGGTGCTTTTCAGTCTCACCTGGAGAAGTGGAGTCAGAACCAAACACTTGGGAACTGGACATTCTGTCTCTTGGTTCTCATGGAGAAAATAAATGGACAAGGTTACTGATATGTGCTATGATTGAATTTGCCCAACTGAGATGAAGCATGTCATATCAGATTGGAAATGGAGAGTCATCCACTGCAAGTTATGGCATACACATATAAGAGATACACAGTATAACAATAAAAAAGACAAAAAGTAAAAAAAAAAAAATAAAAAAGAAAGAAAGAAAAAAGAAAGCAAGAAGGAAGGAAGGAAGGAAGGAAAGAAAGAAGGAAGGAAGGAAGAGTCAATATCTTGACCAAGTCTTTCCTTAGATAAGAATTACGAAAATACTTCTAATTTAATCCTCACTGGAATAAGCTCTGCATGCCAGAGCTGAACCCAGAGACTCACACACAACTCTCTAGCCACTATTTAAACCTTGTCTTAAATCTATGGTAGAATAATTACTTCACAAGAGCTATTCTTTCAAACGTATATTTAATTTTTGAAATTATAATATAATTAAAATATTTTACCCCCTTTGCATACCTCATTTTCAGCTCATTACTTTTTTTTTTGTCTACCTCATTGCTTTCTCACAAATTCATGGTCTCTATATCTTTAATTATTGTTACATTTCCGGGAATCTTGTCTTTTATTTTCACAAGGCAATATTAATGCTAATTGTGAGACTATCTACAACCCCAATCAGCTTCCACTGACTGTTAGCAAAGATTCTATCTTTCTTTCCATGAGATTAATTTGTAAAACAGTCATCATTTCCCTTGCTTTATCTTCCTCCTTTATCTCTTGGGTGATACAATATCAGCTAAGCAAAGTCTCATCTCCCAAACACTGAAAGATGGAGCCTTTGGCTTTGAATAGAATGCTTTCATATGACGGTTGCTATGGATATGCTGTGTCATATCTCTTGACCCGGTTAAGATTCTGATTTGCAAATATTTATGTGGATACTGCTACTTTCCCCATAAACCAGGATCTCTCTTATTGTACCTTATCCATCTATACTAAGCAATTAGGTCTCCCTGTTGTTGGTGCAGCTATTTTGACCCAGCTTACTCTACTGATGATAGTTGAGAATAACTAGGGATAGCTCCACAGCAGAGTCAGGTATCAACCTCATTGAGTAGGTATCAAAAACATTGGTTGAAAGAAGAGCTGAACATAGGGTTCTGCTCATAAAAGTTCAAAAACTCACAATGTCTGTAATTAGAGTATTTGGTTTCAACTAGAACACCAGATGCTGATTCTTTTTTTTTAATTTTATTTTATTTTCTAAGTTTTTTTTATTTATATTCAAAATCATTTCCCCTTTCCCTTTTCCTCCCTCCCCGAAAGTCCCATAAGCCCCCTTCCCTCCCTCTTTTCCCCATTAAACCCCCTCTCGCTTCTCTGTCCTGGCATTCCCCTACATCCAGTC
This sequence comes from Tokudaia tokunoshimensis, assembly GCA_036184795.1. Lineage (NCBI taxonomy): Eukaryota > Metazoa > Chordata > Mammalia > Rodentia > Muridae > Tokudaia > Tokudaia tokunoshimensis. Next base: position 40,865,247 of record BTHU01000004.1, on the reverse strand, counting down.
TTTCCAGGACCAGGGGTCTCTCCTTCATCTTCTTGGAAATCTATTGATATGCGAATTGTGTTTAGGGTATTCCGAGATTCTGGGTTAATATCCCCTTATCAGTGACTGCATACCATGTGTGTTCTTTTGTGATTGGGTTACCTCACTAAGGATGATATTTTCAAGTTCTGACCATTTGCCTAGGAATTTCGTGAATTCATTGTTTTTAATTGCAGAATAGTATTCCATTGTGTAGATATACCACATCTTCTGAATCCATTCCTCCATTGAGGGACATCTGGGTTCTTTCCAGCTTCTGGCTATTATAAATAAGGCTGCTATGAACATAGTGGAGCATGTGTCCTTATTGCATGCAGGTGAAGCCTCTGGGTATATGCCCCTGAGTGGTATAGCTGGATCCTCCGGGAGTGTCATGCCCAGTTTTCTGAGGAACCACCAGACTGCTTTCCAGAGTGGTTGTACCAGCTTGCAATCCAACCAGCAGTGGAGGAGTGTTCCTCTTTCTCCACACCCTCCAACAACTGCTGTCTCCTGTGTTTTTGATCTTAGCCATTCTGACTGGTGTGAGATGGAATCTCAGAGTTGTTTTGATTTGCATTTCCCTAATGACTAAGGATGATGAACATCTCTTTAGGTGCTTCTCAGCCATTAGATATTCTTCAGGTGAGAACTCTTTGTTTAGCTCTGTACCCCATTTTTTAATAGGGTTACTTGCCTCTCTGTAGTTTAACTTCTTGAGTTCTTTGTATATATTGGATATTCTTTAGGGACAATATTTCTTGAAAGAATAAACTGTGTCCAGTGGAATATTCTATCCTTTGTACTTTAAACATTAAGAGTGAATCTTCTAGTTCAACAGAGTCCTCACCACCTGAATCACAGATTACAGGTTGCCCCATTGGCTATGGTCCATAGATTCTATCTTCCCTTAACCATATAGCCCTAAGTTGGTCATGGTTTCACCCAGTGCAAAGTGAGATTAAAAACCAATTCGTTATCATTCAGCTCAGTTTTATTTCAGTTTCTCTGTTGTTGCTCTCCAATTTGAAATTGGTAGGCAGCTATTATGCTCAGTTTTTCATATTTGAAAACCTAGCATGGTTTGGGAGGACTATGGAATCCTAAAATACCAGGCAGACTCAGGACTATGAAGAGAAGTAAAGAGACCATCCCAAGAGTTCTTTGGGCTTCCAGGAAATTTCCCAATCTGTATTTAAAAACTTTTCATAGATCCATTGGCATCTAATACTATTGTCCAAAAGGTCTTAGGGTTGCTGGGGACTGTACAAGCTACATTCATTTCTGAATCCCTTTTTATTTCTCGAACAGAGACAAGAATGCATTCCTCTCCTTTGAGGTCCTAAATGGCATCTGGCCAGCTGTTTCTGGTCAAAGGTTTGACAGACTAGACTTGTAAGAATATTTAATTTTGAAGGCTTTTGGCTTTTCCCCAGCATGCTTGTCTTGTAGAGAAGACAAGTACAGCATGGTAGTTTTCACAATCTCAGTAGGAGACCTTCCTAGGGAAGCATGAAATTGGCAAAGAAATGTTCAAATGGACATTGGTCACATGACCAGCTTCCATTCTGGTGCCTGGAGCTCTCCCATGATTATATTGTCTGACTAGTTATGAAAGTTCACTGTGTTGAAACCACTTTCTACAGACTTGATACCCTGTGTGTCCTTGCAGACATTCAAATTCATATTGAACTTCGATTGTATCTTTTCTTCCTTAAAAAAAATAAAGATTAGTCTTAGACAACTTCATAATGTATATAATGCATCCCGAGAATACTCACCTCCCCTTACACTCTCTTATTCCCCTCCTTTCCCCACCAGTTCTCCCTCCTTCCTGCAGGTCTCCTTCTGATTGTCATGGCATTTTGCTTCATTTGTTTTGGATTTTATCTTATGTTGTGACTCAAAAAAACCATCTATCCAAAGCTCAGTCTATAAGGCATGGTTTGAGGCAATCCATTGAAGCATGGTGAACTCACCAATAGATCTTACCACTGGGTGGAGGAGGGGGACTTTCCACTTTCCTAGCATCTATTAATACCCAATAGTTCCCCAGTTACATTGATATCTTTCTTTATGTTGAATTAACTTATAGAAATACATCTCATTTTCTCTGTCTTGATCCTCTTCTGTATCTCCTGGGTGATACAATATCAGGTAAGAAAGATCTCACATCCCAGTGGTAATGGTGAATCCTTTGAGGTTGGGAAGATGCTTTCATCTGATGACTAGAACAACCACGACTGAATGTTGTCTGGCCCTGTTTTGTTAATCCCAGTGTAGGAAACCACACCTCCTGAATTCATGATTTCAATGACCTTTCCACTGCTTATTCTCAAGTGGTACAGACTGTATTTGTGGTGGCATGTCCAGAGAACAGCGTTCTTAACCTGCAAGCACTTTGGCAAATCTCTATCTCCAAAAATGTCTACATGTTTCATAACAGTCACAAATTACAGGTATGAAGTAGAAAGGAAAATAATTTTATGGCTGGTGTCTCTACAATATAAGGAACTCTATGAAAGGGTCAGAGAACTAGGAAGGTTGAGAACCACTGATATAAACAGCCATTATTTATTATTCTTTGTACCTTAAACAGCTATTCTGCACTCATTTCTCTTTAACTGAAAAGCAAGCCACTTCTCTGATCAAGGATGAGAGTATAACCAATCTATAGTAACAATAAATAATATTTTGAAGACAGTTTTTCATCATGTTGCTTTAGTACAGCCGTAACAGTAAGTATCCTACAGTATAAATGATCTCTCCAGTAGCCATGGGCATTTCTATCAGGTATGTATTCCCTCCTGTGAGACAAACATCCAATCTAATCATAAAGGGATGACTACTCAGTAATAGTCTTCAGTATTTCACCAGTATGCAGAACTTGCCTGTCGGGTCAGTACAATAGCATTCAAAGTCTACCACTGGGAAAAATATTCATGACTTCTCTCTTCTGTCTGTCTGTATAGTATCTTTTGCATATATGAAATCTACTTAGCAGGCAGGAAGCTTCTGGTTCATTTTGAGTGAGATTTCTCTGTGTCCTACAGTCAACATGTGTTTGTAGCTTTACAATAGGCTCCTACCATGTAGTTTTTCTGGCAGCTGGAAGGAATGGCTATAGCATGTTTTGTTCTGTGGTTTCTGGGACCTTTCTGAACAATAATTCTTAGCAATAAACCCACAGCACTGGTTGCAATTCAAAAGTGTGTCCTGTCACTGCTCTTATAATTAAGCTGACTAGGCCACTCAGAACGTTTGTGGCTCTAATTCCTCCTCCCACAATACAAGACATATTCAAACACCATGAATCCTGGGTATAAAATTGAGACATTGTAAAATCTATGTTTGCTAGACTGTAGGTGAAATTTGTCTCTTAAAACAGTGATAAAATCTGTATTTCAGCCTTTTTTGGTACTTCTTTACATATTAAGCCAATATTTATAACTCATAATTCATAAAAAGCCTGAATTAAAATTTTAGGAATTATAATCAAATAAAAAAGAATGTAAACAACTGAATTTCCTTTCTGTTTATGGCTGAATTTTATATATCTGATTTACTAGTTCTTCTGTTGATAGACACTGACTTCTGTATTATTCCTGTGGTAAATAATGGTATAATTAATACAATCATGCTGACAATCTCTTAAAAATTCTGATCACAGTCCCTACATGCACACACACAAACACACACAAAGAGAGAGAGAGAGAGAGAGAGAGAGAGAGAGAGAGAGAGAGAGAGAGAGAGAGAGAGAAGAGAGACAGACAGAGAGACAGAGAGAGAAAAGTGTTATAATGTACATGAATCAGAAATATATTTTACAACATTAACTTAAATATCACCTTGGCATTCATAGAGGCTTGATTTCAGGATCCCTTTATGGGTTCCAAAATCTATAGAATTTTAAGTTTCTTTTATCCAATCATGTAATGTTTTCACTTATCTCTGCATATCT